>SKCR01025798.1:0-49901 GCA_019454045.1 Zanthoxylum bungeanum
ACCGAACTGGTTCGGTTCCGGAACCGGTTGGAACCGGAACCGTCCGATTCCAACCGGTTCGGTTCCGGTTCCGAACAGGAACCTTAGCCAGGTCTACCCCTCGGAATCCCATTGGTAGTATGACTATGTGTCTATGGGAATCCGAATTAGGGTAGGTGTATTTGGTCTTAACCTGAGACTTGCATCGCTAATACTTGCGACAATCAATACGCTTTAGTTTTGGTCGTCCGAGGCTTTAACAGGTTCTGTGTACGCCTCTTCTGGGTTTGTTGAGAATCGTAGTGTACTGGGTGTGATGTCAAGATGAAAGTATCACTTCAGTCATATGGAGATGATGATCACGCAGGGATATAGAACTGGTACTCTATTATGTTGCAACTATCGGGATAATATGACAAGGTCGTGATTATCCGATTAAAGAGACTAGTTGCTAGTGATCCGATATATGCTTCATACGGGGCATACACAATTACAGCCCCAAGCCTAGCATGTGACATCCGATGCTGGATCGCAATACGCAATACTTAGTATACTACGCCTGGTATAGATTATGTATTCCTTAAAAGAATATTTCTGGAGAATTGGGTAGGCACGATGCTATGCTAGAAGCCAACCATGTCTTGTAAATCGGTAAGAACGTGGTACGGGGTACGCACGTGTTCGGATAGTCCGACGACCGGATTTACTGCCAACATATCCAAGGATCTCATGGGTCGCTTCCCAAAGATTCACCGATGACGTTTGACTCGAACAGAATTAATCTGTGATTAATTATGAGAGAGAGAAAATTAATCTAGGATTAATTACGGCAAGAATTTATTTGGGATAAAATTCGATTAGAAGAGAGAGAACGGTTAATTTGGAATTAATTGATTAAATAATATATTCGATATATTAAATGAAATTAGATTTCAACGCGGACTTAAAATTAGATTTTAATTCGGGCAAATGAATTAATTTAGAATTAATTCATAAGCGACTTTAATAATAATTTTGCAAGGCATAATTGTTTAATTATGTCGCAACGGTAAATTCGTTAATTTGGAATTAAAAGAACCCGAGCCCGAGCGAAGTTGCGCGTTGAGATTGTTCGACTTAAATTCGGAATTTACAAGTGGTGGGACCCACTTGACTTACATCACACTTTTGACTAGTGATGGAAGTGGTTGAAATGAAGGGTAAACATTAGATTGCTTATTCAACACTCTAAACAATCTCTACACACTTTTCATTATTTTATTTCATTTGAAAGATATATACCAAATTTGATTTGGTAAATGGTTTTAGATTTTTTGAAAATCAAATAAAAAAAAAGATTGAAAACTCTCTCCCTCTCCACTACCTCTTTGCCGTGAGCTTCCTTCTCCATTGGAGAAATTTTGTTGCAATTTTTCTTCAAGCTAGCACTACAAAGGAGTCAACCAAGGTGTTAGGGAAACCATTCCCAAGAGTTTGGAACACAAGGAGAAGCTTGGAGCTCTTCATCAACATCAAAAGTTTTGAACTTCATACATCCATCCAACCGATCAATGTATGTTTTTCCGCAACTTCTTTTAGTATTCACACTAATCATGACTTAGAAGATTCTTGGCATGTTCTAGGAACCCAACAATGGTATCAGAGCCTTTTCTAAGCATTTCTAAGCATGAAATGAATTTAGGGTTTATATACTTTAATTTGTGGTTTTTGTGATTTGAGCATGATTTCTTCAAATTGATGGTTTGATTGAGCTTGGATGATGATGAATTAGATTTATGCATCATAAATTTTGAGAAAAATTGATTGGATAAATTTTCCCCAAATTCCTTGCTATGGCCGAAAGTATGACCCTAGAATATATCATGGTGATTTTCGATTTTAGACCATTGGATGTGTTTAAAGCATGATGAGTATATTGATTGTTGATTTAATTATATTGAAATCAAAATTGGATATAAAATTATGCATATTGCCTTGAGTGAAGAAGCATGATATAGATTGATTTTGCTTCAATTTGTGTTGGACATGAGTTGATAAATTAAAGCATGATTAATTAGATAAATTGGTGTTTTGGAAATATTAATTTAACTAATTAATTGTGGCTAATACACTTTAATTAAAAATTAATGTGAAATTTGGAATTTTGTATTAATTAAAATAAGCCTTTAATTTTGAATTGGGCTAATATTGTTGTATTTGGGCTTAATGTGCTTGGTTGGGCCAAGTTGGTTTAGGACAATTGGATTGGATCCAAATTGAGCCTAAAACCATTCCATAAAGTCCAAATATAATAATTAGGCCTAATGGGCCAAAATTGATTCTATGGCAAATGGTGATTCTTTATTGGGCTTTGGTTGCCAAAGTCCATGCCTTAAGAATTAATTAAAAGCCCATTTGACTTTAATTAAATTGACATTGGATGTTAATTGGGCCTTTGAGACCCATTAAGATTGGATTTAGAATCTAAGTCTAAAAGGCACATAAATAAGTGTAATTATTTAATTTGGAATTAAATATGAATTAGTATTGAATACAAATTAAATCGGATTTAAAATTGTAGTTCGATATAATTCAAGAATACACACTTTGAGTACTTATTCTTAAACGAGTTGGACTCGCGCAAATCAAATCGTTGTTTGAACATTGGATGATCATTAATTCAAAAATTAATTAATTGGATTAGATTGATTGAATAATATGCTTTGTGTGAATACATGGATGTATTGTATGAATAATGTATATCAGATGGATATTAGAAGAGTGAGGGCAATTTTGGAAATTGTTGTAATAAATTTAGAATTTATTAAATTAGACCTGCGTGTCCAGCCTTATATCTCTTGACTCTTTGTACTTCTCTTCTCACCAATTCCCCTCAATGTAAATGAGGTTTCTTTATTGTATTATGTAATTGGGTAGAAGTTAGAATAGTGCTAGCCAGGGAGAGGAAATGGAGAGATTTGTTCTAGGAATAATTTGTTGAATATCCATCCGCATATCATTATTATTTACTTCGCGTCTTATTATGCTTTTAGAATGCATGCTTAAGGGTGTATGATGAGACCTAATTAAAGATAATAAATTGGTTGTCAATTTACGCGAAAAACCCTCAATACAAATATTAAGCGTTTTCCTTCTATTGAGTGGTTCTCTCTCAAGATCCAAGATTGACATTGGTTTGTTGGCCAAAGTCAAGATCAATGTCCATCGCGGATGTGTTTGAACCACGAAAGCTTTGTTCCATATCGCATGTCTTGGGCAAGTTGTGACTTGTTGGCCAAAGTCAAGGTCACTTCTTGTTCATCGACATGGATTACGAAGCTTTCCCACTATCAATGGGTCCTACTTAACTGGAATCATTAAGCTTGTTGAGCCAAAGCCAAGGCTTAGTTGATTCAGAGGAAAATGTTAGGAAATATATTGGATATATTGACATATATATTGTATATATGTTTCGGACTTGGAGGTCCACCTACCGGATCTAGGAATTGGATGGGATCCAATTGATCTTAGAGATCTACCTAGTTAAGTTTCATACAGCTTGTTGGCCAAAGTCAAGGTTGTGTGTTATTTAACGGGATCCTAGCCCACTAGGAAACTAGGTTTCCCGAGTACTCTACAGAGGGTTAGAGGCTCGCCGAAAAATAGTGGGAGGCCAGTATTGAATTTGCAATTTCTTTCAAATACTTTCCAAATACGCGCTTTCAAATTATTTTTCATCATTTTATATATTTATATTAGTTGGACTAATATTTTATTATTTTTCTTGTAACAGTTGGACTGTACCCAAAATCGTTAATTGAATAGTTAGACTATTGCAATTAAGATGGCCTGAAAGATCAACGTTAGAGACATTATCATGGGCGAAAATGTCTTTAATGGTGCGAACTTTCCTGACTGGGATATGAACCTAAGGATTGTCCTGGGGTCCGAGAAGATGCTATATACGATAGAGAGACCTCTCGGGCCTAAGCCCGGAATTGAGCAGTCGCTTGAGCTTGAGCTTTGGAAGACTCACAGTGATGACAACTCAACTGCTCAATCCGTCATGCTGCTGCAATGACCCCTCAATTTCTTCGCCAGAACAAGGGATTGGATCCCCATACTATGATGTTGAAATTGAAGGACCTTCACCGATCTAACCTAAGATCACAGAGGTATGAATTGCAGAAGATGCTTTTTCGCTCTCGAATGTCAGAGGGTACATCTGTCGAGCACTATGTGTCGCAGATGATTGCTGACATCGAACAGCTGGGTCAGCTAGGCATAACCTTTGAGGCTGAGAATTCCATAGATTTGATCTTACAATCTCTTACTGACAGCTGGAGCGGGTTCATCATGAACTACAATATGATGAACCAAGAAAATACTCTTGGAGAGTTGATGGCAATGCTGAAAGAGGCAGAAAATAAGCTTTTAAAGGGCAAGAAGCGCGAGGCGCACTTCGCTTCGACATCTCAGTCTCCCAAGGCTTGGCCAAAGGCTACTGGAGGTGTGAAGAAGAAGAAGAAAAGAATGGGCAAGGCCAAATAATCAAAGTCTTCTGGGAAGGTAAAGGACAAATCCCAAGATGTCTGCCTGCAGTGTGGCAAACGGGGTCACTGGAAGCGGGAATGCCGTGAGTACAAGGCGCACATGAAGGAAGTGAAGGCGGGCAAGGCTCCAGCTTCAGGTATGTTTATTATTGAAATAAACATGTCTACTTCTAGTTTTAAAAATTGGATTTTTGATTCTGGTTGTGGTACTCATATATGTACTGATGTGCAGGATCTGCAGATTAGTAGGAGACTGGCTTCAGGAGAGATCGACCTCCGAGTTGGAAATGAGACTAGAGTCGCCGTTTTGGCTGTTGGGACCTACATTTTGGAACTGCCCTCGGGGCATGTACTTAATTTATCAGACTGCTATTATGTACCTAGTTTTACTAGAAACATTATATATGTATCTTGTTTAACCCAATGTGGGTATACTTTTGTATTCAGAAACACCGGGTGTTTTGTTTATAAAAATGATTTTGAGATATGCAGTGCTGATGTAAATAATGGTCTTTATATTTTGAATATAAATCAATCTCAAACATATAACATGACAAACAAAAGGCTTAAATTAAGTAACAAAGATGAAACTTATATGTGGCATTGTCGTTTAGGACACATTAACAAGACTCATATATCCACGCTTTCGAAGAGTGGATACTTGGACGGATCTGATCCAAATTCATACGACGTCTGTGAATCTTGTTTATTAGGCAAAATTCCTAAAACACCTTTTAGCGGTAAAGGTACACGTGCCACCGAACTGTTAGCCCTCGTTCATAGTGACGTATGCAGGCCCATGTCTAGCCAGGCTAGAGGTGGATATGAATACTTCGTAACCTTTACGGATGATGCATCACGTTATGGTTATGTGTATCTTATAAGACACAAGTCGGAAAACTTTGAGAAATTCAAAGAGTTTCGACACGAAGTAGAAAAACAGACCGGTAAAAGTATTAAAACATTACGGTCGGACCGTGGTGGAGAATACTTGAGTAATGAGTTTCTTGATTACTTGAAAGAGTATGGTATTCTTTCACAGTGGACTCCTCCCGGAACACCTCAATTAAACGGTGTGTTCGAACGGAGAAACCGAACTTTGTTAGACATGGTAAGATCTATGATGAGTCGCACTGAGCTACCAATTTCCTTCTGGGGATATGCATTGAACAATGCAATACTTATTTTGAATAAGGTTTCGTCAAAGTCTAATCAATAGACTCCATATGAAATATGGACAGGAAAGAAACCAGATTTCTCATAACTGAAGATTTGGGGATGTTGGGCATATGTTAAATATTTGGATGGTACCAAACTTGAACCCAAATCGGATAAGTGCCAATTTGTAGGTTATCCTAGGGAAACCAAAGGATATTACTTCTACCACCCCCAAGAGAACAAGGTATTTGTTGCTTTAGATACGGTTTTCCTCGAAAAGGAATTCTTAAATGCAGTGGTAAGTGGGAGGAAATTAGATCTCGATGAAAATCGGAGTGATACTGTTCCTGGCACCGACTCCCAAACGGAACACGAACAGTTCATCAGGGATGAGACTGTACCACAATCTTCTAATACACAAGAACCGCGTAGGTCGGAGAGAGTCAGAAAACAACCTGAGAGGTATGGGTTTCTGATCTCACCTCATGTGGATATTAATCTTATTGAGGATAACGAGCCGGCTACGTATGAGGAAGCGATACAAGATATCGACTCTGCTTTATGGCAAGAAGCCATGAAGTCCGAAATGGATTCCATGTATACCAACTTAGTTTGGACACTGGTTGATGCACCAGAAGACGTAAAGGCTATTGGTTGTAAATGGGTTTTCAAGAAGAAGACTGACATGGATGGCAACATACAAACGTACAAAGCTAGGCTTGTAGCGAAAGGGTATCGTCAATGACATGGTGTCGATTACGATGAAACTTTTTCATCTGTTGCCATGATTAAATCCATTCGGATAATGCTTGCTATTGTTGCATATTTCGATTATGAAATATGGAAGATGGACGTCAAAACCACTTTCTTTATTGGAAACCTTTTGAAGGATGTTTATATGCAACAACCTGATGGTTTTGTCGTACCAAAACATGCAAACAAGGTTTGCAAGTTAAATCGATCCATTTATGGATTAAAGTAAGCATCGCGTTCTTGGAACCAACGTTTTGATGAGATCATAAAAGAATATGATTTCGTTCAAAACGAGGATGATCCTTGTGTATATAAGAAGGTTAGTGAGAGCGCACTGACATTCATTGTCCTTTACGTTGATGATGTATTGCTTATTGGCAATGACATTCCTATGCTACAATTGGTGAAAGCTTGGCTTTCATTAAAATTCTCCATGAAAGACCTGGGAGAAGCAGCCTTTATTCTGGGAATAAAGATCTACCATGATAGATCTAGAAAAGCTGCTTGGACTCTCCCAGAGCACTTACATTGATAAATTGTTGAAGAGATTCAACATGGATCAGTCTAAGAGGGGACTGTTGCCAGTGTCACATGGCGTCTCTCTATCTAAGGACATGTGTCCTAAAACTCAAGATGAGAGAGACAACATGAGTCAGATCCCGTTTGCTTTTGCAGTCGGATCGATCATATATGCCATGATATGTACGCGACCTGATGTCTTGTATGCTTTGAGCATGTGTAGTAGCTATCAGGCCGATCCAGGTGATGGTCACTGGGTTGCGGTTAAGAACATCCTTAAGTACCTTAGATGAACTAAGGATGCTTTCTTAGTCTATGGAGATGGAGAACTTGAGGTAACTGGGTTTACCGATGCAAGTTTCCAAACCGATAAAGACGATTGTAAGTCGCAACCCGGGTACATATTTTGTTTGAATAACGGAATAGTGAGCTGGAAATCTTCCAAGTAAGAGACTGTTGTTGATTCAACAATAGAAGTGAAATACATCACTGCAGCTGAGGCAGCAAAAGAGGCAGTTTAGATCCGTAAATTCCTAATTGGATTAGGAGTAGTTCCGTTAGCAGCTGAGCCCGTTCCTTTGTATTGTGACAATAACGGGGCTATACCGCAGGCTAAGGAACCGCGGTCTCATCAATGATCCAAGCATGTACTTCGACGTTTCCATCTGATTCGTGAGATCATACATCGTGGCGATGTGAAGATCGAGAAGGTCGCATCAAATGACAACATTGCAGATCCGCAGACGAAGGCTATTTCTCAGCAAAAGTTTGAGCGACATGTACATAGTTCATGTGTTAGATACTTGAGTGATTGGCTATAGGCCAAGTGGGAGATTGTTGGACAATTATGACCCATAGCATCACTATTTGTAAAAGACATTGTGGTTTTTGTACAAATTAACTATGTGACAAAGGAAATTGCTATTTTATCATTTTGTAATTAGATTACTTGAATATAAATGATAAAAGTCCTTATGATTAGTTCTGGATTAATAAGATATGAGATAGTATCAATCCATGAAAGGTTTAATCATTAAATATCCATAGTCGTAGTATTATCGAGACTGGACATGAATAATGCGGAATAGGCTAGTATTACACTTGTGCGCGTTATGGAAGCTTAACGGTATAGTTCTCATATATTTAAGTATTGGATACTTATGCAAGTGTGATAGGAGGTTGTGTTTACCGATGGTACGGAAACAGCTTCGCTCTGGATAGACCCATCGGAATCCCATTGGTAGTATGACTATGTGTCTATGGGAATCCGAATTAGGGTAGGTGTATTTGGTCTTAACCTGAGACTTGCATCGCTAATACTTGCGACAATCAATACGCTTTGGTTTTGGTCGTACGGGGCTTTAACAGGTTCTGTGTACGCCTCTTCTGGGTTTGTTGAGAATCGTAGTGTACTGGGTGTGATGTCAAGATGAAAGTATCACTTCAGTCATATGGAGATGATGATCACGCAGGGATACAGAACTGGTACTCTATTATGTTGCAACTATCGGGATAATATGACAAGGTCATGATTATCCGATTAAAGAGACTAGTTGCTAGTGATCCGATATATACTTCGTACGAGGCATACAAAATTTCAGCCCCAGGCCTAGCATGTGACATCCGATGTTGGATCGCAATACGCAATACTTAGTATACTACGCCTGGTATAGATTATGTATTCCTTAAAAGAATATTTCTGGAGAATTGGGTAGGCACGGTGCTTTGCTAGAAGCCAACCATGTCTTGTAAATCGGTAAGAACGTGGTATGGGGTACGCACGTGTTCGGATAGTCCGACGACCGGATTTACTGCCAACATATCCAGGGATCTAATGGGTCGCTTCCCAAAGATTCACCGATGATGTTTGACTCGAACAAAATTAATATGGGATTAATTATGAGAGATATAAAATTAATCTAGGATTAATTACGTCAAGAATTTATTTGGGATAAAATTCGATTAGAAGAGAGAGAACGATTAATTTGGAATTAATCGATTAAATAATATATTCGATATATTAAATGAAATTAGATTTCAACGCGGACTTAAAATTAGATTTTAATTCGGGCAAACGAATTAATTTAGAATTAATTCGTAAGCGACTTTAATAATAATTTTGCAAGGATAATTGTTTAATTATGTCGCAACAGCAAATTCGTTAATTCGGAATTAAACGAACCCGAGCCCGAGCGAAGTTGCGCGTTGAGATTGTTCAACTTAAATTCAAAATTTACAAGTGGTGGGACCCACTTGACTTACATCACACTTTTGACTAGTGATGGAAGTGGTTGAAATGGAGTGTAAACATTAGATTGCTTATTCAACACTCTAAACAATCTCTACACACTTTGCATTATTTTATTTCATATGAAAGATATATACCAAATTTGATTTGGTAAATGGTTTTAGATTTTTTGAAAATCAAATAAAAAAAGATTGAAAACTCTCTCCCTCTCCAATACCTCTTTGCCGTGAGCTTCCTTCTCCATTGTAGAAATTTTGTTGCAATTTTTCTTCAAGCTAGCACTACAAAGGAGTCAACCAAGGTGTTAGGGAAACCATTCCCAAGAGTTCGGAACACAAGGAGAAGCTTGGAGCTCTTCATCAACATCAAAAGTTTTGAACTTCATACATCCATCCAACCGATCAATGTAAGTTTTTCCGTAACTTCTTTTAGTATTCACACTTATCATGACTTAGAAGATCCTTGGCATGTTCTAGGAACCCAACATACCGGTCACTCTGGAATTTACACTGTTACTGGAATCGGTCTAGAGTATACCTATATTCATACCGGTCGACCTTCGAATTTTACTTGCTCTCAGAAATCCACATGATCCAACCGGTCTCCATACCAGTCAGTAATCCGGTCTTATTTATACATATCGGTGTCAAACGGTAATATTTTATTGCCGTTGTATTGGCAGTTCGTCATACCGGCCTTTGATGACTAACATACCGGCCTCAATGTAAACAGTTGAGCCTTTCGTTCTCTTTCTCTATAAATTGAGCCTAAATTTATTTTTTGCTAACTTCTTGAACCTTCATACAATTTTTTCTCAATTTTTTCTAAGGTAAAAATAGAGAGTGAACAAAATCTTCTTTATTATACACTCTCATACTCAAGCTCACACTATATCTTCATTATCATTTGTAGTGATCTTAGATTTCTTTGGTTAGTAACTCAGACTAAATCGTCATTATCTTTGTGAGTGCTCAAGTTGTACTATAAACTTATTTATCTAAACACTTGTGGTTGGGAAATCCCTTTGTGAGTGGGTATACTCAAAATGGTTATTTGTAAAAGGTTGTGAGTAAGCCTAGGAATAAAACTCAATGTGAGGGTCTAAAAGTGAGCCATTGGAAAACTCTTGTGTAAATATTTGGAGTAACCTAGGGGACAAAACTCTTGGTTGCAGGTGAGCCACAAAAAACTCTATGTAAGTTGTGGATTCAACTTAGTGGAAATATTCAAGCGTGGCTTGAGAGATTGGACGTAGGCAAAGAGTGAACCACTATAAATTACAGGTGTCAATTTATCTATCTCTAAATTCTTTATTTATTGCAATTTTTATTTTATATATGTATATTGTTTAGAAACTTGCATTCAGACAATATATTCTAATTGAGAAAATTGACCTAAGCTTAATTGGTAACGCTACTATCTTAGTGGCGTAAAATCGACAAGAATTTTTATTTCTGCAATATTAGGCCATCACTCGATTCAGCCCCTTTAGGGTATAGAGATTGCTTGTTTGTGTGCTTGTAGGTAATTTCAGGATTATGGGTCGACCCAGGGTCACTAATTAACTATATTTTACAAAAATAATAATAATAAAACCTAAATTAATAATTAAAAAATAAAAAGAAAAAGGGAAGAAAAACCTGCTTAACCTAAATCGGGTAACTGGTTCAACGGTTGAACCGGCTGGTTCGACGGATTTTTGGCATGTTCAAATGTTAATCGGGTCATTTCAGATTGGACTTTGGATAGAGTCCTGGTTCAACCGGTCCTCACCTCACACACGCATACCTCTCACGCTAACACACTCACAAAGTGGTTCTTTACTCCCAAGTATAAGAGTGTCGAAGTAATAAAATAACATGGTAAGTTCGGGGTCGATCCACAGGAAATAGATTTAGTAAAATAAAATAGTAATTTGATTGAAAAGAAAAAGCTGAATTGTTTGAAGTGATAGACAATTTTAAATTGAATTGCAATAATAAATTAGAATATTGGGGGTTAGGGGATCCACTCTTAATATTTCAAATATAGAAAAATCTTGCTTTTTATAATATATAAATTGTCATTATTACCTAGTTAATTTACTTCAGAAATTAATTATGCCAAAACATATAAAATCAGCCATCAAACCGTTGATAACATATGTCTAAAACAAGTCTAGTTAGATACTCAATTATGTCAAATAAATAAAATCAGACATTAAGGCGGTAACAAAGTTTGTCAATAATTAATCTAGATTTAAATTAAATATTAGTTTTCAGATTACAATTCATATATTATAATATAAGTAAGATTAATTTATATTCTCATATTTAGAATTTCACAATTTACCCCAGCATGATGGAATTGACTACTCATGATTTGAATAAAAATTTGCATAATTTTATTACTGAAAGAAAAAGATTATAAGAAAAATAAGACACACAAGACACTTATCTAATAAGCCATTTTTATTTTGATTTTGTTAAATAAAAAAAATCCATAAGTCAAATACACATGGTTTGACAAATAAAATTTTGCCAAGTAAAAGAATATTCAAGTAATATTCTTCAATAAAATAAATTAATTAACAATTTAATTTATTTATCTAACTAATTAACAAAATGACAAAATAACACATGGAGAAATATTCCAAGAATATTATTCCATTAAATATTATTATTAATAATTAATTAACAATTAATTAATTAATAATAACAAAACAAGTGTCAAAATCTAATAGGGTAATAATGTGTATCTAATCTAAATTATGTATCGCATACAAATACACATTATTTAATACGCATGTGTATATTATGAATAATCCGAATTATCCATAATTAATTGCCCAAGTGCTCAACGAGTACACTTTATATTGTGGGACCCTCTAGGTTTAAGTTTATCTCTCACGGAAACCATTTCCATGTCCGTAACTTGTCCACTCACAAATTACGAGGACCACAGATAATCGAGTTAAACCATCCAGGTCGAAGTTATCGCATATATATAATCCCTCTGTCATAGGTTATCCGAATTGTTCCGGAGATATAGATTAAACGTCAAATCTCCACTAAGAACAATTCATGTGTCGTGACATAATTATGATTCTTAACAAATATTCGGAACTCGTTTCCGAATAATACCTCGGCCAAGGATTTCAAAGAATCACAAATTGGACACATAAATCTCGTACACGGGACTGACAGATCCTCTTTGGATACATCACATGATATCGTGAGTATCAGTCCATACCCAACGAACAGGCGGAGGTCTGATCTAAAAAGATCGTTGACGTGACTGTCATTAAAGTACAGAGGATATCTCACATATCCACAGTGGTATCTCAAGTCAGAGGAGCTAATATGTTATTCGACTCGTAAAGATTCCTATTGACGTTGGTGTACCATCTATCATGAATATTTAAATGAGTCGTTCAGTATTTATCCAATAAATACCTACGTGTCTATACAAGTCTCCCAAGACTCATGGTTTACTGAGATAAACCATTAGAACAATTCAAATATACGACACGTACCAGTCTCACGGGTTTACTAACTGACCAAGTATGTAAACTTTGACTAGGAACAATTTTAAGAATGAATCATATTGTGATATTTCTCAGTAACAATTGCGGCGCTTTTGCAATTATATCACAACTATTCATTCTAAGGTAATTTACGCCTTTACCATATAAAATTATATTGATGAAAATTACTCAATTTTATTCATAATAAAATATAATGTACATCGTATTTACAATAAATACAACAAAATTTGGCGCGCCGAGCACCAACTCCAACATTTTCTTCCACTTGCTATAGTGACAAATTTGATGGTATCTAATACCATTCGCCTCTACATGTCTATCATATAGTCTCGGAGGCAGGGCCTTCGTAAGCGGGTCTGCTATGTTGTTCTCTCCAGATATCTTACATATGGCAACATCTCCTCGAGCGATGATCTCACGAATAATGTGGTACTTCCGTTCCACATGTTTCGATTTACAATGCCTCTAGGTTCTTTTGCTTGTGCAACGACACAACTATTATCACAGAACAACGAGATCGAATCCTCGATGTTTGGGACAACTCCCAATTTAGTGATAAATTTTCTAATCCATACAGCTTCTTTTGCAGCATCTGATGCTGTAATATATTCCGCCTCAGTGGTGGAATCAGCTATCGATCCCTGTTTGGAACATTTCCAACTGATTGCAGCATTATTAAGAGTAAATACAAAACCCGAAGTAGACTTTCTATCATCAGGATTTGAATAAAAGTCAGAATCTGTATATCCTCTTATCTGTAAATCACATTCTCCATAAATAAGAAACTTATCCTTAGTACCTTTTAGATACTTTAGGATATGTTTAACGGCCATCCAATGGTCGTTACCTGGATTTGACTGATATCTGCTAGTAACGCTTACTGCATGGTTAATATCGGGTCTCGTACATAACATGGCATACATAATGCTTCCTAAGCATGATGCATAAGGTTGGCTAGACATTCTAGCCTTTTCATCTTCCGTCTGAGGACACATCTTCTTCGAAAGATGAATGCCATGTCGAAAAAGGTATATTAGCAGTTTTACAATTGCTAAAGTTATACCTTTCTAGGATCTTATCTATGTACGAAGATTGGGATAACCCAATCAGCTTCATTTCTCTATCTCTATAGAGTTTTATACCAAGTATATAGGAAGCTTCACCTAAGTCTTTCATGGAGAAGTTTTTACAGAGGTATGCTTTAACACCCTGAATCATTCCAAGATCATTTCCAATGATCAGGATGTCGTCAACATAAAGTACTAAGAACACAATCATACTCCCACTAACCTTCTTATAAACACAAGGTTCTTGTTCATTTTTTAGAAAACCAGACAATCTGATTACCTCATCAAAATGAAGATTCCAACTCCGCGAAGCTTGTTTAAGCCCATAAATGGACTTCTTAAGCTTACAAACCATGCCAGAATTTTGGCTGGCGACAAAACCCTCCGGCTGTTCCATATAGATTTCTTCATCAAGAAATCCATTAAGAAAGGCCGTTTTGACATCCATTTGCCAAATATCATAGTCATGATAATCAGCGATAGCCAACAAAATCCTAATAGACTTTATCATCGCTACTGGCGAAAAGGTTTCATCATAGTCCACACTTGGCCTCTGAGTGTAACCTTTAGCAACCAGTCGGGCTTTGAAGGTTTCAACCTTCCCATCAGACATGCGCTTCCTTTTGTAAACCCATTTACAACCTACGGGAACAATTCATTCAGGAAGCGAAACCAAGTCCCAAACTTGATTTTGATGCATAGAGTCCATTTCAGAATTCATGGCTTCCTGCCATTTAGCGGAATCAATGTCTAACATTGCTTCTCTATAGGTATACGGATCAGTCTCCTCCACGAGAAGCATATCGAGACTTTTGTCTTGTATCAAATACAAACGCTCAGGAGGTCTCGAGATCCTAGTAGACCTACGGAGAGTGGAACTAGAAAGTTTTGCTTCTGTCTGAACTTCTGATTCCTCTATTGGTCTGTCATCTATAGGCTGTACTTCATCAAGTTCAACCCTTCTATGGTTACCACCTTTTGCCAAGAATTCTTCTTCAAGAAATCTGACAAAACGAGATACGAACACATTTCGATGCTCAGGATCATAGAATTGATATCCTTTGGAATTCGAAGGATATCCAACAAACCTAACTTTTCGCCCTCGAGGCAAAAGTTTATCCTGCTGCGTCACTCTGACGTATGTAGGACAGCCCCAAACCCTAATATATTTAAGGTTTGGTTTCCTACCAACCCATATCTCGTATAGAGTAGTGGGAACAACTTTAGAAGGAACCATATTCAGCAGATGCGCAGTAGTTAGAAGAGCATACCCCCACAAAAAGTAAGGTAGATCTGTAAAAGTCAACATCGATCGGACCATATCCAATAAAGTCTGATTTCTCCTTTCAGATACTCCATTGTGCTGTGGAGTACCTGGAGGAGTATATTGAGCGAGAATCCCATTCTCTTTAAGATACTCGATGAATTCAATACTCATATATTCACCGCCTCGATCTGATCAAAGACATTGATGAATTTATCAGTTTTTTTTTCTACTTCGTTTCGAAATTCTTTGAACTTTTCAAAGGTTTCTGATTTATGTTTCATCAAATAAACATAACCATACCGTGACAAATCATCGGTAAATGTCAAGAAATAAGAAAAACCACTATGAGCAGTGTGACTTATAGGACCACATACATCACTATGTACGAGCTCCAATAAGTCAGTGGCTCGATGTCCAACACCAGTAAATGGGGCTTTGGTCATTTTACCCTGAATACAAGATTCGCAAGTCGGAAAAGATTATATGGTTAGATTGTCAATCAAACCATTCTTAACCAACTGGGTTAGGCGTCGTACACCTATATGACCTAACCGCATATGCCACAATTCAGTATCAGTTATATCAGATCTTTTACGTTTATTATCCATAATTTCATAAACATCTCTAATGGCATGCAAAATATAATGACCTTGCGAATTTGAACATTTGTGTAACAAAACATCATTCATATCATATATATACATAGAATGATTCTTAATATGTACATGATATCCTTTTGTATTTAATACAAACAGTGATATAATATTAGCTACACATCCAGGTACAAAAACACAATCTGTCAAAATGATGCTGCCTCTGGAGAGACGAATCTCATATTCGCCAACGGCTGCTGCAGATAAGGAATCTCCATTTCCAAAACGAAGCTGCATCTCGCCTAGATTAAGCATTCTACTGACCTTCAGCCCCTGCAACGAATTACATATGTGAGTAGGACTAGCATAATCTAAAACCCAACCAGAACCAATGGCTTCACAAGCCAAAGAGATATCAATGATAGGGAAAATAAACATACCTGATGCGGAGGCTCTCTCCTGTCTGACGGAAGCTATATAGTCTGGACAATTACGCCTCCCATGTCCAATCTTGCCACAGTGGTGGCACTTGTCCTCAGCTGCTTTCTTCTTCTTCTTCTTCTTGCTTGGCTTCGCTACCTTTCCTTTGGGAGGAACATCGAAGCCAATCTTCTTTGCCTTTTTCTTCTTCTGCTTTCCCGATCTCGCAGATTGAGAAGAAGAAGAAGAACTAGGCAAAGAGGACTTTGAGATGAGTGTCGGCACACCCTTCTTGATGTCCTCCTCAGCAGTCTGAAGCATCTTATGCAACTGACTGTATGAACAACGAATACCATGCATGTTGAAGCTCATAATGAACTGGGAATATACTGGTGGGAGTGAGCCAATAATCAAATTCCTGCCTAATGTCTCATTTAACTGAAAGTCAAACTTTCTAAATGCTCCATGAGATCCATCATATGCAGGACATGTGGAGTCACGGGCTTGCCATCAGCCAAACGAGCGTGGAACAATTCCACTGAAATTTTATACACCACGGTCTGTTCCTGGTTTAGAAAAAGCTCCCGAAGTTGAGTTATTATGCTATAGGAGTCATGCATATCAGCATATTGCCTCTTTAGATCAGAAGACATAGAATATAGAATGAGTGATTTGACTCTCAAATCATCATCCTTCCATTTCTCAAATACCTCCCTCTCTTCAGGTAAAGACTTCGGTACAATATCCAGTGGTACTGGACTCTCCAGCACATAACCCAACTTCTCGGACCTTAAGACAATCTTAAGATCCAATTCCCATTCACTAAAATTCTCAGGACCAGTTAATTTGTTCGCGTCCAGGACACGAGCAAACAAAAGAAACATGAGTTAGCAGATAAAAATAATTTCATCAATATCACAAAACATCCAACATATCATGGATTTTTAATATAAGGATGCCCTCCCACTAATTTACATAAATTGATAATCTCCAAAAAAAATACGAGAATTCAAAAATTAAATTAAATTCTATAGTAGGAAGTAGACCTCAAAAATATATTTGAACACACAGCTTTGGCACATTGTGCCCAAATACATTTGAAAGTAGGTAACAATTACCAATCACATCCAATATGACTCTTTAAAATAGGTCCTGAACCGTTTCCGATCCTCACTGCTTTGGCATCTATTGGATGGGGCGTATTCAAGGCAATACTCGCCAATGTACATATCCAAAGTACTAATGCATCACCCCACTGCTTTGGCATCTATTGGTATGCATGTTCGCTCGAATTTGTTTCTTATCAAATAAGTTTTACCTGTATAAATAAATTTTCATTTGCCATAGCCGCACTGCTTTGGCAGATACAACCACGGTATCAGGAAAAGTATTTATATCCCTATTGACGAGACAGACCTATTAGTGTACGATATACTCACAAACAAAAGGCCTTATTATAGGGATTTTACAAACACAGTCAAACAACCAAATTAATTGAATGTATAAAATAAATTGAATTAAATATCTAATATTTAAGGCATGAAAAATTATTTTGGATGTGGGATCAGACGCTCTGATACCATTTTGTTGGGGTAAGCGCAGCGGAAGGGTGCGGCAGAAGGCGAAAATGATTTTTAAACATTTTAAAATTTTCCGAGCGAATTAATTAATATCAAATATTTTTAATTCACTCAAATATGTCTAAATATATTATTTATTAACATTTTATAACATAATATATTTCGTGACACGTCGAATTATTTTACAAAAATGATTTTCGATAAATAATACGCGTAATGGGCAAACGGTCAAACCGATTGACCAACGGCCGAGCCGGGCCAACCCACTCACTTGGGCAGACCTCGGGCATCCCAAACAGTGCCCAGTTTGCAGATTTCACAGCCGTCACACGGCGATCCCATTTCGACGCGATTTCGCCGTTTTCTCGCGTTTTCACCCCGGAACAATTTCCGGAATTTATCCACCACCCAATACACATCCAATATCATCCAAACATCATATTTTTTCATGAAAAATATTCTGTTTTTAAGCCATGAAACCAGATCTGATCCATAATTATTTTTACCCAATTTTCATGCCATAATTAATTTATTCACAAAATTAATCCAATTAATTTACACCAAATTAAATCACCACATTATAAAGTTTTAAGAACAATTCTAGGCAACCATGGAGTGGTAAAATCACTCTAGAATGGCAATTTCAATTTTAGAGATCAATTCACTAATTAATCAAATTACACATGCTATAATAAAGAAACAATCAAGGTTAATTGATCAATTGACATCAAGTTTTTTGTTCCAAACATATATCCAAGATACATTTTTTTTTTTTAAAACATACAAAATACATATCTCATATATATTTTCATGCTTTAAGAAACAAAATTAAGAAAATATAAATTGAAAATTATAAATTACCTTAATTGCAATTTCCAATTCCTCCAATTTTCTTTATCTTGATGTAAATTGATTTCCAAAAACCCTAATCTCCTTTTCTTTATTTGTTCTCAACACATGAGAGAGTGATCAACCCTTTAAAATGAATCAAATTTCATTTTTAAATAGAAAACCCTTCACTGCCGATTTTACAAGACCAATTTTGGTCAAAATAACAAATTAATTTGGCCTATATTTTGACACCTATTAAACCTTATCTAATGAGCCATTTTTATTTTGATTTTGTTAAATAAAAAAAATCCATGTGTCAAATACACATGGTTTGACAAATAAAATTTTGCCAAGTAAAAGAATATTCAAGTAATATTCTTCAATAAAATAAATTAATTAACAATTTAATTTATTTATTTAAGTAATTAAAAAATGACAAAATAACACATGGAGAAATATTCCAAGAATATTCTTCCATTAAATATTATTATCAATAATTAATTAAAAATTAATTAATTAATAATAACAAAACAAGTGTCAAAATCCAATAGGGTAATAATGTGTATCTAATCTAAATTATGTATCGCATACAAATACACATTATTTAATACACATGTGACCGGCGTAAACACACACGTATAACGCAAGCGCACGTATCGTTCAAGTAGTATAAAAATATCGATCCCACGAGGACTTAATTCCTACTGTTGTTATTAATTATTGAATCTATTTAATTACAAATATCTAATTAAAGGGGAGAATGGAAGATTGCTTGATTGATTTGGTTTGATTGTAGATTTGCTAAATAAATAAATAAAAAGATAAAAAAAATACTAAGGAAAATACAGATAAAAAGATATAAGGTTGTGAATTCTTTAATATCATTTAAAAGATGAAGTGATTATTTTATGTTTGTGTAATAAATCTGTTTACTAACCTGGAACACTAAATTATGTAAAAGCCTCTTCCGATGGTCAACTACAAATACCCAGTATAACCCAATTGAACCATATTCCTATGTCAACCACATTACCTGGATTCATTAAGTCTAAGTTCCAATTATGGCTACCCCCGCCCTACAGGTATATTCCTATCCTGTAAGGAAATCTATTAAAGGGTTATCTATCCTCAAGGAAGATCGTGGGCTATTAAGTCTAAGGCTGAAACCTAAAATCCCTATGTCTAGTTCATTTTAGATTAACCATATCAATCTTATTGGTGATCAGACAATAAGAAGCTTTAAGCTTAAGACTTAAAATGTAAACTTATTAATTACCCAAACTATAAAATAATCCCTTATAAACTATTGATATTAAAAGTTATCACAACCCCTAGATAACTAGCACATAACTAGGACTAGTAAAAACATAAAAATAAAAGACATAAAATAAAAATACTGAAAAGTAAAATAAAATAAAATGTTAAGGTAAAAGGAATTAATTCTACTACTACTTATTTAGATATCTCCCATTAAAATAATATAAAAACTTGTGATTAATATCAACCAGCCATAAAGGCGGAACCAAAATAACCAGCCATAAAGGCGGAACCAAAATAACCAGCCATAAAGGCGGAATTTATGTTTTATTACCCACCGACCAATCTGGCGGTATCCTGATTAAGTCCAATTTAAATAGTAAATATATTATTTTTAAGGGAGATTAATCTAAATAGTAATAGTAAAAGAAATTACCTTTCACCCGAACATAAGGAAATTACCGCATCACGGTAAATAGTAAAAACTGTAAAAAGTAAAAAGTAAATAGTAAAAACTGTAAAAGAAAGTAAAAAGTAAAAATTAAATTACTATTATTACAAAAAGTAATTAAAATTATTTACAAAACTTAATAAAAGTAAAAACTAAAGACTTTTAGAGAGAGAAACTCTCTCTTTAGAAGGAATTGAAGAGAGAGGATGGGATACAAAATTCTGAAATCTCGTTCTGAATTTATAGGCGCGGATGGGGTCTGGGCGTCGCGCCGCGATGCCAACGTCGCGACGCGCGATACAGTGACACGTGTCACGCGCTGGTTGGTTGACTCAGATTTGATCCGTTGACTTGGCACTGTTCATGACGTCATCGCTTACGTCATGCTGACGTGTCTACTGTTCATGACGTCATTGCTTACGTCATCGTGATGATGTGGCGACACGTGGCATGACACGTGGGGCGGCGGCCGTCGGACGAATGAGAGCTTGACACGTGGCGCGCTGTGATTGGCTGATGATGACGTGGCTCGTTGACTCGGTTGACTTGCTGACGTGGCTGCTGATGTGGACGCTGACGTGGCGACACGTGGCATGACACGTAATGGCGGTGGCCGGCCACGCAATGAGATCTTGACACGTGGCACGGCGCATGTTAGCATCACTGTTGTGATGGTGACACGTGGCAGGCGCATTTTAGCAAAGTCAAACTTTTCAACTTGTTGACCCGTTGACCAAGGCGCATTTTAGCATCTCTGGTGCACGCTGGGCGTCGCGGCGCGCAAGGCTCCAGCGGCGCGACGCGCTGAAGACAGAAATTTTCCAGTTGGTGCATTTTTGTCCAGTTTTGCCCCAAATTGCCTCCAGTGCTGTCCAAACTTTATTTATCTGCAAAATAACAACAAAACACATCAAAACGTTCATAAAACTCGAGAAACAATACAAAACATTAGGTCAAATGAGTGGGAAATAGTGGTATAAATACCACTCATCAACATGTGTATATTATGAACAATCCGAATTATCCATAATTAATTGCCCAAGTGCTCAACGAGTACACTTTATATTGTGGGACCCTCTAGGTTCAAGTTTATCTGTCACGAAAACCATTTCCATGTCCGTAACTTGTCCACTCACAAATTACGAGGACCACGGATAATCGAGTTAAACCATCCAAGTCGAAGTTATCACATATATATAATCCCTCTGTCATAGGTTATCCGAATTGTTCCGGAGATATAGATTAAACGTCAAATCTCCGCTATGAACAATTCATGTGTCGCGACATAATTATGATTCTTAACAAATATTCGGAACTCATTTCCGAATAATACCTCGGCCAAGGATTTCAAAGAATCACAAATTGGACACCTAAATCCCGTACACGGGACTGACAAATCCTCTCTAGATACATCACAGGATATCGTGAGTATCAATCAATACCCAACGAACAGGCGGAGGTCTGATCTAAAAAGATCGTTGACATGACTGTCATTAAAGTACGGAGGATATCTCACATATCCACAGTGGTATCTCAAGTCAAAGGAGCTAATATGCTATTCGACTCGTAAATATTCCTATTGACGTTGGTGTACCATCTATCAGGAATCTTTGAATGAGTCGTTCAATATTTATCCAATAAATACCTACGTGTCTATACGAGTCTCCCAAGACTCATGGCTTACTGAGATAAACCATTAGAACAATTCAAATATACGACACGTACCGGTCTCACGGGTTTACTAACCGACCAAGTATGTAAACCTTGACTAGGAACAATTTTAAGAATGAATCATATTGTGATATTTCTCAGTAACAATTGCGGCGCTTTTGCAATTATATCACAACTATTCATTCTAAGGTCATTTACGCCTTTACCATATAAAATTATATTGATGAAAATTACTCAATTTTATTCATAATAAAATATAATGTACATCGTATTTACAATAAATACAACAAAATTTGGTGCGCCGAGCACCAACTCCAACACTATATTATTATTGGGGTGTCTATGGATGGTAATTCATCACAACTTCTATTGAGGCACCAAAATTTATTCTGAAATTGTATAAGTTCGTGAATTTGCATGCTTATTTGCTCATCATGCTAATTTGTTATTTTCCTTACTACGAATACTCTATCTTAAGTCTCTTTGATTGAGTCTTCGTCATTACTATCTTATTCGTAGTTTCCACCTACCCTAAATACATTATTGGTTCTTTGTGTTTCTTACTGGCTTGAGGACTACACTTGGTTGTGTATTCTTAGATTGAGTTTGATTCGCATTTAAATTGAGGAAGAACTCAAGAGTGGTAAAAGACAGTGAATGTGAGCTCAATATCGGGTAAAAGCTAATAGAGTGCAAACACGAGTGGAGTGATATCATTCGAGTGTAACCACGTGAGATTGTGAGGATTTACATAATTATTTTACTTTCTTGTTATTTCTAATATGTTTGTTCAGTATTGAGATGGCATGTCCAAATCTAAACATTGATGAAAAGCTTGAGGATTTGGATATAAAGTTTACATATATGATGGAGAACATGAATACTACTTTAGATAGAAAGTTTACATATATGATGGAGAACATGAATACTACTTTAGAGAGGTTGTCCAAGAGTGTAGAAAGTATTCAAACGGGCAGAGGTCCTAGAGCCCCACCACCTCAACATATACCACTGCTGGAGTTCTACGGTCCCAAGGATCGAATAATAAGCATAAAACATGTGGGAATAGAATCATAGGAAGTTGCGGAATACTTACATCGAGCGGTTGAGCGATGCGGTGGACAATAAAAATTCTTATTCTCCCTCCTAGAGTGCTCGACAGTGAGCAATTTGGTGTCCTCCATTTTCGGCCATGGATGATCCTTGAAGCTCCAAGATTTGTTAAGAATCCCATGCTCACGGGTGGGTTTCCCTATCACCTTCGCAAGACTCAAAATGGTGTGCTAGCACTTGATGATTTTGCCACAAAATCACCTTGTTTCTCTTTCACTTGGTCTCGGCAGTGGGCTGCCAAACCAGAAGAAAAATAGCCCCTATTTGGGCGTGAGAGAGGCAAGAAGAAAAAGAAGAGAGTTATGTGGTTGGTAGCTAATTTGTGTATCTAATACACTTTTCATTTTCAAAAAACCATTTACCATTTTTCTTTTTCCAAAAAAGTCAAACCATAAATGCCAACCACTTACATCAACTTCCATCAATCAATGAATAGTGACTGGTGTCAATCCCTCAAAGTGAAAGACATCTATCACTTGATTGACGAATGATGTGACATTAGATGCGACTAGCGATTTGATGTTTGATGTGACTTGCGTGCCGCACTCGAATTCGAAATGCGAATGCGCTCGCAAACACTCTCGGGCTCGGGTTCGCTAATTCCAAATTAATGAATTTTCTGTTGCGACGTAATTAAATAATTATGCCAAGCAAAATCACTATTCACGTCGCTAACAAATTAATTCTAAATTAACTCGTTCGCACGAATAAAAATCTAATTTTAATTTCGCGTTGAAATCTAATTTCGTATAATATATCGAATATATTATTGTAATCGATTAATTCCAAATTAATCGTTTTCTCTCTTTAATTAATATATCGAATATACTACGTTTTACCGATTTACAAGCAAGGTTGGCTTCTAGCAAAATGCCATGCCTACCCAATTCTCCAGAAATATCCTTACAGGAATATAGTGATCTATATCAGGCGTAGTATACGTAGTATTGCGTATTTCGATCCAGTATCGGATGTCACGTGCTAGGCCTGAGGCTGGAATTGTGTCTGCCCCGTACCAAGCACATATCGGATCTCTGGTAACTAGTCTCTATAATCGGATAAACATGACCTTGTCATTTTATCCCGATGACTGCAGTACATAAGAGAACCAGTACCGTATCCTACGTGACCATCATCTCCATTTGACTGGAGTGATACTTCCGTCTTGACATCACACCCAACACACTACGATTCTCAATATACCCAGCAGATGCGTAGACAGAACCTGTTAAAGCCCTGGATGACTAAAACCAAAGTATATTGATTGTCGCAAGTATTAGCGGTGCAAGTCTCAGGTTAAGACCAAATACACCTACCCTGATTTCGGACTTTCATAGACACATAGTCATACTACCAATGGAATTTGATAAGTGTGGTTTATACTCACTTATTCAAATATCTTTAGCTTATTATTTTGTTATAATTCGAGATATTTAATATCATTTATAGTTTATTTTATGTTTTTATTTGTAGGAGCATTAATACATGGATCCTGAGATAATTACACGTGTTTTGGGGACAATAGAGGAGAACTGGTGAAGATATTATAACCGGCGCCATAGCGCTAGAAGCTGCACAAGACCCATACAAAATGCCGAGAGAATGGCGCCACCAATTCCACAACTCATAGCGCCATGGCGCCAACCAAGTGCTGAAAAAGAAGAACAAGTGGGCCATAGCTTGGGAATTGTTGATTTATAGTAATTGGCTTACAAAAACAATTCAGGCGTGAATCAAAGAAAAAAAGCAAAGTCAAGCCGCAAACTTTGACCTCCAAAATAAAGCAAAGGCGTGAAAGCTGATTTGAAGAAAGGTCACGTGGGTCCCAATTCAACAATTAGGCACTGTTAGAAGAATTAGGCGCTGCGGCGCCAATTGTCCAATAGCCCAGGCGCTGCGGCACCTGTTAGAAGATCCAGCCCCATACATTTCCAGAGAGTTAGGCGCCGCGGCGCCCACTTAAGGAGCCGCGGCGCTGCGGGAAGAACCAGACGCGCTCTAGGGAAGTGATTTTAGGGTTTTCAATAATCCTAATGACACCTAAAGACTCTCAGACTCAACTATAAATATAACATTACATCAAACACTCAGGAGGAGGCTAATACACTGCGCAAAACACGAAACACATATTTTTAGAGATCCAAGGAGAGGATTGAAGAGCGACAAGAGGAGATTAAGGCTGTAATATCCGGAGAGGAAGAGATTCAATTCGGGTTTTATCTTCTTATTTCTTTCTTAAAACTCTAATGATTTCCATTAAATTTGTGGCTTGATTATTTATTGTTTTATCTTTTGTCATGAATTTACTCCTTAATTTTGGAGGAGAACGATTGTAATTGATGCTTGAACCTTGTATTTTGTTTATCAGTTTTGTAATGAAGTTTTATTAATTATTTATATTCTTTTGAGTTTAATGCTTCTTGATTGCTGGCCACAATTTGAGATGATGAATGTTTAGAATCTATCACTCGAGAGAGGGGATTTTGAATAGATCTAGAGAATATAACCTAGGATTTTATAGAGTTCGAGAGAATCTGTAGTCCTTTGAAGTCGTTAAAATAGAATCACAAATCGTAATGAGTTGTTAACTATTGGATTTTTATAGAGATATCGAAGTCTATAGTTGATGGTATTTTCACTCGGCACTCGAGAGAGGGAGTGAATATTTTAGGAGTCTTGACTTATAAATAATATAACTGAACAAGGATTAATTGAAATGACAAATACACATAGGCGACAGCTAGGTGAAATCAGGATCCAGAATCTCTATCGTATTAGTTCCTCCTATCTAATTATTTGTATATTTTATTTATCTATTATAAATCTTTATTATTTTTTCTAAATAAAGTTAGGATTATCAATTGTAGTACTTAGTGCGAGTTAACGCAATCCCTGTGGGTTCGACACTCTTAACTCATATTTATACTAAAACTTGGCACCGTACACTTGCGGTACGATAAAAAAAATATCACAACAAGTTTTTGGCGCCGTTGCCGGGATTGTTTGTTTAATTCACATTAATATTACTACCAAGTAATTTTAGCTTTAATTTAGAATTTTATTTTAATTTTTAATTTTTAATTTTTAATTTTATTATTTTTATTTCCTTTATTTTTGTCTTAAGTTTTATTTTTATTTTTGTTATTATTTCTTTTTTTTTATTTGATTTGATTTGATTTTATTTTTATTTTGTTTTATTTTTTTCTTACGAGGTGAGTTTGAAAAGAACCAATGGCAGATCCTGTTAGTGCACTGATAGCTGAAGTATCGTCCTTCACGACTCATCTAGCAGTATTGATAAATCAAATGAGTCAACCGTCTATTGAAGCTGTTTCTGCTAATGGAATGTTTTTATCCAACAGAGGAGCAGGATTTGAACAAGTACAGTATGTGAACAATTGGAACTTCAACAACTGTAGAGGCAGTCATATGCTTAATTATTATCATCCGAATTTTTCATATGCTGATATGGAGAACATTTTGCAACCTCCTCATGGCTTCAATTATCCAAAAGTTGAGCAGAAACCTTCCTTAGAAGACCTCATGATCACGTTTGTAGCTACAGCTTCAGAGAGGTTTGAGAAGAATGAGTCAATGCTGGATAATATCGAAACACGAATGGGCAATATAGAGGCAAATATGAAATCTTTAGAAGCAAAAATTGAGTTGCTTGCTTCTTCCATGGCCAATCAACAGACATGGGATTTTCCGAGTGATACTGAAGTCAACCCCAATGAGCAAAGTCAAATTATAACCTGTAGGAGCGGAAAAGAGTTTAAAGACACCTCTCAGGACTTAGGCAGTAAAGAAAATGAAATGGTATTTCATGAGGAAACAGTAACAGAAGAAGAGAACAAAGGTGAATTGATAATGAGAGGTCAATATGAAGAAATCACCTTCAGTGTTTTAAGAGCCATGCCGAGTTCTCAAGGTGATGCAGACTGTCACATGATAGATACAGTAGAAAAGAGAGTTGAAACCAGACAGGGTGAATCAGTATTTCAACAGCCTATGAGCATAATGCAACCATGTATAAAGGAAAATTCTCTGCAGCTAAACTCGAAACCACTCCCAAATGGTCGTAAAAAGAGGAAAAGAAAGGCCAGTTCTAACTTAGAGATAATTCCTAGAAGATTAAAAAGAAAACCGAGCCAATTTTGCCGAATGTGCAGTCCAGAATTTCCAATTGAAGGGAAATCTACATATCCTGGGGGACCATCTATGGATAAATCACCACAGCCTGCCAAGCTATCTTTTTCATGTCATAAGAACTGGTGGATACCAAAAAGAAGAAAACAGATGAGATTACCCGGTTCACTACTTTTAAGCCACCATAACCATTTGGGTGGTTGCGTCTGGCTGAAGACGTTAAACTTAGCGCTAGCGGGGAGGCAACCCTTGCATTTCTTTTATTATTATTTTCTTTACTTTTTATTTTATTTTATTTTATTTTATTTTATTGTGTGCTATTTATTTATTTGCATGTTATTTATGCAGGTAGCACGAGACACACAACGCCCGCGCAACCAAATTCCAACCAGCAAGAGTCTGATCAACTCCATGCACGGTAGTGTTGTTCCTCACTCTTGCTCTTGATATTTATCTTACATTGAGGACAATGCAAATTTTAAGTTTGGGGGTGTGTGCATGTTGTTTACTTGCTATTTAGTTGTTTAAATTTTTTTTGAAAAAAAAAAAAAAAAATTTGTTTTAGTCTTTGATAGTAAAGCATAAATCTTGTGATAATATTGTTTGTTTATGGGTGAAATTTTAGAAATGATAAGTGCCAAATTTACTTTTATCTGATGCCTTGAATAATTGATCTATGTTAGACTCGTAAGCACTTAAAAATAGGTTTTTAGCAGTAAAACTTAAGTAGTTGACAAGGTGGTCAGTTGAAGAAATTGCATGTCGATGAATGACCATTTGCTTAGATATCTATCTTGATTTGCTAGTGTTATGAAGTATGGTATAGCTAAAAAAGAAAAAGAAAAATGTCTCTAAAGAAAGAAAATAAACCACCTATAACCGATAAGCGTGAAGCTACCCATGGGCGAGTATTAGGACCACCATGAGGAGAAATGATACCTTAAAGGGTAGGTGAGTTGGCAAAAAAAGGTGCAAAAATGAGAAAAGAAAAAAGAGACAAGAAAATAAGAAAAACCATACCATACCGAACACAAAATAAGGCAATTACAGAGAATAATTGAGATATCTAGGTTGGTTTGACCCATCGATTCTAATTTCTAAACGAAATCATTAAGTTGGCTTACTCATGAGTCGAGCTGTGAATGAACCTTTACACACACACTGTGAGTCTAGCTTAGATGATTTACTCGAGAATTTGGATTCGAGTTGCAATTGCGTACTTTGAAGATTCTTTGATTTCATTTATAAGCTTTCTTTGAGGATATATTTATGCGTAACTATCGAGATTATGTTTTGTTATTTTTATATTTTTTGCATGATTGTGTGTGAATGACGTTTGTGGGTGTCGTCGCTGTAAGCCCACACGAGACTATAACTCGTCCACTAGGGCCGCCTAGGGGTTTAAAGGCTTGTTGCATACGCTAAATGCAATCGTGATCCCTACGAAAGTGGCTTAGTTAATTTAGTAATTTTTATTTGTTAATTTGAATTTAGTTTTTATTTTTATATTTTGCTCGGGACTAGCAAAACCTTAAGTTTGGGGGTGTTTGATAAGTGTGGTTTATACTCACTTATTCAAATATCTTTAGCTTATTATTTTGTTTTAATTCGAGATATTTAATATCATTTATAGTTTATTTTATGTTTTTATTTGTAGGAGCATTAATACATGGATACTGAGATAATTACACGTGTTTTGGGGACAATAGGGGAGAACTGGTGAAGATATTATAACCGGCGCCATAGCGCTAGAAGCTGCACAAGACCCATACAAAATGCCGAGAGAATGGCGCCACCAATTCCACAACTCATAGCGCCATGGCGCCAACCAAGTGCTGAAAAAGAAGAACAAGTAGGCCATAGCTTGGGAATTGTTGATTTATAGTAATTGGCTTACAAAAACAATTCAGGCGTGAATTAAAGAAAAAAGCAAAGTCAAGCCGCAAACTTTGACCTCCAAAATAAAGCAAAGGCGTGAAAGCTGATTTGAAGAAAGGTCACGTGGGTCCCAATTCAACAATTAGGCACTGTTAGAAGAATTAGGCGCTGCGGCGCCAATTGTCCAATAGCCCAGGCGCTGCGGCGCCTGTTAGAAGATCCAGCCCCATACATATTCCAGAGAGTTAGGCGCCGCAGCGCCCACTTAAGGAGCCGCGGCGCTGCGGGAAGAACCAGACGCGCTCTAGGGAAGTGATTTTAGGGTTTTCAATAATCCTAATGATACCTAAAGACTCTCAGACTCAACTATAAATATAACATTACATCACAACACTCAGGAGGAGGCTAATACACTGCGCAAAACACGAAACACATATTTTTAGAGATCCAATGAGAGGATTGAAGAGCGACAAGAGGAGATTAAGGCTGTAATATCCGGAGAGGAAGAGATTCAATTCGGGTTTTATCTTCTTATTTCTTTCTTAAAACTCTAATGATTTCCATTAAATTTGTGGCTTGATTATTTATTGTTTTATCTTTTGTCATGAATTTACTCCTTAATTTTGGAGAACGATTGTAATTGATGCTTGAACCTTGTATTTTGTTTATCAGTTTTGTAATGAAGTTTTATTAATTATTTATATTCTTTTGAGTTTAATGCTTCTTGATTGCTGGCCACAATTTGAGATGATGAATGTTTAGAATCTATCACTCGAGAGAGGGGATTTTGAATAGATCTAGAGAATATAACCTAGGATTTTATAGAGTTCGAGAGAATCTGTAGTCCTTTGAAGTCGTTAAAATAGAATCACAAATCGTAATGAGTTGTTAACTATTGGATTTTTATAGAGATATCGAAGTCTATAGTTGATGGTATTTTCACTCGGCACTCGAGAGAGGGAGTGAATATTTTAGGAGTCTTGACTTATAAATAATATAACTGAACAAGGATTAATTGAAATGACAAATACATAGGCGACAGCTAGGTGAAATCAGGATCCAGAATCTCTATCGTATTAGTTCCTCCTATCTAATTATTTGTATATTTTATTTATCTATTATAAATCTTTATTATTTGTTTTCTAAATAAAGTTAGGATTATCAATTGTAGTACTTAGTGCGAGTTAACGCAATCCCTGTGGGTTCGACACTCTTAACTCATATTTATACTAAAACTTGACACCGTACACTTGCGGTACGATAAAAAAAATATCACAACAAGTTTTTATCCGAGGGGGTCTATCCAGAGCGAAGCTGTTTCCCGTACCATCGGTAAAACACAACCTCCTATTACACTTGCATGAGTATCCTATACCCATATATATGAGAACTATGCCCTTATGCCCTCACAACGCGCACAAGTGTAATACTAGTCTTTTACGAATTATCGATGTCCAATCTCGATAATACTCTGACTAGGGATATTTAATGATTTATCCTTCGCGGATTGATACTGTCTCATATCATCTCAATCCAGGAACAAATCATAAGGACCTTCTATCATTTATATATCTTGGTGATCTAATCACAAATGATAAGAGAGCAATCTCCTTTGTCACATAGTTAATTTTTACAACAACACCATGATCTGTACAAATAGTGACGCTATAGGTCATAACTGTCCAACAATCTCCCACTTGGCCTATAGCCAGTCACTCGAGTTTCTGACACCCAAACTATGTACGGTTGGCTCAAACTGCTGAGAAAAGGCTTTCATCAGCGGATTTGCATGATTATCATCTGATGCGATTTATTCGATCATCACATCGCTACGATGTATGATCCGAACGAATCAAATGAATATCGAAGTATATATCCGGATCGTTGATGAGACCATTAATTCTTTAGCCTGTGCTGTTACCTAGCTCAGCTGCTAACATAACTATATCTAATCTAATTAGATTTATTATCGACCCAAATGGCTTCTATTGCTGCCTCAGCTGCAGCAATAATCCGTATTTGTTGTTTATTCAGTAACAATATCTTACTTGGAAGATTTCCAGCTCACTGTTCCGTCGTTCAAACTGTATAGTACCGTTTTGCGACTTATAGTCATTTTATCGGTTTGGAAACTTGCAGCAGTGAACCCAGTCACTTCAAGTTTTCCTTCTCATTGTTTAAGACAACGTCCTTAGTTCCTCCAAGATACTTAAGGATGTCCTTAACATCAATCCAGTGACTATCACCTGGATTGACCTGATTGTGAATCCATATGCTCAAAGCGTATGAGTCACCAGGTCGCGTACATTTTTCAATGTACGATTTCTTGGAGAATGGGAACAACCTTTAGATCTATCCCAGTAGATCTTTATTCCTAGAATAAAGGTTGTTTCTCCCAAGAATTCTATGGAGAATTATCATGAAAGCCAAGCTTTCACCGATTGTTTTATGGGAATATCATTTCCCACTAACCCTCTTATATACACAAGAATCATTTTCGTTTTGAATTAAATCATAAACTATTATGATTACATCAAAACGATAATTCCAAGAACCTTATGCTTGCTTCAATCCAAACATGGATCGAATAACCTGCAAACCTTGTTTGCTAGTTTTGGTACGACAAAACCGACAGGATTTTGTAAACATCCTCCAAAAGGTTTCCTTTTCAGGAAAGCGATTTTCCCGTTAAGCTGACATATTTCATAAATGAAACATGCATCGTTAGCAAGTATTATCCAAATGGATTTACTGTGGCAACAGGTAAAAGGTTGAATCGTAATCAACATAATGTTGATAACGATACCTTTCCGCTACAAGCCTAGCTTAGTACGTTGGTATGTTTCCATCCATGTATGTCTCCCTTGAAGACTTATATAGTACCAATAGGCACAATGCCTTGCGGTACATCAACTAGTGTCTAAATATAGTTGATATACATGGAATCCATTTCGGATGTCATGGCACTTTGCCATAATTAGGGAGTCGATACCTTGTATCACTTCCTCATATATGTAGTCAGTTGGTGTTCCTCAATAAGATTGACATCTTTATGAGGTGAGATCAGAAACCCATACCCCAGGTTGTTTTCTGACTCTCTCCGATTTACGCGGTTCTTGTGTATTCGAAGATTACTGGTATAGTTTCATCCTTGATGAACTATTTGTGTTCCATTAAGGAATTGGTGCCTGGAATAATATTATTCATATTTTCATCGAGTTTTACTTTCCTCCCACTTACCACTGCATATCGGTATTCCTCTTAGGAAAACAGCATGGTGAGCAACAATTACATTGTTATGGTGAGATGTATAAGTACTATACTTTGGTATCCCTAGGATAACCTACAATTGGCACTTATCCAATATAACCTTATCATGTCCAACAAAATTCAGTTTCTCTGGTTCGGACACACCGTTAGAATGACGTTTTCCGGGAGGAGTCCTCTTTGAAAGAATACTTTACTCTTTCAAGTATATTAGAAACTTATTGCCTAAGTATTTTCCATTACGGTCTTACCGTGACGGTTTAATACTTTAGCCGATCTGTTTGTCTATTTTGTGTCGAAAACTTTAAAAGTTTACGATTTGTGTTCTTCAAAAGAAACACATAACCATAACGCGATGCCACACCCGTAAAGGTCACGAAATATTCATATCCACCTCTAGCCTAGCTAGACATGGGCCCACTTGCTTCACTATGAACTAGGGCTAACAGATCGGTGGCATTTGTACTTTTACCAAGTAAATAGTGTTATAGGCATTTTGCCCAATAAACTAGATTCGTACACTTTATTTGAATGGAATCAAATCATTCCTAGTACCCACTCTTCAAAAGTGCGGATATACGAGTCTTGTTTAATTGTGTCCCAGACATCAATGCCACAATTATGTCTCTTCTGATCAAATCAGTTTGAGCTATTTGTTTGTCATGTTATACGTTTGAGATTTATTTATATTCAAAATATAAATTCTGTTATTCACATCTAATGTGTTTATCTCGATATCATCTTTATATAATAAAACATTTTAGTGTTCTAGGATATAAAGGTATACTCGCAACGGGTTAAACCCTGATATAGAGATAATGTATCTAGTCAAACTAGTTACATTTTAACAGTTTCCTAATTTAAGTACACACCCAAAGGGTAGTTCTTAAACTTAGGTGTCTACGGTTAAAACAGCGACTTTCGTCCCATTTTCAATTCGCAGATTAATCTCAACTGAAGTCAGTATCCTGCTCATAGCAGATTCTGCACATCAGTACAAATTTATGTATCACACTAAGTATCTAAAATCCAATTTTAATACTAGTAGTGAACATATTTGTGACAAACATATTTGAAGTCAGAGCCTTGCTCGTTATTCAATTCCTTCATGTCTGCTTTGTTCAAACGGCAGTCACGCTTCCGCGATCCCGTTTGCCACAATTTAGGCAGACATTTTGGGATATGTCCTTTATCTTCCCAGAAGATTATAATGATTTTGCCTTTGCCCTTTTCACACCCCAGAAGCCTTTGGCCAAACCTTGGCCTTCTAGAATATCGAAGTAAGATGCGCCTTGCGCTACTTGCCTTTTTGCAAACTTTGGCTTTGACTTATTGAGTATAGCCATCAACTCTCCAAGAGTTATTATTGCAATTTTGTACTTCTAAGATCTGTAAAGATCTATGAAGATCCTTCAATTTCATTATCATACTTTAAGGATCTAATCCTTAGTTCTGATTCAGAAATTAAGGAGTCTAATGCGACAAGCTTAATGGATTAAGCACTTAAGTTATCATTACATGAATCTTCCAAAGATCATGCTCTACTATTGTTTAACTCCGGGCTTAGGCTTAATATGTTATTTTATCAAATAAAGTAACTTATTAGTTTCCAGGACCATCATGAAAATATTCCCAATTTGAAAATTAAACCATTTAAATACATTTTCCTTAGGATTATGTTTTAAATGTCAATCTTTCAATTACATCTTGATTCTAATAGTCCAACTATTTAATCAATGATTTTCTGTACTATTTATTATAATGATTATAATAGTCCAACTATTTAATCAACTATAAATGAATTGTTTGAATACAGTCCAACAGTTTATTAAAACAACGATTTAAATATTAGTCCAACTAACATTTAATTTATTTGACGAATGATATTTGATTTGAGCGCGTATGGCAAGTAATTAAACGAATATTGCAAATTTAATTCTTGCCTCCCACTATTTTTCGGCGAGCCTCTAACCCTATGTCGAGTACTCGGGAAACCGTGTTTCCTAGTGGGCTAGGATCCCGTTAAATATCACACAATCTTGACTTTGGCCAACAAATTGTATGATAATTAACTAGGTAGATCTCTAAGATCAATTGGATCCAATCCAATTCCTAGATCCAGTAGGGGGACATCCAAGTCCGAAACATATATCTTATATATGCCAATATATCCAATATATTACCTAACCTTTTTCCTCTGAATCAACTAAGCCTTGGCTTTGGCACAACAAATTTAGTGATCCCAGTTAAGCGTGACCCATTGAGCATGGAAAGCTTCGTAATCAATGTCGATGGACAAGAAGTGGTCTTGACTTTGGCCAACAAACCACAACTTGGACAAGACACCAATATGGAACAAAGCCTTCATGATTCAAACACATCCTTGATGGACAAAGGCCTTGACTTTGGCCAACAAACCAATGCCAGTCTTAGATCTTGAGTAAGAATCACTCAATGGAAGGAAAAACGCTTAATATTTTGTGACGGTTTTTCGAGTGCAAATTGGCAACCAATTTATTATCTTTGTTAAGGTCTCATCATCATACACCCTTAAGCATGCATTCTAAACACATAATAAGGCGCATATAAATAAATAATAATGATATGCGGATGAATACTTAACACATTGATCCTAGATCAAATCTCTCCATTTCCTCTCTCCCGCTAGCACAAATATTTGCTTCTACCCGTTACACTACACTTCTAACGAAACCTCATTTACATTGAGGGGAATAGGTGAGAAGAGAAATACAATGAGAAAAGAGGCAATAGGCTGGACTCGCAGGTCCAATTAATAAATTCCAAATTTATTACAACAATTTCTAAAATTGCCCCACCCATCTAATATCCATCCGATATACATTATTCATGCATCGCAACCATGTATTCACACAAGCATGTTATCAATCAATCAATCTAATCAAATTAATTAATCTGATAATTAATGACCATCCAATGTTCAAACAACGATTTGATTTTGCGCGAGTCAAACTCGTTTTGCGAATAAGTACTCAAAATACGAATTCTTGAATTAAATTAAACTACAAAATTAGATCCAATTCAATTTGTATTTAAAACTAATTCGCTATTTAATTCCAAATTAAATATCACACTTTATTAACGAACCTTTACGACTTAAATTCCAAATTTAATCTTACGGGTCTCAAAGCCCGATTAACATCCAATGTTAATTTAATTAAAGTCCAATGGGCTTTTTATTAATTTCTTTAAGGCGTGGACTTTTGGTCAACTTGGGTCAAACCCAATAACCAAAGCCCAATCAAGGAGTAACCCCATAAGCCTAGAAATCAATTTAGGCCCATTAGGCCCAATTAAACTTTAAAGGTCCATTAGTCGCATTTGGGCTTTATGGAAGCGGTTTTGGGCCCAATTGGATCCAACCAATTTAGCCTAAGCCCATCTTGGTACAACCAAGCCCAATAAGCCCATTTACAACATTACAAGCCCAAATCCAATTTAAAGCCCATTTAATTAAACACAAAAATTCCAAATTTCGTATTTAATTAAACTAAAGTGTATAGCATAATTAATTACATAAATCAATATTTCCAAATCATCAATTTACACAACTAATCATGCTCAATTACATCAATTAGTGTCCAACACATTTTGATCAAAAAATCAAACCCATTATTCATGCTACATGTCTCGGCAATGGAGGGGATTTTCAAATCAATTCCGAATTCAATCCAATTAAATACAAATTAACATTAAATCCACATTCCCAATTGTTTCCAACTCATCCAATGAATCAAAAATCAAAATTCCAAGACATTTAGGGTTCATCTAATTTTCGGCCAAACCACACCAATTGGGGAAAATTGTTCCAAACAATATTTCATCAAATTGATCCAATCAATCCTCAATTAAAACACATTTAAGCATACTCAATCATCCAATTTCAAAAAATCATGCTCAAATACATTTTACCCAAATTTTAACCCTAAGTCAAATTTCATGCTTTTACTCCGCTCTGATACCATTGTTGGAGTTCTACGGTCCCGAGGATCGAATAATAAGCATAAAACATGTGCGAATACAATCATAGGAAGTTGCGGAATACTTACATCGAGCGGTTGAGCGATGCGGTGGACAACAAAAATTCTTATTCTCCCTCCTAGAGTGCTCGGCAGTGAGCAGTTTGGTGTCCTCCATTTTCGGCCATGGATGATCCTTGAAGCTCCAAGCTTTGTGAAGAAATCCCATACTCACGGGTGGGTTTCCCTATCACCTTCGCAAGACTCAAAATGGTGTGCTAGCACTTGATGATTTTGCCACAAAATCACCTTGTTTCTCTTTCACTTGGTCTCGGCAGTGGGCTGCCAAACCAGAAGAAAAATAGCCCCTATTTGGGCGTGAGAGAGGCAAGAAGAAAAAGAAGAGAGTTATGTGGTTGGTAGCTAATTTGTGTATCTAATACACTTTTCATTTTCAAAAAACCATTTACCATTTTTCTTTTTCCAAAAAAGTCAAACCATAAATGCCAACCACTTACATCAACTTCCATCAATCAATGAATAGTGACTGGTGTCAATCACTCAAAGTGAAAGACATCTATCACTTGATTGACGAATGATGTGACGCTAGATGCGACTAGCGATTTGATGCTTGATGTGACTTGCGTGCCGCACTCGAATTCGAAATGCGAATGCGCTCGCAAACACTCTCGGGCTCGGGTTCGCTAATTCCAAATTAACGAATTTTCCGTTGCGACGTAATTAAATAATTATGCCTAGCAAAATCACTATTCACGTCGCTAACGAATTAATTCTAAAATAACTTGTTCGCCCGAATTAAAATCTAATTTTAACTCCGCGTCGAAATCCAATTTCGTATAATATATCAAATATATTATTTTAATCGATTAATTCCAAATTAATCGTTTTCTCTCTTTAATTGATATTTTATCCCAGATAAAATATCTCCGCAATTAATCCCAGATTAATTTTCTCTCTCATCTAATTAATCACAGATTAATAAAAGTGCGAGTCATACGTCATCGGTGAATCTTCGGGAAGCGACCCATGAGATCCCCGGATATGTTGGCAGTAAATACGGTCGTCGGACTATCCGAACACGTAAGTACCAAGTACTACGTTTTACCGATTTACAAGACAAGGTTGGCTTCTAGCAAAGCGCCATGCCTACCCAATTCTCCAGAAATATCCTTACAGGAATATAGTGATCTATATCAGGCGTAGTATACGTAGTATTGCGTATTTCGATCCAGTATCGGATGTCACGTGCTAGGCCTGGGGCTGGAATTATGTCTGCCCTGTACGAAGCACATATCGGATCTCTGGTAACTAGTCTCTATAATCGGATAAACATGACCTTGTCATAATTGAGACATCTAGGTTGGTTTGACCCATCGATCCCGATTTTTGAAACGAAATCATTGAGTTAGCTTACCTGGGGATGAATCCGCAAAGGAACCTTTGCACACACACACTTTAAGTCTGGCTTAGATCATTTATTCAAAGACTTGGATTTGAGTTGCGTTGAATGTTTTGAAGGTTCTCTGGTTTCAATACTGAGCATTCTTTGAGGGCAATAATATGTGTAACTATTGGGACTATTTCGTAGCATGTGATATAGTATGATGATATGGAAGGCCCCACCATGTGGTTCATCTTGACCAAGTGCAAACAGCGGAGAACAGAAAGATAAATCAAGACTGTGGACGACCAGTCTACCACCCCGCCAATAAGGGATATAATGGGAACTTGAGCTATGAGACTAAAGAGAACTGAGCAATCACCTGGAGAACTGGCGAAAGACCTAACCCAACGGAATAGGAAATTCATTCATGCATGCATGCATACACGTAACATATTTTGCATTTTTTTTTGTGTTTGTTTTGTTTTGTATTCACAGGTTTCAAAGAAGAAAAAGAGAAAGCGGCAAAAACAAGCCAACCAGAATCAGCAACACATGAGTAGTAGTTTTGGGGATAAGTCCCAGGGTTGAGGCCCATATCAGTTTCAGTTTTGGGGATGAGTCCCAGGGTAGAGGCCCATATGAGTTTCAGTTTTGGGGATAAGTCCCAGGGTCGAGGCCTGCACTATCATCAGTTTCAGGAATGAATCTCAAGGGGCGAAGCCCGTATTATCAGCAATTTTCGAGAATAAATCCCACAGGGTCGAGGCCCACATTATCATCAGTTTCGGGAATGAATCCCAGGGTCGAGGCCCACATCGTCAGGTTTTGGAATGAATCCGAGGGTCGTAGCCCACATCGTCATAATTTGGAATGAATCCAAGGGCCGAGGCCCACGTCATCAGAATTTCAGAATTTGGAATGAATCTAGGGAATGAATCACAGGGCCGAGGCCCACGTCGTCAGAATTTGGAATGAATCATAGGGAAGAGGCCCACGTCGTCAGAATTTGGAATGAATCCAAAGAATGAATCCCAGGGTCGAGGCCCACATCAGCATCAGTCTGGGGGCGAGGCCCATATCAGTATCAATTCGGGGCGAGACCCATATCAGTATCAGCATGGGGGCGAGGCCCACATCAGTATCAGTCTGGGGGCGAGGCCCATATCAGTATCAGTTTAGGGCGAGGCCCATATCAGTATCAGCATGGGGGTGAGGCCCACATCAGTATCAGTATGGGGGCGAGGCCCACATCAGTATCTGTTTGGGGCGAGTCCCATATCAGTATCAGCATGAGGGTGAGGCCCACATCAGTATCAGTTCGGGGGCGAGGCCCACATCAGTATCAATCTGGGGGCAAGGCCCATATTAGTATCAGTTTGGGGTGAGGCCCATATCAGTATCAGCATGGGGGCGAGGCCCATATCAGTATCAGTCTGGGGGCGAGACTCATATCAGTATCAGCATGGGGGCGAGGCCTATATCAGTATCAGTTTGGGGCGAAGCCCATATCAGTATCAGCATGGGGGCGAGGCCCATATCAGTATCAGTCTTGGGGCGAGGCCCATATCAGTATCAATTTGAGGGCTAAGACCACTTTGTCAGCGATATTGGGTTGAGGTGCCCCCATTGTCTGTTGCAGTTCCGGGATGCGTCACAGGGTCGAGGGCCCACTCCATCATCATTTGTAGTTTCAGGATGCATCCTAGGGTCGAGGACCCACTACATCATCAGTTTGAGGGCGAGGCCCACATTTTCAGCGATATTGGGATGCGTCCCAAGGTCGAGGTGCCCCCGTTGTCGGTTGCAGTTCCGGGATGCGTCCCAGGGTCGAGGGCCCACTGCATCATCATCACAGTTCACATTCGGTGGTTCGGGAACAAAGCTCAGAGGTCGAGGCGCCTCGCCACCATATCTACTACATCATCAAATCAGTTCGAAGTAGCAGGCAAGTCAGGTGGCAGCTGGCGAGCCAGGTAAAAATGCATTGCACGTACTTTGATAGGATTGTCATTGTCACACACTGCACAAGTCCCATCAAAGTGGGGGCGACTGTAGGCACTGCTTTTTTGCATGTAAGACCCGATGATGAGTCTCATTTGGAGGCACTACCTTTTAAGTCGCGGGAGCCGCGGGAAACAGACGTCGGAAGGGAAAAAGTTTTTTTGTTGGATTCGCTGGAGTACCTTCGGGTTCGCTTGTTGGACCTCCGTTTAAAACACACCCTTAGCCCACTAAACACACACCAGGCCCAATCCAAAGATAATTAAAACATTTAAAATACATGTCACAAATAAAATTAATTTAAATTAAAGCTAATTGAAATTAATTTAAACCAATTAAATTAAATTAAATTAAAGCTAATTAAATTAAATTAAAATACAATTAAATTAAATTAAACTAATATTTAATTAAAATCTAATACCAAAATTAAATAAATCATTACCAAAATTAAATAATCACCTACCTAATTAACAAATTAAATGCCTAAATAAAAGTCAATTAAATATATAACCTTCATAAACAAACAAATCATGTCCCCAATTAATTTCATTTCTTTCCTTAACAAATGCATGCAAACCCTAATCTCTAAACACCTCCACGCATCCAGTAAACTCAGGCAGCCATCAATTCCTTCACGTACAAATGCCCTAATGAAGCATGCCTCTCCACGCACATATAAAATAATGCCCCTCACACCTGCACCCTCCATTCACCAACCTGCCTCCCTCACAAGCCTCCAAACCACACAGTGAGCCACGCACAGCCCACCAAAGAGACCCTCTCTCCAGCCACACGACAACTCATAGCAATCGACACAGCCAACTTCAACCGAATAAAGCAGTGAAGAGCCGTGAACAAACAAAACTTGGTACGGCACCACAACCCTCTCTTCTCTCTCTCAGGGACCACAAACGAGCCATCACCACTCACACACGAACACAGTGACTCAGTCAGCACGTCCACGTCCCTCAGCCAGCCACGCCCCACACAGCACGACAATTCACCACATTCACAGTAAAGAAACCCTAAGCTTCAGACGGCTAACCCTTCCATCACTCTCGGCATTCATATAAACCCGAGCTTACTTGGTCCCCTCTCACTTCAACGCACACACTTGCCCCATTTGCCTTCACCAAACTTAACCTTTCACGCTAACCACCAATCAGCCTCACAATCAGCGCCTTGACTCCCTACACGCAACAAACAACAACTCACAAATGTCCAGCCTCTTCAATGCCACTTGCCCTTCACAATACTTCACGTAACAGTCCACTGCCTTCAACGTAGCCCTCTCTTTGACCACCCACCAGCCCCCTTCTTCTCGCCTAACCGAACAAAGCCATCACACCTTAACAAACCCTCAACAACAGCCCTTATTCACCCCACAAATTAACCCTCACTGACCGAAAACTTCATCATAAACCAGCCCCTCAAACAGCCATCAAAGTACCGAAAATCACAGCCCCAAAAACTGCACCCTTTACCGCAAACCAGTCCACTAAAAATTGCACTCCACACCGTAAAACAGTCCCCGAATAAACCCTGAAACTGCACAACAAACTGCTCAGAATTCCACCTCAAGATCACCAAAATTGCAGCCCCTTTACCCCTCCAAACACCCCAAAACAGTCCCCTAAATTACCAAAAAATAGTGACCAGAAAATACAACAAAAACAGCAGCGAAACAGAGTGAAAACAGCAGCCCAGACAGCGAAACAGCGAGGAAAAATGTTGGATTAGTGAACCAGAAAAGTTGCAGAGCATTCTCTCTTCCGACTGCCGTGTAACGCGCTTTCGAGAGACGACAAAAGAGGTTAGACCTGAGGGCACCCTTTTTACTTATTATCTTTCGTTTCTTTTATTTACTTTAAAATATTATCGCATGAGAGTCGTTTGAGGCATGATGTGATTGTTGGATGAGCGGAATATGTGTTCCCTTTTGTGGTATATAGGATGGAAACCCGGATGTAAATTCCGTAGCCGAATCCGAATGGACGGTAGTACGGTTTGTACTCGGGATACAACGCCACGTACCACTTAAGAGACACGTATTTCGTCTCATCCAAATTTGTGTGTGAGCATGTTGTAGTTCGTAGGTTATTTATTTGTTATTAAAGCATGATTTAGCTTAGTTTGTTATTTATTTTCAAAGCATGATTACGTTATTTTAGGCATGATATTTTGTTTAGTTTATGATTATGTTTAAATTGCTATTTGTTTATTTTGGTTTAATGGTTCAATGTGCTCATTGTGTGATATTGTGTGTTTGCCGTTTAAAGACTTACTTTCAAGCATGCAAACTTAGATTATGAGTTATTTTGATGAATACAAACTAGACATAGATTACCCTTGAGCATATATGTTGAATAGATTCGGTTAGTTTATTGCACAAATCATATCATCACAAGTGGTATAAGTAAGGGACCATTCCGAACCCAACGGTTTGAGGTCTTCCCTTGCGAGGGGTGAGTGCGGCCTTAAATCACATTTTCCCGGTTCACACCGGGTGACGACTCCATGTTATTTCTCCGGTTTAGTTCCCCCGTGGGCTACTCCGTACTCCCAACTAGGCCGCGAGCCTAGAACATGCGTCGCCCAGTTTCTGTGTCCCACAGTCTGGCGACTCCACTGGGGATAGAGAATCGGCCCCGAAATAATGTCTTGTAATGTTTGGATTTGTGCTTTAATTAATCGTGTCTACAGTGGGTTGAAGGGGTTTAGTTAAAGGCATTGTCAGCGAGAGCCTTCGTCAGCGAGAGCCTTTGTCCGCACTCCCGTAAACCCACATGTGAACCTTAGTCATAGAACTAGTAGAAATTATTATTATTATTTTTTATGTTGATTTTTTGGACCGTCGTCATTTGGATCCAGTTGGACCTTTTGTCAAAAGATGTGAACTTGTTGGGCCATTTAAACTGGGACGAGTTCGTGTCCTTTGACAGTTAGGCCAAAAGCTTCTAAAATGTCGGTGGGCCATTTTATGTTTGGGCCTATTATCAATTGAAGTTGTTTAGCTATGTTATCGCAAAGTGTAAACATGTTGGGCCTTTTCAACTGGGATAAGTTTGCACCGCGCAATAGTGTGATTGAATACTTTAAAATGATAATGGGCCAACTAGTGTAAAAATTCTTAAATGGGCTTATATATTACATACGTTGCACGTATCTCATGCATCTCATGCATACACGCATCATGTTAACCCGGTGTCTTAAAAGCCATCATAGATATCCGTTGGGTTAGAGAAGAAAAAAAAGAGGTTTGTCAAGATGAGTTTAGCAAACATGGATATCGTGGAAAAGGAAACCGAGGAACAGAGAACTTTACTGCAATGAAAGAAAGACCATTGGGGGGCCTTCAAAAAAAAAAGAAAAAAAAAAGAAAAAAGGAAGAAAAAAAAAGAAAGAAAAAAAGAAAAAAAAAGTTGTTTGTTTTTAGTCCTTGATAGTTAGACATAAGTCCAATGATGAAATCGTTTGCTTTAGGGTGAAATCTTAGAAACGATAAACTCTTGATGTGCTTTTATCTGATACTTTGAGTGATTGATCTATGATAGACTCGTAAGCACTTCACTATAGGTTCTTAGCGGTGAAAACCTGAGTAGTTGGCAAGGTGACTAGTTGAAGAAATTGTAGGTCGGTGAATGACCGTTTGCTTAGATGTCTATCTTGATTTGCTTATGTTATGATGTGTGGTATGGTTGAAAATGAAAGAAAAGTCTCTAAAGAAAAGAATTGAACCACTTATAACCGATAAGCGTGAAGCTACCCATGGGCGAGTATTAGGACCACCATGAGGAGAAATGCTACCTTAAAGGGTAGGTGTGTTGAAAAAAAAGAAAGAAAAAAAAACAGAAAAAAAAAAAGTTCAAAATGAAAAGAGAAAAGAAAAAGCAAGAGAAAAAAAGAAAGAAAACCATACCACATTGAGCACAGAAAAGCAACTGCATGCATAATTGAGACATCTAGGTTGGTTTGACCCATCGATCCCGATTTTTGAAACGAAATCATTGAGTTAGCTTACTTGGGGATGAATCCGCAAAGGAACCTTTACACACACACACTTTGAGTCTGGCTTAGATCATTTATTCAAAGACTTGGATTTGAGTTGCGTTGAATGTTTTGAAGGTTCTCTGGTTTCAATACTGAGCATTCTTTGAGGGCAATAATATGTGTAACTATTGGGACTATTTCGTAGCATGTGATATAGTATGATGATATGGAAGGCCCCACCATGTGGTTCATCTTGACCAAGTGCAAACAGCGGAGAACAGAAAGATAAATCAAGACTGGGGACGACCAGTCTACCACCCCGCCAATAAGGGATATAATGGGAACTTGAGCTATGAGACTAAAGAGAACTGAGCAATCACCCTGAGAACTGGCGGAAGACCTAACCCAACGGAATAGGAAATTCATTCATGCATGCATGCATAAACGTAACATATTTTGCATTCTTTTTTGTGTTTGTTTTGTTTTGTATTCACAGGTTTCAAAGAAGAAAAAGAGAAAGCGGCAAAAACAAGCCAACCAGAATCAACAACACATGAGTAGTAGTTTTGGGGATAAGTCCCAGGGTTGAGGCCCATATCAGTTTCAGTTTTGGGGATGAGTCCCAGGGTAGAGGCCCATATGAGTTTCAGTTTTTGGGATAAGTCTCAGGGTCGAGGCCTGTATTATCATCAGTTTCAGGAATGAATCTCAAGGGGCGAAGCCCGTATTATCAGCAGTTTTCGAAAATAAATCCCACAGGGTCGAGGCCCACATTATCATCAGTTTCGGGAATGAATCCCAGGGTCGAGGCCCACATCGTCAGGTTTTGGAATGAATCCCAGGGTCGAGGACCACATCGTCAGAATTTGGAAAGAATCCAGGGAATGAATCCCAGGGTCGAGGCCCATGTCATCAGAATTTCAGAATTTGGAATGAATCCAGGGAATGAATCCCAGGGCCGAGGCCCACGTCGTCAGAATTTGGAATGAATCCAGGGAATGAATCTCAGGGCCGAGGCCCACTTCGTCAGAATTTGGAATGAATCCCAGGGCCGAGGCCCACGTCGTCAGAATTTGGAATGAATCCTAGGGTCGAGGCCCACATCAGCATCAGTCTGGGGGCGAGGCCCATATCAGTATCAGTTTGGGGCGAGACCCATATCAGTATCAGCATGGGGGCGAGGCCCACATCAGTATCAGTCTGGGGGCGAGGCCCATATCAGTATCAGCATGGGGGCAAGGCCCATATCAATATCAGTTTAGGGCGAGGCCCATATCAGTATCAGTATGGGGGTGAGGCCCACATCAGTATCAGTATGGGGGCGAGGCCCACATCAGTATCTGTTTGGGGGGAGGCCCACATCAGTATCAGTCTGGGGGCGAGGCACACATCAGTATCAGTCTGGGGGCGAGGCCCATATCAGTATCAGTTTGGGGCGAGGCCCATATCAGTATCAGTTTGGGGCGAGGCCCATATCAGTATCAGCATGGGGGCGAGGCCCACATCAGTATCAGTCTGGGGGCGAGACCCATATCATTATCAGCATGAGGGCGAGGCCCATATCACTATCAGTTTGGAGCGAAGCCCATATCAGTATCAGTATGGGGGCGAGGCCCATATCAGTATCATTCTGGGGGCGAGGCCCATATCAGTATCAGTTTGAGGGCGAGGACCACTTTGTCAGCGGTATTGGATCGAGGTGCCCAGGGTCGAGGTGCCCCCATTGTCGGTTGCAGTTCCGGGATGCGTCCCAGGGTCGAGGGCCCACTGCATCATCAGTTGTAGTTCCGGGATGCGTCCCAGGGTCGAGGAACCACTACATCATCAGTTTGAGGGCGAGGCCCACATTTTCAGTGGTATTGGGATGCGTCCCAAGGTCGAGGTGCCCTCGTTGTCGGTTGCAGTTCCGGGATGCGTCCCAGGGTCGAGGGCCCACTGCATCATCATCACAGTTCACATTCGGTGGTTCGGGAATAAAGCCCAGAGGTCGAGGCGCCTCGCCACCATATCTACTTCATCATCAAATCAGTTCGAAGTAGCAGGCAAGTCAGGTGGCAGCTGGCGAGCTAGGTAAGTAAAAATGCATTGCACGTACTTTGATAGGATTGTCATTGTCACACACTGCACAAGTCCCATCAAAGTGGGGGCGACTGTAGGCACTGCTTTTTTGCATGTAAGACCCGATGATGAGTCTCATTTGGAGGCACTACCTTTTAAGTCGCGGGAGCCATAGGAAACGGACGTCGGAAGGGAAAAAGTTCTTTTGTTGGATTCGCTGGAGTAGCTTCGGGTTCGCTTGTTGGACCTCCGTTTAAAACACACCCTTAGCCCACTAAACACACACCAAGCCCAATCCAAAGATAATTAAAACATTTAAAATACATGTCACAAATTAAATTAATTTAAATTAAAGCTAATTGAAATTAATTTAAACCAATTAAATTAAATTGAATTAAAGCTAATTAAATTAAATTAAAATACAATTAAATTAAATTAAACTAATATTTAATTAAAATCTAAAACCAAAATTAAATAAATCATTACCAAAATTAAATAATCACCTACCTAATTAACAAATTAAATGCCTAAATAAAAGTCAATCAAATATATAACCTTCCAAAACATACAAATCATGTCCCCAATTAATTTCATTTCTTTCCTTAACAAATGCATGCAAACCCTAATCTCTAAACACCTCCACGCATCCAGTAACCTCAGGCAGCCATCAATTCCTTCACGTACAAATGCCCTAATGAAGCATGCCTCTCCACGCACATATAAAATAATGCCCCTCACACCTGCACCCTCCATTCACCAACCTGCCTCCCTCACAAGCCTCCAAACCACACAGTGAGCCACGCACAGCCCACCAAAGAGACCCTATCTCCAGCCACACGACAACTCATAGCAACCGACACAGCCAACTTCAACCGAATAAAGCAGTGAAGAGCCGTGAACAAACAAAACTTGGTACGGCACCACAACCCTCTCTTCTCTCTCTCAGGGACCACAAACGAGCCATCACCACTCACACACGAACACAGTGACTCAGTCAGCACGTCCACGTCCCTCAGCCATCCACGCCCCACACAGCACGACAATTCACCACATTCACAGCAAAGTAACCCTAAGCTTCAAACGGCTAACCCTTCCATCACTCTCGGCATTCATATAAACCCTAGCTTACTTGGTCCCCTCTAACTTCAACGCACACACTTGCCCCATTTGCCTTCACCAAACTTAACCTTTCACGCTAACCACCAATCAGCCTCACAATCAGCGCCTTGACTCCCTACACGCAACAAACAACAACTCACAAACGTCCAGCCTCTTCAACGCCACCTGCCCTTCATAATACTTCACGTAACAGTCCACTGCCTTCAACGTAGCCCTCTCTTTGACCACCCATCAGCCCCCTTCTTCTCGCCTAACCGAACAAATCCATCATACCTTAACAAGCCCTCAACAACAGCCCTTATTCACCCCACAAATTAAAACTCACTAACCGAAAACTTCATCATAAACCAGCCCCTCAAACAGCCATCAAAGTACCGAAAATCACAGCCCCAAAAACTGCACCCTTTACCGCAAACCAGTCCACCAAAAATTACACTCCACACCGTAAAATAGTCCCCGAATAAACCCTGAAACTGCACAACAAACTGCTCAAAATTCCCCCTCAAGATCACCAAAATCGCAGCCCCTTTACCCCTCCAAACACCCCAAAACAGTCCCCTAAATTACCAAAAAACAGTGACCAGAAAATACAACAAAAACAGCAGCGAAACAGAGTGAAAACAGCAGCCCAGACAGCGAAACAGCAAGGAAAAACGTTGGATTAGTGAACCAGAAAAGTTGCAGAGCATTCTCTCTTCCGACTGCCGTGTAACGCGCTTTCAAGAGACGACAAAAGAGGTTAGACCTGAGGGCACCCTTTTTACTTATTATCTTTCGTTTCTTTTATTTACTTTAAAATATTATCGCATGAGAGTCGTTTGAGGCATGATGTGATTGTTGGATGAGCGGAATATGTGTTCCCTTTTGTGGTATATAGGATGGAAACCCGGATGTAAATTCCGTAGCCGAATCCGAATGGACGGTAGTACGGTTTGTACTCGGGATACAACGCCACGTACCACTTAAGAGACACGTATTTCGTCTCATCCAAATTTATGTGTGAGCATGTTGTAGTTCGTAGGTTATTTATTTGTTATTAAAGCATGATTTAGCTTAGTTTGTTATTTATTTTCAAAGCATGATTACGTTATTTTAGGCATGATATTTTGTTTAGTTTATGATTATGTTTAAATTGCTATTTGTTTATTTTGGTTTAATGGTTCAATGTGCTCATTGTGTGATATTTTGTGTTTGCCGTTTAAAGACTTACTTTCAAGCATGCAAACTTAGATTATGAGTTATTTTGATGAATACAAACTAGACATAGATTACCCTTGAGCATATATGTTGAATAGATTCGATTAGTTTATTGCACAAATCATATCATCACAAGTGGCATAAGTAATGGACCATTCCGAACCAAACGGTTTGAGGTCTTCCTTGCGAGGGGTGAGTGCGGCCTTAAATCAGATTTTCCCGGTTCACACCGGGTGGCGACTCCATGTTATTTCTCCGGTTTAGTTCCCCCGCGGGCTACTCCGTACTCCCAACTAGGCCGCGGCCTAGAACAGTGTCGCCGATTTCTGTGTCCTACAATAATCATGCTTTAAACATAAATAACAAACTAAATTAAATCATGCTTTAAATAATAAATAAATAACCTACAAACTATAACATGCTCAAATACAAGTTTGGATGGAATGAAATATGGGCCTCTAAAGTGGTACGTGGCGTTGTATCCCGAGTACAAACCGCACTACCGTCCATTCGGATTCGGCTACGGAATTTACGTCCGGGTTTCCATCCTATATACCACAAAAGGGAGCACACATTCTGCCCATCCAACAATCACATCATGCCTCAAACGACTCTCATGCGATAATATTTTTTAAAATAAACAAAATAAATGAAAGATAATAAGTAACAAAGTGCCCTCAAGTCTAACCTCTTTTGTCGTCTCACGAAAGGGCGTTACACGCCCGTTGGAAGGGTGGATGATCCGCAACTCTTTTGATTCACCAACTCAACGTCTTTCCTCACTGTTTTACTGTTTGGGCTGCTGTTTTTACCCGATTTTGCTGCTGTTTCGCTGCTGTATTTCAGGTCACTGTTTTGGTTGTTTAGGGGACTGTTTTGGGCGTTTTTGGAGGGGTATTGGTTGTGGTTTTTGGTGATTTTTTAGGGGGGTTTTGTGCAGTTTTTTAGTGCATCTTGACTCGGCGAGCAGGGCAAAGCCGTTAGTGGCTAGGGTTTTTTTGGTGGGTGATATTTAGGGTTTTTAGGTTTGTTTGTGCATGTAGATTAGAGAGAGCCGAGAGGATTTTTAGTGTAAGATGAATGAGCCAGGGTTGTATGTGTGGGTTAAAGGTTCTTTTTATAGGCCAAGGGGGGGGGGGGGGGGTTTACCTTGTTGGAGAAGGAATAGAATTTATGTATTAATTGGGAGATATTTTTAATTATTATGTGATAGGGAAAATCTTTAATTAGGGGAATTGATTTGATTTGTTCTTTTTAATTAAAGATATGATTTCTTTAAATTGGTAGGTGATTTAATTAAATTAGGAATGTGATTTATTTTAATTAGGAATGTTATTTATGGAATTTATTTTGAATCTTTTAATTTGGGAAAGGAATTTAATTTGTGACATGTGTTTTAATTTAATTTAATTGGATTTATTTAGTTTAGGAATGTGATTTAATTTAATTAAGTTTAATTTAATTGGTTTTAATTTAATTTGTGACATGCATTTTAAATGTTTTCATTATTTAGGATTGGGATTGGTGTGTTTAAAAATAGAGGTCCAACAAGCGAACCCGAAGTGAAACAAGCGAGTTAAATCTGACAAAATGCTAATTTCCAACTTTACCCTTCCAACGTCCGTTTCCTACGGCCTTCACAACTAAAGAGGTAGTGTCTCCATACGAGACTCATCATCGGGCTTATATGCAAAAATACAGTGCCTACGGTCGCCCCCACTTTGATGGGACTTGTGCAGTGTGTGACAATGACAATCCTATCAAAGTTTATGCAATGCATTTTTACTTACCTGGCTCGCCAGCTGTTGCTTAACTTACTTGTTATCCTGAGATGCTTTGACCTTTGGGCTTTGTTCCCAAATTGCGTTGAGAGA
>SKCR01025799.1:0-79886 GCA_019454045.1 Zanthoxylum bungeanum
GAAAGTCGATTGTATTATACCAAACAGATTTGACATTTTCATCTATATCCAGGTATAATACGGATAGCCTGTGACGGAAGGATTATATGTATGTAATGAACTCGACTTGCATAGTTTAGCGAGATTATCTGCGGTCGTCATAATCCATGAGTGGTTGGATTATGGACACGAAATTGGATTTCGTGACGAATAAACCTAAACTTAGAGAGTCCCACAATATGAAGTGTACTCGTTGAGCACTTGGGCAACTCGATATGAATAATATAGATTATTCATTATACTTCACCGGATTAAATGAGTTAATTCTGATCATTTAATCGATTAAACGATAACACATGCATGAAGGAATTTTGTCCGATAATAATTATTGTGTATTTGTATTTGATACATAATACGATTAGGTAAACATTAATTGTTCGTCAAATGAGATTTTGACACATGCCATAAATATATGTATTTATTATTTATTGCAAAATAAAAATACATATATAATAAGAATTACATTAATTAATTATTTGGATATTTAATTGTTAAATATTTGAATTATTATTTAATAAACTTTTTCCAAAAATGTTATGAAATTTGTCCAATTATTATTGGTCAACATGGCATGAATTAAATTAGACTTTATGTGTGCAATTTTGATTGGATATCATAAAGTTTAATTATTTTAATTTGATTAAAATTGAAAAAGACCAAATTGCCCCTTTTTACCCACAAAGTCGGTCACAAGTATTAATTAAAGAAAATTATTTTCTTTCTCACTTTATCAAACACCATGGCCGAGATTCATAACAAGAAATGGGTTTCATTGTTCCTTGATGATTCAAGTTAAAAACAAAGGAAAAATTCAAGAAAAAAGGCTTGAAATCAAGAGATTAAAAGGAAATCTTATCCAACCCAAGCTTGAAATTTTTTTCTTGTTTTCTTGAATTCTTGGGATAGTTCTAGGGTTCCTTTGTTTGTGGAAAATTGGGGCTTTTGGTTGTGGATGATGAAATTGGAAGTGTTTGCATGTGTGAAGTAGTATTTGGAAGTAATTATTGTAATTAGTTTCCAATTTAATCAATTGTCGATGAGTTGCTATTCTAGAGTGTTATGACCACACTTATGGCACCTAGAATTGTTCTTGGGTTGTTCATATGTGGTGACTTTGGATGATGTCTTGATTAATTAGATTAATCTTGAATTTTTGAATTTAAAGCATGAAAAATGGGTATTTTGTGTTCTGGATCCGATATGGAAAATTTTGTGCATATATTGATGTATTTGATGTTATATTAATGTAATGGATGTATTTTGAGAGTTGGAAGAATTGCCGGAAAGTGTTTCCGAGTTGAAATAAGCGAAAACGGCCAAAAATGGCGTTACCCTGTGGATTTTGAGCCAAACTAGTGACGGCTGTCCAAACAGTGAATTCGTCACTGTTTGGGCAGCCCATGAACTGCCCTGACACTATTGGGGTTGACCTGGGTAGCCCCATAAGTGTTGGGTGGTCGGTTTGGTCAAAAATGCATTTTGCGTCATTTACGGAAAAACGTTTTTCGTAAAAGTTTCGCGAAATTTTTTAACTTTATTTATGTCAATATTTGATATTGAATAAATAGGTTTAGGTGAAATATGAATAAATTATTCATATTAGATATTGAATAATTTATTCGGTAATTTGGAAAGGTTTTAAATTACGATTTCGCCCGAACCGCACTTCCGTCGCGCCCCATCGCCCAAAACCCCAACAGGTCCAACCATCTACCGCCTCATCCAGGTCTACGAGTAAACACCGCCATGTGCTCGGGGAAGAAGTAGTCGACCTCCTAGAGAAAGTAGAAGAAGAACCTCTCACTAGGAAGTCTGTTGCTCGGAGGGAGAGGCAAACTGCTGAGGCTCCCCCAAGACCGGGAATGGTGGGGTAGTGTTGGGGGTGGATGACCTTAGTGCGAAGGTCCGGGATACGACATCCCATCTGGTTCCTGCGATCAACTTACTGGCAGAGACAGTGCCCCCCGAACGGATCCCAAAATTTGAGGACATCTCCCCCGATGAGGTGATTTCCAGGTTCTCTGCCCAAATCCTCAAGGTAAACATTCTTTCCTATTTCCGTTCTTTATTTTTACTTGACGGATTCTAACTTCTTCTTTCTCTCTTGCAGATGGGTTACGTAATGGCCCAGAATAAAGACTTGCTGATGAGCCTTATGACCGAGGGGGCTAAGTGCAGAGACTCCAATCTCAGATTACAGAACGGGAGGCCGAGCTGGGTAGGAAGGAGAAAGATCTGAGACAGGCCACGGCCGAGCTGGCCAGAAAAGAGAAAGAAAACCAAATGCTTAGACAGACCGCGTCCGAGGCCACCGCATTGATCGATTCCCTCCGTAATGCCTCCGCCATTGCAAAGAAGAAAATGGAGGAAGCCGAGGAGGAATCCAAACTTCTGAGGTGGGAGGACGCAAGCTCGGATTCTAAGCTCAAAGCGGCGATCAAAGAGATGGATCAGGCTCGAGAGGACCTGAAAAACCGGGAAGCCCAACTGGAAGACGAGCTGGAGAGAGCCATGCTCGAAGGGGTTGGTGATTGTGCTCAAATCATTCCAATGTTATATTAATGTAATGGATGTATTTTGGGAGTTGGAAAAGTTGCCGGAAAGTGTTTCCGAGTTGAAATAAGCGAAAACGGCCAAAAGTGGCATTACCGGGTGGATTTTGAGCTAACCGAGTGACCACTGTCCAAACAGTGAATTTGTCACTGTTTGGGAAGCCCATGAACTGACGTAACACTATTGGGGCTGACCTAAACCTATTTATTCAATATCAAAAATACATTTTACGTCATTTTGCGGAAAAATGTTTTTCGTAAAAGTTTCGTGAGATTTCAACTTTATTTATATCAATATTTGATATTGAATAAATAGGTTTAGGTGAAATATGAATAAATTATTCATATTAGATATTGAATAATTTATTCGGTAATTTGGAAAGGTTTTAAATTACTATTTTGCCCGAACCGCACTTCCGCCGTGCCCCATCGCCCAAAACCCCAACAGGTCCTACCATCTCCCGCCTCATCCAGGCCTGCGAGTAAATGCCGTCATGTGCTCGGAGAAGAAGTAGTCTGGCTCCAAGAGGAAAAATAAGAATAACCTCTCACCATGAAGTTTGCTGCTCGGAGGGAGAGGCAAACTGCTGAGGCTTCCCCAAGACCGGGAAGGGTGGGGTAGTGTTGGGGGTGGATGACCTTAGTGAGAAGGTCTGGGATGTGAAATCCCATCTGGTGCCTGCGATCAACCTATTGGCAGAGACAGTGCCCCCTGAATGGATCCCAAAATTTGAGGACATCTCCCCCGATGAGGTGATTTCCAGGTTCTCTGCCCAAATCCTCGAGGTAAACATTCTTCCTTGTTTCCGTTCTTTGTTTTTACTTGACGAATTCTAACCACTTCTTTCTCTCTTGCAGATGGGTTACGTAATGGCCCAGAACAAAGACTTGCTGATGAGCCTTCTGTCCGAGGGGGGCCAAGTGCAGAGGCTCCAATCTCAGATTACAGAATGGGAGGCTGAGCTGGGTAGGAAGGAGAAAGATCTGAGACAGGCTGCGGCCGAGCTGGCCAGAAAAGAGAAAGAAAACCAAATGCTTAGACAGGCCGCGTCCGAGGCCACCGTATTGATCGATTCCCTCCGTAATGCCTCCGTCATTACAAAGAAGAAAATGGAGGACGCCGAAGAGGAATCCAAACTTCTGAGGTGGGAGGCCGCAAGCTCGGATTCTAAGCTCAAAGCGGCGATCAAAGAGAGGGATCAGGCTCGGGAGGACCTGAAAAACCGGGAGGCCCAACTGGAAGACGAGCTGGAGAGAGCCAAGCTCGAAAGGGTTGGTGATTGTGCTCAAATCATTCCAATGTTGATGCCCGGGGTGGACATGGGACCCGTCCACGTTGCTATCCAATTATGCAAAGGGGAGCTCTCGGAGGACGAAGTTGTTGCTCTACTCGCCCCTCCTCCGGAGCAGATTCAAGATCCTGAACCTATATATGCCGTGCCCATGTCCCCAGTCCCTGAGGAGTTACAGCCTGAGGCCCTTTCCCCTGCACCCGAAGTACCTACAGCGAAAGTCGAAGCTCTTCTTGCCATCGAAACTGAAACTGAGATCCCTTATACCAAGCCTGTGCTAGAGGTTTTGCCTCCTGAACCCGACCAAGCTGAATCTATTGCCCCTGTACGGGCTGAGGAATGAGGGTGACCCAAGGGGGCCCTGTGTAGAAAATAATATATATTTGTAATAACATTTACTCTTTCCTCTTCTTCTTTATTTCAATGGATGTTTTACTTCTGTCTTCCATACTTAACATGATTCCACTTTTAACTTGCAAACTTGCTCTTCCGAATCTGAGTGTGAGGAGAAGTTCTGATCCCAATCAATTCGAATCCAATCGTGAGGGGAATGCTCCGTCCCCGAGCTAGCAAAATACTTTTGGCTCCGGGGGAATGTTCCCTCACCGGACCAACTGAGAGCCGGCTATGGGGGAGATGCTTCGACCCCATGCCAATGATAATCCACTCGGTGGGACGTAACTCGACCCCGAGGTAGTGGAATACTTGGCTCCGAGGGAATGTTACCTCCCCGGACCAATTGAGAGTCGGTAATAGGGGAGATGCTCCGACCCCATGCCAATGATAAACCTCTCGGTGGGACATAACCTGACCCCGAGGTAGTGGAACATTTGGCACCGAGGGAATGTTACCTCCCCATACCAACAAAAACTCCGGCCATGGGGGAGATGCTCTGACCCCATGCCGATGATAAACCTCTTGGTGGAATGTTACCTCCCCGAACCAACAGGAATCCGGCCATGGGGGAGATGCTCCGACCCCATACCAATGATAAACCTCTCGGTAGGACGTAACCCCACCTCGAGGTAGTGGAACACTTGGCTCCAAGGGAATGTTACCTCTCCAGACCAACAAGAATCCGGCCATGGAGGAGATACTCCGACCCCATGCCGATGATAAATCTCTTGGTGGGACGTAACCCGACCCCGAGGTAGCGGTACAAATGGCATAGGCGGAATGAGTCCAGCCCCAATCCTGTGGAACAAATAGCCTCGATGGAACGAATCCAGCCCCAAGCAGGTGGAACAAATGGTCTCGGCGGAACGAATCCATCCCCGAGCCGGTGGAACAATTGGTCTCGACGAAACGAATCCAGTCCCGAGCCGGTGGAACAATTGGTCTCGGCGGAAAGAATCCAGCCCTAAGCCGGTGGAACAAATAGCCTCGACGGAACGAATCCAGCCCCAAGCCGGTGAAATAAATGGTCTCGGTGGAACGAATCTAGCCCCGAACCGGTGGAACAATTGAGACTTAATCACGAGGGAAAAGCTTCAACCTTCGAGGCTCCGCGGATCCCGGCGCATGCGTTCTTTTGCCGGGCATCAGCAAAAATAAAATGTGGAAACATGACAAGGTTAGTACATCGGAGGTGACTTAGCACATACTCCATACAGACTCAAAAAGATAACAACTCGGGTGCCCCGAGGCAGCGTCATGCCTGGTGCCCCCCAAAATAACATTTCTGAACCTTACAATTCAGCGTCCCGGCTAGCTGGGCTACGGATCGGTGAGCAGCCAAATCCATGGGGGCAGAAACCTCCCCATGTTGGGCGAGTCTGGAGTCTGCAAATATCTATAAGGGCAGAAACCTCATCATGCTATGCTTCTCCTGATCCGAAGCGGTTAGGCTGATAACTCACGGGGAAGAAACCTCCCCGTGTTCGCCATCCCTAAGGATGCAAGAGTCACAGAGGCACTAGGGCCTTCCCCCGTGCTGTGCACCTGGTGTTTCTCAACGGGACTCATTAGCCAACTCGCAGGGGCAGAAACCGCCATGCGTCCAGTTTACCCAAGGTCACAATGGTCATGGAGGCCATTCGACCATCCCCATGCCACGTGCCTGGTGGTTCTCAATGGGATTCACTAGCCAACTCGCAGGGGTAGAGACCTCCCTGGGTCCGGTTTACCCGAGATATTCCTAAACAATATGAGTCATGGGGTAGTAATGCTCCGGCCTCGGGGATTTGATAATGACAACCGGGATTTGCGTGCCACGAGGTATTCACGCTTTTCCCACATGTAATCCATCCCTTGATGCGTTCTGGATCCTCAAAGGTGAGAGTAGCTAGGTCAGAACACTTCCACTCGGGGGTTTGATAATGACACCGGGATTGGCGTGCCACGAGCTTGGTGTCCTTCCCAGCTACCGAGCAACCATTCGCTTCGAGCACATCCCAGGAATATTGAACTTGCCTTTCGCATTCAATTAATAAACAAGTAAAGTTGACAAGTTTTTTAATTCAAAAGAGAAAGTCTTATTCATATTCGTGGGACCTACTGCTATTCTTACAACTCTTTGCTAATTTCAAGAGAGGCTTTTACAATAATTTTATGGTTCTTGTCTTGTAGCCCAATCATATTCTTCTGGTCTGAACTTCATTCCAAAATTCCCGACCATATTAACAAGGTCCATATGTGCCGAATGTCCATAAGCATCTATGGACAATGCGTGTCTCTATCGGCAACTTGCACCCTGGTTTCGTAGTGGTCTGCCATCAGTTGCTTGTCCCTCGCCATCATCCTGGACGGACACCGCACAGTAAGCCAGCGACACTCCTGGATACGGATCTAGTACCCCAGTCATTTATGTTCGCCCGCCGATCCTTGAGCACTATCTTGGCCGTGAATCCGAGGACTTGGCAGGCCGAACAAATGTCGAGCCTTCTCTTGGAGGAACTTGTTCATTTACGACCGGCGGCCTACAAACGTCACCCATTTTTTACGTTATATTTCATTCTACGGCTTAGTCCTAATGGGTGATCGTTGGTAACCTTTTTTACATTCCATTCTACAGCTCAATAAGGAGAGCTATTGTTGTTCTAACTCCTGGGGGGTTCCTTCATTGTCCTTACCGCTATCGTCAACCTTCTTTCTTCTTGGGATCCGATCCCCTTCCTCTTTCCATTCTGACCAGCTTCCGCTCACTCCCTTTCTCTTTCCTCTAATTCTTCCCTTTTCTCCATCCACTCTGCCATTGATGTTAGGGTTGGTGCTCGGAGTGCCAATCCAAATCGTATTTATGTCCGATTCATAAATGCGAGCGGTTCGATTTTCCATAATATTACTAATTTTCTCGGTAGCACCCTTGTCTTTTATACGCTTATTCGATCTAATTGCGATTAGATATCTGATTACGATTAGATCGAAACTGAATCTGGTTCAGTGATACATGTATATTAGACAAAGACCTTATGATTTACAGTATAGTGCGTAGTTACAATGCAGTTTGTAATTGGCATTGGGAAGCGCACTATTAGTTGTATATCCTTAAATAAAGTTCCTCGTCAAGATTTGCTAACACGGGTCGGTTAGTAAAATCCACTAAGACCAGTACATGTCGTATATCGTGACTTGGTCCGATGGTTTATCCCAGTGAACCATGAGTCTCGGAAGACTCGTATAGACATGTAGATGTTTATTTGATAAGACACTGAACGACTCACTGAAGGTTTCCTAATAGATGGTACACCAACGTCAATAGGAACCTTCTCGAGTTGAGCGAGCATAGTGGTCATTCGACTTGAGATACCACTGTGGATATATGAGCTATCCTCCACACTTTGATGGAAGTCACGTCAACGATCTAGCCATGATCAGACCTCCGCCTGTTCGTTGGGTGTGGACTAATGCTAATGATATCATGTGCGTATCAAGATAGGATCCGTCAGTTCTGTGTACAAGGCATAGTCATCCAGCACATGTTTATGATCTAGTAAATCCATGGCCGTGGTATAACTTCGGAAACCAGTTCCGAGTGTTATTTCGTGATCGTAAATTGAAAGTCGACTGTATTTTACTGAACAGATTTGACGTTCTGATCTATTTCTCAAGTATAATACCGATGGCCTGTGATGGAGGGATTATACATATGCAGTGACCTCGACTTGCATAGTTTAGCAAAGATTATCAGTGGTCGTCATAATCCATGAGTGGGTGGATTATGGACACGAAATTGGATTTCGTGACGGATAAACCTAAACTTAGAGAGTCCCACAATATGAAGTGTACTCGTTGAGCACTTGGGAAACTCGATATGAATAATACGGATTATTCATAATACTTCACCAGATTAAATGAGTTAATTCAGATCGTTTAATCGGTTAAACGATAACACATGCAATATGGGATTTTGTCCGATAATAATTTTTGTGTATTTATATTTGATACATAATACGATTAGATACACATTAATTATTCGTCAAATGATATTTTGACACATGCCATAAATATATATATTTATTATTTATTGAAAATAAAAAATACATATAATAATAATATTAATTGATTATTTGATATTTAATTGTTAAATATTAGAATGATTATTAATTTAACCTTTTTCGTTAATTGTTATGAAATATGGTAAGTTGTTATTGGAACACATGGCATGTCTTTATATTAGGCTTCATTTGTCCAATTTTGATTTGTTGAAATAAAGTAAGCATTAAATTAATTGATTTAATTTTTTATTTTGGACAAAAATGCCACAATTTTCTTGACTCTCCCTCTTTAAATTAAAAAATTGTTTTCTCTCTCTTGTTCACTTCCACCATTGCCGAAACAAAATAAAAATATGGGTTTGCAAATTGTTTGAAGAATCTATGAAGATTCAAAGGAAAATTCAAGAAAAATGCTAAGGAATTGGAGGATTAAAGGTAATCTACCATAACCCTAACTTAGAAATTAGTTTTTTCATTCTTGAGTTGTTAGAAGGGTTCTAGGGTTTCCTTGAATCTGAATTTTTGGGGCTTTTGTTTGTGGTTGATGGAGATGGAAGATCATGTATGTGTGAAGTTGAAATTGGAAGTAATTATTGTAATTAGTTTCTAATTTTATCAATTTTGATGAGTTGCTATTCTAGAGTGTTTGTGACCACTCTTATGGCACCTAGAATTGTTTCTTGGGTTTTCATATTTGGTGACTTTGATTGGTGTTTGATTAATTAGATTAATCATGGAAAATTGGATTTAAAGCATGTATTTTGGTGATTTCGGTTTTCTGGATCATATTTGGTTAAACTGGAAATTATGGATGTTTTTGATGTCTTATGGAATGTAATGGATGTGTTTTGGGAGTTGGCACAATTTCTGGAAAGTGTTTCCGACTTGAAATAAGCGAAAACGGCCAAAAACGGCGTTATCGGGTGGATTTTGAGCCAACCGGGTGACGTTTGTCCAAACAGTGAATCTGTTAATTTTCGGGCAGCCCATGAACTACCCTGACACTATTGGATCTGACATGGGCAGTTTCCATGAGTGTCGGGGAGCCGGTTTGGTCAAAAACGTGTTTTAGGCTTTTACGGAAAAACTATTTTCGTAAAAGTTTCACAACGTTTTTAACAATATTTATGTTAATATTTGATATTGAATAAATAGGTTTAGGTGAAATATGAATAAATTATTCATATTAGATATTGAATAATTTATTTGGTATTTTGAAAAAGTTTTAAAATACGATTTCGCCCGACCCGCGCTTCCGCTGCGCCCCATCGCCCAAATCCCCAACAAAAATGGTATCAGAGCGGGTCTGATGCTTCATCCATTACATTATTCATGCTTGATATTTGATATATAATCCAATTTTAATGTTCGTACATGCTTGGAATCTAGATATGTTTCTTAACTGTTCGGTTCTACGCTAACGAAAATGTAACGGAAATTTAATTGTTAAATTAAGTTATATTTTCTATAAGTATAATAGAATTGTTTAGAAAATGATTTAGATTAATATTCTTCATTTGATGTAGATTACAGCTTCCATAGGAAAATCCACGCTTTTAAATATGGATGTAAAGTAACGTGTATTGGATACATGTTTCTTGGTCCGTCTTGTTAGTACGGTTTATGGGTATTTTTCTATAAGTGCATCCGAGATCATGCCAAATCTGTGAGGGTGTAGTTATAGGATTATTATCCATATTGGTTGTATATTGATACTGGATAAACTCAAGTGAAAGTGGAAATCCTGAACGTGCCAAAGCTGTCAGGACTACACCGGTAGCTTGAGTTTTTCATTGACAAATGTATCCTTGATACCCCTCCATGTGAACGTGCCAAAGCTGTCACAGTGAGAAACGGTCAGGACCGAAACCAGGAGTCACTGGTGAATGATTGACAAAGAGTTGTCTACCTAATGAATATATGTAGGCGAGAACGTGCCAAAGCTGTGAGTCGAAATATATTCATGGGATCCTACTCTCACTATGGAATTCGATTTAATTATTGAATTCCCGTTGTCCATTGGGGATTGCGGTATTATGTAAAGTAGTGGGAGACACTGCTGGGTTAAAAATCCATAACCCAAGCAGTGTGTAATTTTATGGAATTTACTGCTTTCGTTTTCCTTTATTTTATATTGTTTATATATTTATGCTTTTAATCTACTGTATGTCTTTTATTGGAATAGGTTTTCTGACTTTACTTATGGTTGCGTAGTTCTAGAATAGGTTCTAGAAGGACAGTAGACTTAGATATAGTTAGATTAGTTAAAACCATCGGGAACTGTTGTTCCGATTTCCTTGGAAATCAAGATGGTTTGTGACTTAGTTACTAAGTCACGATTAGGTCATCTAAATAGATATCTGGTTTAGGATATAATAGTCTAGTTAGAACTATTTCTTATGCAGTAAGAATTGACACGAATCAATTCATGTCTCGAGATTCTTGACTGGCATTAAGAAAATCCCTTTAGTATTTGTTTATCTTTTAATGACGTTTCGCCGATTTTAGTGACTTTTAGAAGTCATGTGTCTGACACAGTATGATAATCAATTATTTGCAATCGTTGTGAATAATTGAACGCAAATAATAAAGCTTAAGAAATGAGATACGTATAGTTGTGTATAGAGAATATCGATTCTCACAATACGAAAACTGTAGGTATTGGTGTTGGATAATTATGACCCATAGCATCACTAGTTGTACAGAACATAGTGTTATTGTACAAATTAACTATCTGACAAAGGAAATTGCTCTTTTATCATTTGTAATTGGATTACCTGGATATATAAATGATAAAAGTCCTAATGATTAGTTCTGAATTAATAAGATATGAGACAGTATTAATCCACAACGGTTTAATCATTAAATATCCCTAGTCGTAGTATTATCGAGACTGGACATCGATAATACGGAATAAACTAGTATTACACTTGTGCGTGTTATGGAAGCGTAACGACATAGTTCTCATATATTTGGGTATTGGTACGGAAACAGCTTCGCTCTGGATAGACCCCTCGCAATCCCATTGTTAGTATGACTATGTGTCTATGGGAATCCGAATCAGGGTAGATGTATTTGGTCTTAACCTGAGACTTGCATCGCTAATACTTGTGACAATCAATATATTTTGGTTTTGGTCGTCCAAGACTTTAACAGGTTCTGTGTACGCCTCTTCTGGGTATACTGAGAATCGTAGTGTATTCGGTGTGATGTCAAGATAGAAGTATCACTTCAGTCATATGGAGATGATGATCACGCAGGGATACAGAACTGGTACTCTAAGTGCTATAGCCATCGAGGAAGTATGACTAGGTCATGACTTTTCGATCATAAAGAGACTAGTTGCTAGTGATCTGATATATGCTTCGTACGGGGCAGACATAACTCCAGCCCCAGGCCTAGCATGTTACATCCGATACCGGATCGTAATGCGTAATACTACGTATACTACGCCTGGCAAAGATCTTGTATTCCGTAGAAGAATATTTCTGGAGAATTGGGTAGGCACAGTGCTTTGCTAGAAGCCAACCATGTCTTGTAAATCGGTAAGAACGTGGTACCGGGTACGCACGTATTTGGATAGTCTGATAATCGTATTTACTGCCAATATATCCAGGGATCTCTTGGGTCGCATCCCAAAGATTCACCGATGATGTTTGACTAGAACAATATTAATCTGGGATTAATTATGAGAGAGAAAATTAATCTGGGATTAATTACGGCAAGAATTAATCTGGGATTAATTATCAGAGAAAGAATTAAGAATTAATCTGAGATTAATTACATCGAGAATTTTATCTGGGATTAAATTCGTCGAGAGGAGAGAACACGATTAATTTGGAATTAATCGGTAAAATAAATTTAATAGTTAAATTAGATCTTACTATTTCATTTATTTAATCGGGCTAAAATAATATATTAGATATATTAATTGAAATTTTATTTCAATATGGAATTAAATTGGATTTTAATTCAAGCGAAGGAATTAATTTAGAATTAATTTGTAAGCGAGTTCTGTAATAATTTTGTGAGGAATTATTATTTAATTAAATTAGATTTAATTACGTTGCGATGGAAAATTCGTTTATTCGGAATAAACGAACCCGAACCCGAAGTGTGTAGTCTCACCCAACTTGAATTTTGAATTTAAGTGTCGAACCCACTAACTTACATCAACTAGTCATTTTGTGATGGAAGTGGTTGGAATAGTAATTGGATAACTTATACAACACACTTAGTGTTTACATTTTTTGAAAAAAGAAAAAGAAACACAATTAATGAATTTTGGAAAATCATTATTACACTCTCTCTCCTTGGTCAATGGCCTCTGATTGAAAATGATTGCTTTTAATTTGAGAATAAAAAGAAAGCAATTAAAAAGGAATGAAAAATTATGTGGCTCTCTGACTTTGGAAGTCAAAAGCCAAAAGAATACTTTTTGCTTTTCTTTTGTATAAGGCAAAAAAAAAAAAGAAGCCATTTTGGCTTCTTGTCTCTGATAAGTGTAGACAACAGAACTTGACGACGCTGTTCTAGGCTCGCGGCCTAGTTGGGAGTACGAAATAACATGGAGTCGCCACCCGGTGTGAACCGGGACAAAGATTTAAGGCCGCACTCACCCTTCGCAAGGGAAGACCTCAAATCGTTGGGTTCGGAATGGTCCCTTACTTATGTCACTTGTGATGATATGATATGTGCAATAAACTAACCGAATCTATTCAACATTCATGGTCAAGGGTAATCTACGCCTAAGTCCGCATGCATAATAATAACAATGAGAACCTATGTCTAAGTTCGCATACTTCACAGTAAGTTATCATGACGGCAAACACGCAATAACATACAATCATCACACAAACATGCTCAATTATCTAATGCGGAAAATAAATAAGAATCTAAGCATAAATATAAATTAAATCCCTAATGTAAAAACAACCTAATCATGCATAAAGAAATAACTTTCTATCGACTAAATCATGCTTAAGACAAATAACATGCTAACAACCTAATCATGCTTTAATAACAAATAAATAACCTACGAACTACAACATGCTCAAACACAAGTTTGGATGAGACGAAATACGTGTCTCTTAAGTGGTACGTGGCGTTGTATCCCGAGTACAAACTGCACTACCGTCCATTCGGATTCGGCTACGGAATTTACGTCCGGGTTTCCATCCTATATACCAAAAAAGGGAACATATATTCCGCTCATCCAACAATCACATCATGCCTCAAACGACTCTCATGCGATAATATTTCTAAAATAAATAAAATAAACGAAAGATAATAAATAAAAGGGTGCCCTCAGGTCTAACCTCTTTTGTCGTCTCAAGAAAGGGCGTTACACGTCCGTTGGAAGGGTGAATGATCCGCAACTCTTTTGGTTCACTAATCCAACTTTTTCCTCGTTGTTTCGCTGTTTGGGGGCCGCTGTTTTCACTCCGTTTCGCTGCTGTTTTTGTTGTATTTTCGGGTCACTGTTTTTGGTAATTAGGGGATTGTTTTGAGGATTATTTGGACTGGTTTGGGGGCAGTTTTCAAAGGATTTCGGGGGCAGTTTTCGTTACTATTTGTGGCAGGTTTTGGGGACTGATTTGGGCGTGCAGAGAGGGGTTTTATGCGGTAGTTTGTGAGGCAATTCATGGACGGTTTATGGTGTGGTATACGGCTGAACTGGGCTTGTTGGAGGGCAGTTTTGAAGGCTTGTTCGTGAGGTGTGTGATGCGCTGAATTGGTCAAAAGGCTGCTGTGTGGCTAGCGAAGTGGGGCAGATGCGAGGCTGGCTAGGCGAGGTAGTAGGGACGTGTGGCGTGTTGGCTGTGAGTGGAGCTGGCTAGGGACGTGTTTAGTGGCAGTGAGTGGAGCAGGCTAAGGACGTGTTTAATGGCAGTGAGTGGCGTGATGGTTTGCGTGGGTGATGAGGGCTTTGTGTCAAGGGGTCTGTGAATGAAGGCTTGTGGGTTGTGCTTTTAACGTGAAGGTGAGCTGGCAGTAATGTGAAGAAGGCAGGCTGGTTTCAGGCGTTTGTGAAGGTAGTGTGTGCGTGTGTTTGCAAGGTGGCTTTGTGTGAGAAGTTGAAGGTTGTGGCGTGTGGCTTAGGTGAAGGCTTATCAAGGGCGTGGCTTGGTTTAGTTCACGTGGTCAATTGTTTGAGTGTGTGAGTCAGTTTTGTGGGAGAGAACAAGTGGTCAGTTGGCGTGAAGGGTTGCTACGTGAATGGGGGTTTTTGCATGGGGGACTTTTGGCTGTTGTTTATGATTTTTCGTGAGAGAGCCAGCAAGGGTTTGAATGTGTGGAGAGAGGTTATTTTTATAGGCAAGGGGATGGATTTTACCTTGTTGGGGAAGGAATCAAATTTGTGTATTAATTATGAGATATTTTTAATTTAGTATGTGATAAGGAAATCTTTTAATTATGGGAATTGATTTGATTTGTTCTTTTTAGTTAAGGATATGATTTATTTAATTTAGGAATGTGATTTAATTTAATTTAGGAATGTGTTTTATTTAAATTAGGAATTTAATTTAATTTAATTTCAAGTTCAATTTAATTGGTGAATGTGATTTAATTTAATTTAATTTGTTTTAATTTAATTTGTGACATGTATTTTAAATGTTTTAATTATTTAATTTGTGAGATGTGTTTTAAATATTTTAATTATTTAATTTGTGAGATGTGATTTAATGGGTTTTGTGTGTTTTAAAACAGAGGTCCAACAAGCGAACCCGAAGCGAAACAAGCGAGTTAACTCTGACAAAATGCTAATTTCCAACTTTACCCTTCCAACGTCCGTTTCCCGCGGTTTTCACAACTAAAGAGGTAGTGTCTCCATACGAGACTCATCATCGGGCTGATATGCAAAAATGCAATGCCTACAGTTGCCCCCACTTTGATGAGACTTGTGCAGTGTGTGACAATTACAATCCTATCAAAGTACGTGCAATGCATTTTTACTTACCTGGCTCGCCAGCTGCCACTTGACTTGCCTGTTGCTTCGAACTGAGTTGATCTGGTGGTGAGGTGCTGCGACCCCTGAGGTTCATCCCTGCAAGATGCTGCGATCTCTAGGAATCACTACCGAACTGAACTGATGTGATGGCGAGGCGCTTCGACCCCTAGGCTTTGTTCCCGAACCATCTGTGGGCTTTGTTCCCGAACTGTGTAGAGAGTGGGCTTTGTTCCCTGGGCTTTGTTCCCGTTGTGTTGAGTGTGATGGCGAGGTGCCTCGACCTCTGGGCTTTGTTCCCGAACAATCTGTGGGCTTTGTTCCCTAACTGATTTGATGATGTGCCATTCCTGGCGTGCTAAACCCCGTACCTAGGGCGTCGCAGTTGTGCCATTCCCGACGTGCTAACCCCGTACCTAGGGTGTCGCAGTTGTGCCATTCTCGGCGTGCTAACCCCGTACCTAGGGTGTCGCGGTGACATCTCCGTACCTAGAGAGCCACAAATGTCTGAGTGCTAACCCCGTACCTAGGGTGTCGCGGTGACGCCTCCGTACCTAGAGTGCCACAAATGTCTGAATGCTAACCCCGTACCTAGGGTGTCGCAGTGACGTCTCCATACCTAGAGTGCCACAAATGTCTGAATGTTAACCCCGTACCTAGGGTGTCGCGGTGACGCTTCCGTACCTAGAGTGCCACAAATGTCTAAATGCTAACCCCGTACCTAGGGTGTAGCAGTGACGTCTCCATACCTAGAGTGCAACAAAGGTCTGAATGCTAATCTCGTACCTAGGGTGTCGCAGTGACGTCTCCGTACCTAGAGAGCCACAAATGTCTGAGTGCTAACCCCGTACCTAGGGTGTCGCGGTGACGTCTTCGTACCTAGAGAGCCACAATAGTCTGAATAGTCCACATGCCGTACCTGGCGTGCTAACCCCGTACCTAGGGTGTCGTAGTAGTCTGAGTGCTAACCTCGTACCCAGGGTGTCACTGATATGATGATGGTCCATTTCCGAACCGTGCTCCATTTTCGGAGTGCCATTTTTGGCGAGTGATGAGATAATGGTCCATTTCCGAACCGTGCTCCATTTCCGGAGTGCCATTTCCGGCATGCTAAACCCCATTTTCGAGGCATCGCTGATACGATGATGGTCCATTTCCGAACAATGCTCCATTTCCGGAGTGCCATTTTCGGCATGCTAAACCCCATTTCCGAGGCATCGCTGATATGATGATGGTCCATTTCCGAACCGTGCTCCATTTCCGGTGTGCCATTTTCGGCATGCTAAACCCCATTTCCGAGGCATCGCTGATATGATGATGGTCCATTTCCGAACCGTGCTCCATTTCCGGAGTGCCATTTCCGGCATGCTAAACCCCATTTCCGAGGCATCGCTGATGTGATGATGGTCCATTTCCGAACCGTGCTCCATTTCCGGAGTGCCATTTTCGGCATGCTAAACCCCATTTCCGAGGCATCGCTGATGTGATGATGGTTAATTTCCGAACCGTGCTCCATTTTCGGAGTGTTACTGTGATGAGGTGTGATGAGGTCCATTCTCGAACCGTCACCGTGTTGTGGTCCATTCCCGATCCGATCTCCATTCCCGGAGTGCCATTCTCGGCGTGCTCATTCCCGAGCTTTCCATTCCGGACTATATCTCCATTCCCAGCGTGCCATTCTCGGCGTGTCCATTCCCGGACTATATCTCCATTCTCGGAGTGCCATTCCCGGCGTTCATTCTCGGCGTGTCCATTCCCGGACTAAACTGATCTGATGTAATGTGGGCCTCGCCCCCAGAATGCCATACCCGGCAATGCTGATACTGATGTAATGTGGGCCTCGCCCCCAGAATGCCATACCCGCAAGACTGATACTGATGTAATGTGGGCCTCGCCTCCAGAATGCCATACCCGACAAGACTGATATTGATAAAGATGTGGGCCTCGCCCCTAGAGTGCCATACCCGGCAAGACTGATATGATGCTAATACGGGCCTCGCCCCAAACTGATGCTGATGTGGGCCTCGCCCTAAACTGATGCTGATGTGGGCCTCGGCCCTGGGATTCATTCTAAATTCTGACGACATGGGCCTCGGCCCTGGGATTCATTCTAAATTCTGAAGACGTGGGCCTCGGCCCTGGGATTCCTTCCAAATTTTGAAGACGTGGGCCTCGGCCTGGGATTCATTCCCTGGATTCATTCCAAATTCTGATGACGTGGGCCTCGGCCCTGGGGTTCATTCCCTAGATTCATTCCAAATTCTGAAGACGTGGGCCTCGGCTCTGAAATTCATTCCCGGATTCATTCCAAAACTATGCTGATGTGGGCCTCGGCTCTAAGATTCATTCCTGAAATTGATGCTGACAATGCGGGCTTCAACCCTGGGATTCATTCCAAAACTCTAACAATGTGGGCCTCGGCCCTGGGATTCATTCAAAAACTCTACTGATATGGGCCTCGACCCTGGGATTCATTCCCGGATTCATTCCAAGACTCTGCTGATGTGAGCCTCGACCCTGGGACTTATCCCCAAACTGCTGATAAGGTGGGCCTCGCCCCAAACTGATGTGGGCCTCACCCCAACTGATACTGATGTGGGCCTCAACCCCGAGACTCATCCCCAAACGAATACTGATATGGGCCTCGACCCCAAACTGAAACTAATGTGGGCCTCGCCCCCATACAGACACTGATATGGGCCTCGCCCCCAGACTGATACTGACGTGGGCCTCGCCCTAAAACTGATACTGATATGGGCCTCAACCCTGGGACTCATCCCCAAAACTATTACTTATATGTTGATGATTCTGGTTGGCTTGTCTTTGCCGCTTTCTCTTTTTCTTCTATGAAACATGTGAATACAAAACGAAACAAACACAAAAAGAATGCAAATACGTTACGTGTATGCATGCATGCATGAATGAATTTCCTATTTCGTTGGGTTAGGTCTTCCGCCAGTTCTCCAGGTGATTGCTCAGTCTTCTTTCTGGTTTTATGACTTAATATCTTGTTATGTCCCTGATTCGTGATGTGGGAGACTGGTCCCCCAGTCTTGGTTTACCTTTCTAGTCTCCGCTGTTTGCACTTGGTCAAGATGAACCACATGGTGGGGCCTTCCATATCATACTATATCACATGCTACGAAATAGTCCCAATAGTTACACATATTATTGCCCTCAAAGAATGCTCAGTAATGAAACCAGAGAACCTTCAAAACATTCGATGCAACTCAAATCCAAGTCTTTGAACAAATGATCTATGCCAGATTCAAAGTGTGTGTGTGCAAATGTTCTTTCACAGCTTAATCCTTAGGTAAGCTAACTCGATGATTTCGTTTCAAAAATTGGGATCGATGGGTCAAACCAACCTAGATGTCTCAGTTAGGCTCTGCAATTGCTTTTTCATGCTCAATGTGATATGGTTTTATTTCTCTTTTGTCTCTTTTTTTTCTTTTCATTTTGAACTTCTTTTTTCTTTTATTTTCTTTTTCTTTTTTTTTCTTTCTTTCTTTTTCAACACACCTACCCTTTAAGGTAGCATTTCTCCTCATGGTGGTCCTGATACTCGCCCATGGGTAGCTTCACGCTTATCGGTTATAGGTGGTTCAATTCTTTTTTCTTTAGAGACTTTTCTTTCATTTAAAACCATACCACACATCATAACATAAGCAAATCAAGATAGACATCTAAGCAAATGGTCATTCACCGACCTACAATTTCTTCAACTAGTCACTTTGCTAACTACTCAGGTTTTCACTGCTAAGAACAATAATCAAGTGCTTACGAGTCTAACATAGATCAATCACTCAAAGTATCAGATAAAAGCACATCAAGAGTTTATCATTTCTAAAGTTTCACTCTAAAGCAATCAATTTCATCTTCGGACTTATGCCTAACTATTAAGGACTAAAAACAAACAACAATTTTTTTTTCCTTTTCTGTTTTTCTCTGTTTTTTTTCTTTTTCTTTTCTCTTTTTTTTTTGTTTTCTTCTTTTTTTCTTTTTTCTTTTTTTTTTCTCTTTTTCTTTTTTTTTTCCTTTTTTTTTTAGGCCCACCATAGTCTTTCTATCATTGCCGTAAGATTTTCTGTTCCTCAATTTCCTTTTCCCCGATATCTATGTTTTCTAAACTCTTCTTGACAAGTCTTTTTTTATCCCTAACCCAACGGATATCTATGATGGCTTTTAAGACACGAGGGTTAACATGATGCATGTATGCATGAGATGCATGTGATGTATGAGACACAATATGCATGGGGTTATCAAAAGCATAAAGGGTGGCTCCTATAGGTCATACAACTATGTTCACATGTGGGTTTACAGGAGTGTGGACAAAGGCTCTCGTTTGACGAAGGATTACCCACAACTAGGACTCCCCACTCAAAGGTTCAAGCGACCAAGTGAGTGCACCTTTTTTATACCTTACGGTACGTGCCAACGAGTTACGGTGTGTGACTAAAAGTCGAATGGATTTCCCGTTGTAGATTCCCCAGAGGGAGGGTGGAGCGAGGCTCTCTTAAGTACCCAAGCCCCTTAGGCTCTTATCGCTTGGTGTCAGGAATAAACAACGAGTCCTCCAAACTAGTCTGTCACAATGAGCTACAAGTGATGATTTATCTAGGTGCCTTCACAGCTTTTCCCCGAAGGGTAGTGAGTGAAAGAAGACACCCAACCATCACCTAGCTTCAACAAAGCCTTTGATTAACTCCCTCAACCCACTATAGAAATGGTCAACTAATGCACAAATTATACACATCACAAGACATGATTTCGAGGCCGATTCAAAATATCCCCAGTGGAGTCGCCAGACTGTAGACAACAGAACTTGACGACGCTGTTCTAGGCTCGCGGCCTAGTTGGGAGTACGAAATAACATGGAGTCGCCACCCGGTGTGAACCGGGACAAAGATTTAAGGCCGCACTCACCCATCGCAAGGGAAGACCTCAAACCGTTGGGTTCGGAATGGTCCCTTACTTATGTCACTTGTGATGATATGATTTGTGCAATAAACTAACCGAATCTATTCAACATTCATGCTCAAGGGTAATCTATGCCTAAGTCCGCATGCATAATAATAACAATGAGAACCTATGTCTAAGTTCGCATACTTCACAGTAAGTTATCATGACGGCAAACACGCAATAACATACAATCATCACACAAACATGCTCAATTATCTAATGCGGAAAATAAATAAGAATCTAAGCATAAATATAAATTAAATCCCTAATGTAAAAAACCTAATCATGCATAAATATAACTTTCTATCGACTAAATCATGCTTAAGACAAATAACATGCTAACAACCTAATCATGCTTTAATAACAAATAAATAACCTACGAACTACAACATGCTCAAACAAAAGTTTGGATGAGACGAAATACGTGTCTCTTAAGTGGTACGTGGCGTTGTATCCCGAGTACAAACTGCACTACCGTCCATTCGAATTCGGCTACGGAATTTACGTCCGGGTTTCCATCCTATATACCAAAAAAGGGAACACATATTCCGCTCATCCAACAATCACATCATGCCTCAAACGACTCTCATGCGATAATATTTCTAAAATAAATAAAATAAACGAAAGATAATAAATAAAAGGGTGCCCTCAGGTCTAACCTCTTTTGTCGTCTCAAGAAAGGGCGTTACACGTCCGTTGGAAGGGTGAATGATCCGCAACTCTTTTGGTTACTAATCCAACTTTTTCCTCGTTGTTTCGCTGTTTGGGGGCCGCTGTTTTCACTCCGTTTCGCTGCTGTTTTTGTTGTATTTTCGGGTCACTATTTTTGGTAATTAAGGGATTGTTTTGAGGATTATTTGGACTGGTTTGGGGGCAGTTTTCAAAGGGTTTCGGGGGCAGTTTTCGTTACTATTTGTGGCAGGTTTTGGGGACTGATTTGGGCGTGCAGAGAGGGATTTTAAGCGGCAGTTTGTGAGGCAATTCATGGACGGTTTATGGTGTGGTATACGGCTGAACTGGGCTTGTTGGAGGGCAGTTTTGAAGGCTTGTTCGTGAGGTGTGTGATGCGCTGAATTGGTCAAAAGGCTGCTGTGTGGCTAGCGAAGTGGGGCAGATGCAAGGCTGAAGGAGGCTGGCTAGGCGAGGTAGTAGGGACGTGTGGCGTGTTGGCTGTGAGTGGAGTTGGCTAGGGACGTGTTTAGTGGCAGTGAGTGGAGCAGGCTAAGGACGTGTTTAATGGCAGTGAGTGGCGTGATGGTTTGCGTGGGTGATGAGGGCTTTGTGATCAAGGGGTCTGTGAATGAAGGCTTGTGGTCTGTGCTTTTAACGTGAAGGTGAGCTGGCAGTAATGTGAAGAAGGCAGGCTGGTTTCAGGCGTTTGTGAAGGTAGTGTGTGCGTGTGTTTGCAAGGTGGCTTTGTGTGAGAAGTTGAAGGTTGTGGCGTGTGGCTTAGGTGAAGGCTTATCAAGGGCGTGGCTTGGTTTAGTTCATGTGGTCAATTGTTTGAGTGTGTGAGTCAGTTTTGTGGGAGAGAACAAGTGGTCAGTTGGCGTGAAGGGTTGCTACGTGAATGAGGGTTTCTGCATGGGGGACTTTTGGCTGTTGTTTGTGATTTTTCGTGAGAGAGCCAGCCAGGGTTTGAATGTGTGGAGAGAGGTTATTTTTATAGGCAAGGGGATGGATTTTACCTTGTTGGGGAAGGAATCAAATTTGTGTATTAATTATGAGATATTTTTAATTTAGTATGTGATAAGGAAATCTTTTAATTATGGGAATTGATTTGATTTGTTCTTTTTAGTTAAGGATATGATTTATTTAATTTAGGAAGGTGATTTAATTTAATTTAAGAATGTGTTTTATTTAAATTAGGAATTTAATTTAATTTAATTTCAAGTTCAATTAATTGGTGAATGTGATTTAATTTAATTTAATTTGTTGTAATTTAATTTGTGACATGTATTTTAAATGTTTTAATTATTTAATTTGTGAGATGTGTTTTAAATGTTTTAATTATTTAATTTGTGAGATGTGATTTAATGGGTTTGGTGTGTTTTAAAACAGAGGTCCAACAAGCGAACCCGAAGTGAAACAAGCGAGTTAACTCTGACAAAATGCTAATTTCCAACTTTACCCTTCCAACGTTCGTTTCCCGCGGTTTTCACAACTAAACAGGTAGTGTCTCCATACGAGACTCATCATCGGGCTGATATGCAAAAATGCAATGCCTACAATAAGCTTGGCCGAGTGGCCTCTGTAATTGATGCAAAAAGACTATTGGCCGAAAGAAGCAACAAATGCCACTGACTTCTTTACCACATGGCTGAATGAAAGAACAAGCACATTTGCTCTCTCTGACTTTTGAAGTTCAGCCGACTGAAAAGCAATTGCTTTCTTTCTTTTTTTTGGCCGATTACTTCCCTCTCTCTCTTGGGCACAAAATCTTTTCCATTTTTCTTGCTAGCACATAAGAGAGTCAAATGATGGTGATAAGGATACTCACCCATGAGCTTGGAAGCTTCCACATCCATGAAAAGTTTTGAACTCAACCAATCAATGTAAGTCCTCCGCAACTTATTTTATTTTTATTCACACACGAATCATGCTTAGAGATCCCGTGGCATGTCTAGGACACTAACAATGGTATCAGAGCGAGATCTAAGCTTGATTTAATTTCTAGGGTTTGTAAACTTTAATTTGGTATTTTATGCTTGGAGTATTTATTTTCTTAAATTGATGGTTTGGTTGAGCTTGTATGATGTTTAATTGGATTTGTGCATCATTGATTTTGTGATAATTTGATTAGATCAAAAATCCCCAAAATCCATGCTTGGCCGATTACTACCCCAGGAAAGCTCATAATTAATTTTTTGAATTAGACAATTAGATATGTTAATTCACATGAAATTGAATGTTAATTGTTGATTTAATTAGATTGAAATCAAAATTGGATGTTAATTTCATGTATTACCGTGAGTGTGAAGCATGTTATAATGAATTGATTTTGCTTCAATTGTGTTGGACATAAATTGAAAATAATAAGCATGATTAATTGAATTAATTAGTGTTTTAGAAGCATTAGATTAATTAATTAATTATGGTAATTACACTTGAATTGAATTAATTTATAATTTGGAATAATGAGTTAATTTAATTTATTGTATTTGGGCTTAATGGGCTTGGTTGGGCCAAGTTTGGTTTAGGATAATTGGTTGGATCCAATTGGGCCTAAAACCATTTCCATAAAGTCCAAATATGATAATTGGGCCTTTAAAATTTTAATTGGGCCTAATGGGCCTAAATTGATTTTTGGCATATGGTGATTCCTAATTGGGCCTTGACATCTTGGGTTTGACCCATAATTGCCAAAGCTCATGCCTAAAGAATTAATTAAAAGCCCATTGGACTTTAATTGAATAGTATCAGATACTAATTGGTCTTTTGAGACCCATAAAGATTGGATTTGGAATCCAAGCCTAAAATGCACTTTTAAAAGTGTAATTATTTAATTTGGAATTAAATATGAATTAGTATTGAATATAATTTAAATTGGATTTAAAATTGTAGTTCGATATAATTCAAGAATACGTACTTTGAGTATTTCTTCTTAAACGAGTTGGACTCGCGCAAATCAAATCGTTGTTTGAACATTGGATGGTCACTAATCAAAGATTAATTAATTGGATTAGATTGATTGATAACATGCTTTGTGTGAATACTTGGATGTATGAATGAATAATGTATATCAGATGGATATTAGAAGGGTGAGGGCAATTTTGGAAATTGTTGTAATAAATTTAGAATTTATTAAATTGGATCTGCGTGTCCAGCCTATTACCTCTTTTCTCATTGTATTTCTCTTCTCACCAATTCCTTTCAATGTTAATGAGGTTTCTTTAGAAGTATTATGTAATTGGGTAGAAGTATGAATAGTGCTAGCGGAGAGAGGAAAATGAGAGATTTGTTCTAGGAACAAGTTTGTTGTATATCCATCCGCATATCATTATTAATTTATTTCGTGCCTTATTATGCTTTTAGAATGCATGCTTAAGGGTGTATGATGAGACCTAATCAAAGATAATAAATTGGTTGCCAAATCGCGACAAAAACCCTCATTTTATATTAAACGTTTTTCCTTCCATTGAGTGATTCTCTCTCAAGATCCAAGATTGACATTGGTTTGTTGGCCAAAGTCAAGACCTTTGTTCATCGTGGATGTGTTTGAATCACGAAAGCTTTGTTCCATATCGTACGTCTTGGGCAAGTTGTGATTTATTGGACAAAGTCAATGTCACTTCTTTTTCATCGACCTCGATTACGAAGCTTTCCCACTGTCAATGGGTCGCGCTTAACTAGAATCATTAAGCTTGTTGAGCCAAAGCCAAGGCTTAGTTTATTTAGAGGAAAAATGTTAGGAAATATATTGGATATATTGGCATATATTGGATATATGTTTCAGACTTGGACGTCCACCTACTGGATCTAGGAATTGGATGGGATCCAATTGATCTTAGAGATCTACCTAGTTAAGTTTCATACAACTTGTTGGCCAAAGTCAAGGTTGTGTGTTCTTTAACGGGATCTTAGCCCACTAGGAAACTAGGTTTCCCGAGTACTCCACAGAGGGATAGAGGCTCGCCGAAAAATTAGTAGGAGGCAAGTATTAAATTTACAATTTCGTTTAAATACTTGCCAATACGCGCTCATTTCATTTTTCGTCATTAATTATTAATAAATATATTAGTTGGACTAATATTCAGTTGTTGTTTTAATTTAAACAGTTGGACTGTATTCAAACTACTTCATTTGTAATTGGTTATATAATTGGATTATAGTAATCAATGCATTTGAAAGTAACCGATCAATTGTAGTTGATTATATAGTTAACTATAGTAATCATTATATTTAATTGGACCCGAAATCGTTGATTGGATAGTTGGACTATAGCAATCAAGATGGCTGAAAGATAATCAAGATGGCTGAAAGATTAGCGTTTATAACATAATCCTGGGTGAAAATATATTTAAACGGCTTTAATTTTCAGATTGAGAATAGAACTTCAGGATAGTCCTGGGAACTGAGAAGTTATTCTATTTGATAGAGAAACCTCTCAAGCATGAGCCTGGAGTTGAGCAAATAGTAGAGCATGAGCTTAGGAAGACTCATTGTGATGATAACTTTAGTGCTCAATCCGTTATGCACATCCAGAGCTTCTTAAAAGGACATATCACAAGTTGTCTGCCTAAATTGTGGCAAACGGGGTCACTAGAAGTGTGACTGCCGTATGGACAAGGTAGACATGAAGGAAGTGAAGGCGGGACAAGGTTCTGGCTTCAAGAATGTTTGTTATAAACATGTTCACTACTGGTTTTAAAATCGGATTTTTGATACTAGATGTGGTACATAAACATATGTACTAATGTGTGGGATCTGCTGATTAACAGGAAATTGGCTTCAGATGAGATTGACCTATAAGTCGGAAACAGGACATGAGTCGTTATTTTGGCCGTAGGAACCTAAGTTTTGGAACTGCCATTTGGGCATGTACTTAAATTAGGAGACTGTTATAATGTATCTAGTTTGACTAGGAACATTATCTCTGTATCTAGTTTAACTCGTTGCGGGTATACCTTTATATTCCGAAACACATGGTGTTTTTGTTTATAAAGATGATATGGAGATATCTACATTAGATGTAAATAATGGTCTTTATATTTTGAATATAAATAAATCTCAAACATATAACATGACAAACAAATAGCTCAAATTGAGTAAATCAAATGAGATTTATTTATGGCATTGTCATATGGGATGCATTAATAAGACTCATATATCCACACTTTCGAAGAGTGGATACTAGGACGGATTTGATTCTAATTCAAATGATGTCTACGAATCTAGTTTATTAGGTAAAGTGCCTAAAACACTTTTTGCTTGGTAAAAGTGCAAGTGCCACCGATCTGTTAGCCCTCGTTTATAGTGACGTAAATGGGCCCATGTCTAGCTAGGCTAGAGGTGGATATAAATACTTTATAACCTTTACGGATTTTACATCGCGTTATGGTTATGTGTTTCTTATGAAACACAAGTCAGAAACATTTTGTGTAATTCAAAGAGTTTCGACACGAAGTAAGAAAACAGACCGATAAAAGTATTAAAACATTACGATCGGACCATAGTGTAAAATACTTAGACATATAAGTTTCAAGATCACTTGAAAGAGTATGGTATTCTTTCACAGTGGATTCCTCCCGGGACACCTCAATTTGACGGTGTGTCCGAACGGAGAAACCGAACTTTGTTGGACATAGTAAGGTTGATGATGAGTCGCTCTGAGCTACCAATTTTCTTCTGTGGATACACACTAAACAATGCAATACTTATTTTGAATAAGTTTCCATGAAAATCTGTTAGACAAAATTCATATTAGATATGAACAGGAAAGAAACTGAGTTTCTTATTCCTGAAGATTTGGGAATGATAGGCATATGTTTGGATGGTACCAAACTAGAACCCAAATCGGATAAGTGCCTATTTGTAGGTTATCCTAGGGAAACCAAAGTATAGTACTTATACAACTCACAAGAGAACAATGTAACTGTTGCTCTCCATGCGATTTTCCTAAGAGGAATTCATATATGCAGTGGTAAGTGAGAGGAAAGTAAAACTCGATGAAAATCAGAGTAATACTGTTCCAGGCACCGAGTCTTCACAGAACACCAATATTTCATCAGGGATGGAACTGTACCAATAATCTTCAAATACACAAGAACCGCGTAGGTCGGAGAGAGTCAGAAAACAACCTGGGAGATATGGGTTTCTGATCTCACCTCATGTAGATATTAATCTTATTGAGAAAGACGAACCGGCTGCGTATGAGGAAGTGATACAAGATATCGACTCCTTTTATGGCAAAGTGTCATGAAGTTCAAAATGGATTCCATGTATACCAACTAGGTTTGGACACTGGTTGATGTACCATAAGGCATTGTGCCTAATGGTACTAAATGAGTCTTCAAGGAAGACATACATGGATGGAAACGTACAAATGTACTCAGCTAGGCTTGTACAAAAAGGGTATCGTCAACGACATAGTGTCGACTACAATAAAACTTTTTCTCCTGTTGCCATGATTAAATCCATTCGGATAATGCATGCTTTAACTGTATATTTCATTTATGAAATATGATAGTTGGACGCCAAAATCACTTTCCTTAACGGAAACCTTTAGGATGATGTTTGTATGCAACATCCTGACGGTTTCGTCGTGCCAAGACATGCAAATAAGGTTTGCAAGTTAAATCGATCCATTTATGGATTGAAGCAAACATAACGTTCTTGGAACTAGCGTTTTGATGTAATCATAATGGTATATGATTTAATTCAAAACGAAGATGATTCTGATGCATGTAAGAAGGTTAGTGGGAGCGCACTGACAATCATTGTCCTAAATATTGATGATGTATTATTTCTTGGAATAACATTCCCATAATAAAATTGGTGAAAACTTGGCTTTCATGAAAAATTCTCCATGGAATACCTGGGAGAAGCAGGCTTTATTCTATGAATAAAGATCTATTGGGATAGATCTAGAAAACTGTTGACACTCTCTCACTGTTCGTACGTTTTGATATGTACGTGACCTGATGTCTCATATGCTTTGAGCATATATAGACGCAATCAGGCCAATCCATGTGATGGTCACTGGATTGATGTTAAGAACATCCTTGAGTATCTTGGATGAACCAAGGATGCTTTCTGAGTATATGGGGAAATGAGAACTTGAGGTGAATAGGTTCACCGCTGCAAGTTTCCAAACCGATAAAAATGACTGTAAGTCATAATAAGGGTACGTATATAGTTTGAATAACAGAATAGTGAGCTGGAAATCTTCCAAGCAAGATAATGTTGCCGAATAAATAACAAAAGCGGAACATTGTTACAGCTGATGCATCAATAGAAGCATTTTGGATCTAAATAGTCCTAATCGGATTAGGAGTAGTTCTGTTAAAGGCTGAGCTAGGCTACAACAAAGGCTAAAGAACCGCAGTCTCATCAATGATCCAAGTATGTACTTCAACTATTTCATCTGATTCGTAAGATCATACATCGTGGCTATGTGATGATCGAATAAATCGCATTAGATGATAACCTTGCAAATCTGCTGACGAAAGCTGTTTCTCAGCAGAAGTTTGAGCAACCCGTACATAGTTCAGGTGTTAGACACTTGAGTGATTGGCTATAGGCCAAGTGGGAGATTGTTGGATAAATATGACCTATAGCATCACTATTTGTACAGAACATGGTGTTGTTGTACAAATTAACTATGTGACAAAGGAAATTGCTCTTTTATCATTTGTAATTGGATTACCTAGATATATAAATGATAAAAGTCCTTATGATTAGTTCCGGATTAATAAGATATGAGACAGTATTAATCCACAAAGGTTTAATCATTAAATATCCCTAGTCGTAGTATTATCGAGATTGGACATCGATAATGCAGAATAGACTAGTATTACACTTGTGCATGTTATGGAAGCGTAACAGTACAGTTCTTATATTTGGGTATTGGATACTCATGCAAGTGTAATAGGAGGTAGTGTTTACCGAAGGTACGGAAACAGCTTCGCTCTGGATAGACCCCTTGGAATCCCGTTGGTAGTAAGACTATGTGTCTATGGGAATCCGAATCAGGGTAGGTGTATTTGGTCATAGCCTGAGACTTGCATCGCTAATATTTACGACAATCAATATACTTTGGTTTTGGTCATCCAGGGCTTTAACAGGTTCTGTGTACGCCTCTTCTGGGTATACTGAGAATCGTAGTGTATTGGGTGTGATGTCAAGATGGAAATATCACTTCAGTCATATGGAGATGATGATCACGCAGGGATACAGAACTGGTACTCTAAGTGTTGTAGCCATCAGGGAAGTATGACTAGGTCATGACTTTCCGATCATAAAGAGACTAGTTGCTAGTGATCCGATAAATGCTTCGTACGGGGCAGACACAACTCCAGCCCCAGACCTAGCATGTGACATCTGATACTGGATCGTAATGTGCAATACTATGTGTACTACGCCTGACAAAGATCTTGTATTTCGTAGAAGAATATTTCTGGAGAATTGGGTAGGCACAGTGCTTTGCTAGAAGCCAACCATGTCTTGTAAATCGGTAAGAACGTGGTACCGGGTACGCACGTATTCAGATAGTCTGATAACTGTATTTACTGCCAACATATCCCGGGATCTTTTGGATCGCATCCCAAAGATTCACCGATGATATTTGACTCGAACAATATTAATCTGGGATTAATTATGAGAGAGAAAATTAATCTGGGATTAATTATCAAAAGAGAAAATTAATCTGGGATTAATTACGGCAAGAATTAATCTGAGATTAATTTTCAGAGAAAGAATTAAGAATTAATCTGGTATTAATTGCGTCGAGAATTTTATCTGGGATTAAATTCGTCGAGAGGAGAGAACGCGATTAATTTGGAATTAATTGGTAAAATAAATTTAATAGTTAAATTAGATCTTACTATTTAATTTATTTAATCGGGCTAAAATAATATATTAGATATATTAATTGAAATTTGATTTCAATACGGAATTAAAATTGGATTTTAATTCAAGTGAATGAATTAATTTAGAATTAATTCGTAAGCGAGTTCCGTAATAATTTTGCGAGGCATTATTATTTAATTAAATTAGATTTAATTACGTTGTGACAGAAAATTCGTTTATTCGGAATAAACTAACCCGAGCCCGAAGTGTGTAGTCTCACCCAACTTGAATTTTGAATTTAAGTGTCGGACCCACTAACTTACATCAACTAGTCATTTTGTGATGGAAGTGGTTGGAATAGTAATTGGATAACTTATACAACACACTTAGTCTTTGTCTTTTTTGAAAAAAGAAAAAGAAACACAATTAATGAATTTTGGAAAATCATTATTACACTCTCTCTCCTTGGCCGATGGCCTCTGATTGAAAAGGATTGCTTTTAATTTGAGAATAAAAAGAAAGAAATTAGAAAGGAATGAAAAAGTATGTGGCTCTCTGACTTTGGAAGTCAAAAGCCAAAAGAATGCTTTTTGCTTTTCTTTTGTATAAGGCAAAAAAAAAAGGCATTTTGGCTTCTTCTCTATGATAAGCTTGGCCGAGTGGCCTCTGTAATTGATGCAAAAAGGCTATTGGCCGAAAGAAGCAACAAAGGCCACTGACTTCTTTACAACATGGCCGAATGAAAGAACAAGCACATTTGCTCTCTCTGACTTTTGAAGTTCAGCCGAATGAAAAGTAATTGCTTTCTATTTTTTTTTTAGTTTGGCCGATTTCTTCCCTCTCTCTTGGGCACAAAATTTGTTCCATTTGTTCTTTCTAGCACATAAGGGAGTCAAATGATGGTGATAAGGATACTCACCCATGAGCTTGGAAGCTTCCACATCCATGAAAAGTTTTGAACTCAACCGATCAATGTAAGTCCTCCGCAACTTATTTTTGATTTTTATTCACATAAAAATCACGCTTAGAGATCCCGTGGCATGTCTAGGACACTAACAATTGGATACCTAATCTCTCGTCTAGTTATTTAAAATAATATTTAATAACTGTTTTGATATTTGATATCAGAACTTGTGACTATTGGATAGTTATTTGTTCTGTATAAACAGTTGTTACATATTTTAATATGACTAGTAGTGTCATTAATGAGAAGATAAACATTAAGAAGATATTTGGTAAAATAAATAACTTAGAACTGTGTTATATGAGATTTTATCATAAAAGCATTAGATGCTTGTTCCTTATGGTAAATGATGGTCTGATACGAGATCACACCACATATCCTTATCCATTTAATGAATATTGTATTCAGGTTTTGATTAAATCTCATTTAACCGATGATTGTCATTGGACCACCGATTTATTAAACTAATACATTGGATGTGTGTAGTTTAATGAATTTGAAATTGCCTTGTATAGTTTTCTTTGCTTCGTAACTCAATTAATGAATTGTCATGACTTAGTTATGTGTTTCTAATAGGGAACATGTTGAACGTCTTGAATGGTTCGAGAACTTTCAATATGTTTTTTAATGAAACGTGGATAAAATATTTTTGAATGGTTTGGGGATATTTTATTTGTAGTGTTGAAAACTATGTTTTAGAAATTCATTGCGCGTCTTTGAATTGTTCGAAGATGTTTGATTTGATCAAACGCATGAATTTAAGGGAATTAGTTCTATAGTTATTTATTGAATATGATTCTTACTCAGTATTAAACTTCCGCGATTCCATTGTGATGGAATTGGTCAGTGGGAGTTATCGAATCTTATATGATTTGATTCGTTGATATTGAGTGTTACCGAATTATTTTTCGATACTCTTGGTGTTATGCTCCATTAACTCTAATTCATCTCTTTAATTAAGGTTCCATTCGTTTCTACAGTTACATATATGATATGTATAGTAGAAAATTTGATTCTTGAAAAGTTTAAGATTTGAAACTTTCTTTTGTATAATGATTATATAATTGAAAGTACTTGCGTCTCGGAGGTACAAGTAAGATTTATCATTTATTCTATTTAATGGAATATTATATTTTATTTGATAGAATATCTTTTCTACGATCTCGAAGTAATAAAATTATTTTATTACTTGGTGGTTAATATTGAATGTTGACGATTACAGAAAAGATTTGACTTACTAAAGTCAAATGCGAGAATGATAAACTATAGTGGAACTGCATAATTAATAAGATGAAAACACCCTTAGACAACTTCCATATAAGTCAATAGGATGTCAGAATCATTTACAAAGTATTTGATACTTACTGATTCTGTTGTTTTCTTATCGAAGAAAATTATCCTATAACTTATAGTGGGAGCGATATTTGATATCGATTCCGAAACTTAGCATTGAACCATAGATCTAAGATTGTTCATGGCTTACGACGATCAAGTTTTGAACTTGATTAGGCTTTCTTTATGAATAGTTTATAAGATGTGCAAATTATTTACGCAGCAAAAGCGAAGTAAACTCGATAAAGGTTTGACCTTTATAGTATGACAGTGAGAACGGTTATTCTCAGTAATCTATTGTAGATTCTGAGGAATCTAGTCTCTTGTCGCACATAATGGACAATTAAGGATTTGTTGGTTAATGTTGATATTAAACCGTGGTTTTGGCTAAAGAATGCAAAGTGGTGTTCTTGAGTGATTTCTTCGAATGAGAGATTCATCGTGATTTCTTTGTTTGAAGAGTTCGTTCTAGAATGGCCCTAGAGTTTGTATTCTGCTAAGATCACAGTTTGATATACTAGCTTATGTAGCCTATTGTAGACTCAGATGAGCTTTCCGGAAAACCGTGTTCTCTAGTTTTGATATCAGTCAGATTGTCTGGTTTTATCGAAGTATAGAGAATACGTATTTGTTAGTAGGGTCAGTGGGAGCGTACAAATTTCTTTCTAGTATTACATATCATGAGTCTTCTTTTCTCTGTGAATGCAGTGGGAGTAGTCTCTGTTATATTTGATATAAAGTTTTATATAAGATATAAAACTGAGAGAGTTGTGAGAGACTCTCATTAGTCGCATATTAAATATGATCTAATAAAGGACACAATAAGACTATCTGTATGACAGTTAATATAAATGTTTGACAGTTAACGTGTCTTTTATATATATAGTATTCATCTTTCGTAAATGATGATTCCTTTAACGAAAGTGAAATTGGTTAAAATGTCTAGTCAATCTTATGCACCATAGGATGATGACATAATGAATAATATATTATATGCGATTAACGATGTCAATTTATTCGTAATTGTTACGAGTTATTTTGATATATTGTAGACCATATGATGGATCTAGAAACATATTCTTTGTGATCTTTGAGATATTAAGAACGAGTTTCTCATACATGGAGAATTTAGTCTGCAACCATAAGGCCAGATTAGTTTTGATCCTAATTATGACATTAGATAGTCTATGTCATATAAAGTTAGAAAAGATGCAGTGGGAGTGTCACTGCTGATTCTACTGGTCTAGTGGAATCAATTTCAACTTTTAACTTGCAAACTTGCTCTTCTGAATCTGAGTGTGAGGAGAAGTTCTGATCCCAATCAATTCGAATCCAATCGTGAGGGGAATGCTCCGTCCCCGAGCTAGCAAAATACTTTTGGCTCCGGGGGAATGTTACCTCACTGGACCAACTGAGAGTCGGCTATGGGGGAGATGCTCTGACCCCATGCCGATGATAATCCACTCGGTGGGACGTAACTCGACCCCGAGGTAGTGGAGTACTTGGCTCCGAGGGAATGTTACCTCCCCGGACCAATTGAGAGTCTGTAATGAGGGAGATGCTCCGACCCCATGCCAATGATAAACCTCTCGGTGGGACATAACCTGACCCCGAGGTAGTGGAACACTTGGCACCGAGGGAATGTTACCTCCCCGTACCAACAAAACTCCGGCCATGGGGGAGATGCTCTGACCCCATGCCGATGATAAACCTCTTGGTGGGATGTAACCCGACCCCGATGTAGTGGAACACTTGGCTCCGAGGAAATGTTACCTCCCCAGACCAATAGGAATCCGGCCATGGGGGAGATACTTCGACCCCATACCAATGATAAACCTCTCGGTGAGACGTAACCCGACCTCGAGGTAGTGGAACACTTGGGTCCGAGGGAATGTTACCTCTCCAGACCAACAAGAATCCGGCCATGGAGGAGATACTCCGACCCCATGCCGATGATAAATCTCTTGGTGGGATGTAACCTGACCCCGAGGTAGCGGTACAAATGGCATCGACGGAATGAGTCCAGCCCCGATCCTGTGGAACAAATAACCTCGGTGGAACGAATCCAGCCCCGAGCAGGTGGAACAAATGGTCTCGGCGAAACGAATCCAGCCCCGAGCCGGGGGAACAATTGGTCTCGACGAAACGAATCCAGCCCCGAGCCGGTGGAACAATTTGTCTCGGCGGAAAGAATCCAGCCCTAAGCCGGTGGAACAAATAGCCTCGGCGAAACGAATCCAGTCCCAGCTGGTGGAACAAATGGCCTCGGCGTAACGAATCCAGCCCCGAGACGGTGAAATAAATGGTCTCGGGGGAACGAATCTAGCCCCGAACCGGTGGAAAAATTGAGACTTAATCACGAGGGAAAAGCTTCAACCTTCGAGGCTCCATGGATCCGGCGCATGTGTTCTTTTGCCGGGCATCAGCAAAAATAAAAAGTGGAAACATGACAAGGTTAGTACATCGGAGGTGACTTAGCACATACTCCATACAGACTCAAAAAGATAACAACTCGGGTGCCCCGAGGCAGCGTCCTGCCTGGTGCCCCCCAAAATAACATTTCTGAACCTTACAATTCAGCGTCCCGGCTAGCTAGGCTACGGATCGGTGAGCAGCCAAAGCCATGGGGGCAGAAACCTTCCCATGTTGGGTGAGTCTGGAGTCTGCAAATATCTATAAGGGCAGAAACCTCATCATGCTATGCTTCTCCTGATCCGAAGCGGTTAGGTTGATAACTCACGGGGGAAGAAACCTCCCCGTGTTCGCCATCCCTAAGGTTGCAAGAGTCACTAGGGCCTTCCCCGTGCTGTGCACCTGGTGTTTCTCAACGGGACTCATTAGCCAACTCGCAGGGGCAGAAACCGCCATGCGTCCAGTTTACCCGAGGTCACAATGGTCATGGAGGCCATTCGACCATCCCCATGCCACGTGGATGGTGGTTCTCAATGGGATTCACTAGCCAACTCGCAGGGGCAGAGACCTCCCTGGGTCCGGTTTACCCGAGATATTCCTAAACAATATGAGTCATGGGGTAGTAATGCTCCGGCCTCGGGGATTTGATAATGACAACCGGGATTTGCGTGCCACGAGGTATTCACGCTTTTCCCACATGTAATTTATCCCTTGATGCGTTATGGATCCTCAAAGGTGAGAGTAGCTAGGTCAGAACACTTCCACTCGGGGGTTTGATAATGACACCCGGGATTGGCGTGCCACGGGCTTGGTGTCCTTCCCAGCTACCGAGCAACCATTCGCTTCGAGCACATCCCAGGAATATTGAACTTGCCTTTCGCATTCAATTAATAAACAAGTAAAGTTGACAAGTTTTTTAATTCAAAAGAGAAAGTCTTATTCATATTCGTGGGACCTGCTGCCATTCTTACAACTCTTAACTAATTTCAATAGAGGCTTTTACAATAATTTTCCGGTTCTTGTCTTGTAGCCCAATCATATTCTTCTGGTCTGAACTTGATTCCAAAATTCCCGACCATATTAACAGGGTCCATATGTGCCGAATGTCCATAAGCATCTATGGACAATGCGTGTCTCTATCGGCAACTTGCACCCTGGTTTCGTAGTGGTCTGCCATCAGCTGCTTGTCCCTCGCCATCATCCTAGACGGACACCGCACAGTAAGCCAGCGGCACTCCTGGATACGGATCTAGTGCCCCGGTCATTTATGTTCGCCCGCCGATCCTTGAGCACTATCTTGGCCGTGAATCCGAGGACTTGGCAGGCCGAACAAATGCCGAGCCTTCTCTTGGAGGAACTTGTTCATTTACGACCGGCGGCGTACAAACGTCACCCATTTTTGACGTTACATTTCATTCTACGGCTTAGTCCTAATGGGTGATCGTTGGTAACCTTTTTTACATTCCATTCTACAGCCCAATAAGGAGAGTTATTGTTGTTCTAACTCCTGGGGGGTTCCTTCCTTGTCCTTACCGCTATCGTCAACCTTCTTTCTTCTTGCGATCCCCTTCCTATTTCCATTCTGACCAGCGTCCGCTCACTCCCTTTCTCTTTCCTCTAATTCTTCCTTTTTCTCCATCCACTCTGCCGTTGATGTTAGGGTTGGTGCTCGTAGTGCCAATCCGGATCGTATTTATGTCCGATTCATAAATGCGAGCGGTTCGATTTTCCATAATATTACTAATTTTATCGGTAGCACCCTTGTCTTTTGTACGCTTATTCGATCTAATTGCGATTAGATATCTGATTACGATTAGATCGAAACTGAATCTGGTTCAGTGATACATGTATATTAGACAAATACCTTATGATTTACAGTATAGTGCGTAGTTACAATGCAGTTTGTAATTGGCATTGGGAAGCGCACTATTAGTTGTATATCCTTAAATAAAGTTCCTCGTCAAGATTTGCTAACACGGGTCGGTTAGTAAAATCCGCTAAGACCAGTACATGTCGTATATCGTGACTTGGTCCGATGGTTTATCCCAATGAACCATGAGTCTCGGAAGACTCGTATAGACATGTAGGTGTTTATTTGATAAGACATTGAACGACTCACTGAAGGTTTCCTAATAGATGGTACACCAACGTCAATAGGAACCTTCTCGAGTTGAGCGAGCATAGTGGTCCTTCGGATGAGTTAATTCAAATCGTTTAATCGGTTAAACGATAACACATGCAATAGGGGATTTTGTCCGATAATAATTATTGTGTATTTTTATTTGATACATAATACGATTAGATACACATTAATTATTCATCAAAAGAGATTTTGACACATGCCATAAATATATATATATTTATTATTTATTGTAAATAAAAAATACATATATAATAATAATATTAATTGATTATTTTATATTTAATTGTTAAATATTAGAATGATTAATTAGTTTAACCTTTTTCATTAATTGTTATGAATATGGTAAGTTGTTATTGGAACACATGTCATGTCTTTATATTAGGCTTCATTTTTCCAATTTTGATTTGTTGAAATAATGTAAGCATTAAATTAATTGATTTAATTTTTTCTTTTGGACAAAAATGCCCCAATTTTCGTGACTCTCCCTCTTTAAATTGAAAAATTATTTTCTCTCTCTTGTTTACTTCCACCATTGCCGAAACAAAAGAAAAAAATGGGTTTGCAAATTGTTTGAAGAATCCATGAAGATTCAAAGGAAATATTCAAGAAAAATGCTAAGGAATTGGAGGATTAAAGGTAATCTACCATAACCCTAAGCTTAGAAATTTAGTTTCTTCATTCTTGAGTTGTTAGAAGGGTTCTAGGGTTTCCTTGAATCTTAATTTTTGGGGCTTTTTTTTATTGGTTGATGGAGATGGAAGATCATGTATGTGTGAAGTTGAAATTGGAAGTAATTATTGTAATTAGTTTCTAATTTTATCAATTGTTGATGAGTTTCTATTCTAGAGTGTTGTGACCACTCTTATGGCACCTGTAATTTTTTCTTGGTTGTTGCATATTTGGTGACTTTGATTGGTGTTTGATTAATTAGATTAATCATGGAAAAATTGGATTTAAAGCATGTATTTTGGTGATTTCGGTTTTCTGGATCAGATTTGGTTAAACTGGAAATTATGGGATGTTTTTTATGTCTTATGAATGTAATGGATGTGTTTTGGGAGTTGGCACAATTTCCGGAAAGTGTTTCCGACTTGAAATAAGCGAAAACGGCCAAAAACGGCGTTACCGGGTGGATTTTGAGCCAACCGGGTGACAGATGTCCAAACAGTAAATCCGTCACTGTTTGGGAAGCCCATGAACTGCCCTAACACTATTAGATTTGACCTGGGCAGTTTCCAAGAGTGTCGGGTAGCCGGTTCGGTCAAAAACGCATTTTAGGCCATTTTACGGAAAAACTATTTTCGTAAAAGTTTCGCAACGTTTTAACAATATTTATGTTAATATTTGATATTGAATAAATAGGTTTAGGTGAAATATCAATAAATTATTCATATTAGATATTGAATAATTTATTTGGTATTTTGAAAAAGTTTTAAAATACGATTTCGCCCGACTCGCGCTTCCGCTGCGCCCAATCGCCCAAATCCCCAACAGTTGAACTCTCCGACGATCTATGGTTCCCGTCTTCTGCCATCGTCTTAACACGGAAGCTGCTTTTTGCTCTTTCCCCACAGACGGCGCCAACTATTGACGACTGATTTTTGTTCCAGTGGCAATTTCGGGATAACGCTCCCGGGACAATCCTCCTCCAACCGTGAATTTGTTTGGTTATGGGGGGCAAAAAGAAAATTTAGCAAAAGACGAAGCAAACACAAGATCGACAAGAGGGTTTATGTGGTTTGGCGGCATAAACCAGCCTACGTCCACAGGAACAAAGTAGAGTGTTACTTTTATTACCAAACCGAGCTCGGTCGGCCTCTTTTCAAGGGTGGTCTAATGTTACCGAGCTGTTTTCTTTCGTAGTTTTTTTCACAAGTAGTGTTTTTTTACGAGATTTTTGCTAACTAACCTGTACAAATGAGACTACCCTCCCTTTATATACTATGAGAAATACAACACTGTTCCCATATCTCTATGACATTAGCCACGTGGATCTCCGACGGATTGACGGGCTCTCTGCCCGTACTGCCTAGCCGAAAGCAAGCTTGCCATGTGACCCATTGTCAAATCACTCTGTTTTGTTCACTGCCACACTCAACAATTATGATGACAGCCTGTAAAGGTGATACATGTCAAAGGGAATAGTTCAAATGGTCCTGATCACGCGTCGGGTGTCATGAGGATGGCAGAATGATGTGCCGAACTACCAAACCCACCTCCGTCCTGACCCAAGATGTCCGAGCTCATTCTCATGACTCAAAAATAAAGATAGAGCTGGACCGAGCTACTGGGCTAAAGTGGTCAATCAGATTCGAGCTCTGATGATGTCGGTCTGTGAAACCTGTACCATGTTGTGTCCTCTGGTCAATCAGATTCGAGGAACCCGGTCTGAATTCTATGCCTGGTCGAAGAGTGACTAATACCCTCAAATCATTTTTCCTCATCGACCGAGAAATTCCATCTCTACCATTGCCGTACTGTTCAAATACTTTGTCATAAAAACACCATCAACAATAACCTAAAATTCTATGCAGCTAAGTTACGATACAAGTTTAGGAGAAATATGGGATTGAAAAGCAACATATTCAGATAACTCAGTTAAGGTGTCACCTTTCTGAGTATTTAGAGCTTGACCAGAATTGTGATTAGCACCAACATTGTAGTTACTATTCATATTAAAATTGTTACCACCATAAAACTTCTTTTGATTGAAATATTTCTGAGCAAAGTTTGCTGCAAATTGACTTTGAACATTAACAGCTTCCATTCCATTTTATTGTTCTAATATACTCTTATATGACATGAGTTGAGATAGAGCATCAGAAGGTTCCATATCTCTATCTTTACTGGCAATTAGAACAGCCACATGATTGTATTCTTTCCCAATTCCACCAATGATATACATAATGAAATCTTTTTGGAAAGAGGCTCACCTGCAACAGTTAGGCTATCAGCCACAGCCTTAATCTTCATGTAATACTCTGATATTGATTTTTTTTTATAAGAACTAGTTGGCTTCTTAATTGAAGAACTTTAACACGCGGCAAAACAACAGATCTCGTTTCTAATACTTGCCAAATTTCACATGAAGTTTCAAGGCCTGTCACCATGCTCAGTACACTTTCACTTATTGATGAAAGGAGCCAGCTAAGTAATAGCTGATCAGTTCTTCATCACCTTTCAGAGGAAAAGAAAATTTCTAAATTCAGTATCTTTTGAAGTTGGTTACAGAATGAAAGCATAACAGTTTATATAGAATAACTAACTAATGTATATTTGTCAATTGTTAAGGCTGCTACGTATTATATGGTGGGAAAGTTTGTTGAGAGAGTGCAACAGAAAGCACAACTGTTCTAGTCCATGTCATCAATCCTTGGGAAACGTATTTTATCCTTTGATCTCAAATCCATACTTGTTCATGTTGGACAATTATGACCCATAGCATCACTATTTGTACAGATCATAGTGTTGTTGTACAAATTAACTATGTGACAAGGAAATTGCCATTTTATCATTTGTAATTAGATTACCAAGATATATAAATGATAGAAGGTCCATATGATTAGTTCCGGATTGAGATGATATGAGACAGTATCAATCCACGAAGGATTAATCATTAAATATCCCTAGTCAGAGTATTATCGAGATTGGACATCGATAATACATAAAAGACTAGTATTATACTTGTGCGCGTTGTGGAAGCATAACGACATAGTTCTCATATATTTGGGTATATGATACTAATGCAAGTGTAATAGGAGGTTGTGTTTACCGATGGTACGGGAACAGCTTCGCTCTGGATAGACCACTAGGAATTCCATTGGTAGTATGACTATGTGTCTATGGAAGTCCGAATCAGGGTAGGTGTATTTGGTCTTAACCTGAGACTTGCACTGCTAATACTTGCGACAATCAATATACTTTGGTTTTGGTCGTCCAGGGCTTTAACAGGTTCTGTGTACGCCTCTTCTGGGTATATTGAGAATCATAGTGTATTGGGTGTGATGTCAAGATGGAAGTATCACTCCAGTCATAGTGGAGATGATGATCACGTAGGATACGGAACTGGTGCCCTTATGTACTGCAGTCATCGGGATAATATGACTAGGTCATGATAATCCGATTATAGAGACTAGTTACCAGAGATCCGATATGTGCTTCGTACGGGGCAGACATAATTCCAGCCCCAGGCCTTGCACGTGACATCCAATACTGGATCGAAATACGCAATACTACGTATACTATGCCTGATACAGATCACATATTCCTATAAGAATATTTCTGGAGAATTGGGTAGGCACGGTGCTTTGCTAGAAGCCAACCATGTCTTGTAAATCGGTAAAAACGTAGTACTAGGTACGTACATGTTCGGATAGTCCGACGACCAGATTTACTGGCAACATATCCGGGGATCTCATGGGTCGCTTCCCGAAGATTCACCGATGACGTATAACTCGCACTTTATTAATCTGTGATTAATTAGATGAGAGAGAAAATTAATCTAGGATTAATTACGGAGATATTTTATCTGGGATAAAATATTAATTGAAGAGAGAGAACGATTAATTTGGAATTAATTGATAAATTAATATATTCGATATATTAAACGAAATTGGATTTCGACGCGGCAATAAAATTATATTTTAATTCGGGCGAACGAGTTAATTTAGAATTAATTCGTTAGCGACGTGAATAGTAATTTTGCTAGGCATAATTATTTAATTAAATTTAATTTAATTATGTCACAACGGAAAATTCGTTAATTCGGAATTAACGAACCCGAGCCCGAGAGTGTTTGCGGGCCCACTCGCCATTTGAATCAAGTGGGGCCCACAAGTCACATCATGTCACATCACTTGTCAACCTTTTACTTTTGGTGATGGTTTTAGGTGATGGAATGATGGTTTAGTGTTGGACACTGAAAGTGGATGTCTTGATTGGTTTATTACAAAATATTTGGTAAAGCTTTATTTTGATTTTTTGAAATCAAATACTTAAAAACCAATCAATTTAAACACTACACACCACTCTTCCTCTCTCTCCCTCTCACGCCAAAGGAGCCATTTTCTTCTCCTAATTTTCTGCTATTACCGAGAGTTGTAGAAGAAACTTAGGAAATTTTGTGGCAAAATTTCAAGAGTGCTAGCACACATCCGGAGTCTTGCGAATGTGATAAGGAAAATCACCCGCGGGCATGGAATCACATACAAAGCTTGGAGCTTGAAGGATCACCATGGCCGAATTCTTGGAGCACAAAAAGGAGCAAAAACCGTGAGCATCATAGAACCAAAGCTTGAAGATTTTTTGTGTTCAACGCATTGCCAAATTCGATCAATGTAAGTATGATTCCGCCATTCTTCATTGTTGTATTCGCACATGATTTCTTGCTTGAAATTCGATCTTGGGACTAACTGGAAACCCAACAATGGTATCAAAGCCATTTTGAGCCTGCAATTTGATTAGGGTAAAATTTGGGTAAATTGGATTTGAGCATGTTTGAGTGAAATTACTTGTTTGAGAATGCTTGTATATAAATGACTTGGAGTTATTTGTGATCAATTTTGTGAAAATTGGATTGGATCAATTTTTCCCCAAATCTTAGGCTTGGCCGAATCTTGGAGGAGCCATAATGTCATGGTATTTTTTGATTTTGATCATTGGATGAGTTGAAATCATTTAGGGAATGTTGATTTAGGATTTAATTGGATTAAAACTGAATCGGACAAAGAAAACCCTAAATGCCGTGACTTAGAAGCATGTAAAATGATTGATTTTTTGATTCAATTGTGTTGGACATAAGTTGATGATGATTAGCATAATTAATTGTGTAAATTGATGTTTTGGAAATATTAATGTGGTTAATTAATTATGGCATACATTTTAGGTTAATTAAATTATGAAATTTGGAATTTTGGTAATTTAATTAATTGGGCCAAATTTGGAATTGGGCTTGAAAAGTTGTAATTGGGCTTAATGGGCTTGGTTGGGCCAAGTTTGGTTTAGGCTAATTGGTTGGATCCAATTGGGCCCAAAACCATATCCATAAAGTCCAAATATGACTTAATGGACCTTTAATTTTAATTGGGCCTAATTGGCCAAAATTGGTTTCTTGGCAAATAAGGGTGATTCCTTCAATGGGCTTTGGTATTTGGGTTTGACCAATATTGACCAAAAGTCCATGCCTTATGAAATTAATTGAAAGTCAATTGAACTTTAATTAATTAACATTGGATGTTAATCGGGCTTTCAGACCCGTAAAGATTAGATTTAGAATCTAAGTCGCCAAAGGTTCATTAATAAAGTGTAATTATTTAATTTAGAATTAAATATAGAATTAGTATTAAATAAAAATTAAATTGGATTTAATATTGTAGTTTAATATAATTCAAGAATTCGTACTTTGAGTACTTATTCGCAAAATGAGTTTGACTCGCGCAAAATCAAATCGTTGTTTGAACATTGGATGATCATTAATTTTCAGATTAATTAATTGGATTAGATTAATTGATAACATGCTTGTGTGAATACATGGATGCGATGTATAAATAATGCATATAGGATGGATATTAGATGGGTGAGGGAAATTTTAGTAATTATTGTAATAAATTTAGAATTTATTAAATTGGACATGCGTGTCCAGCCTATTACCTCTTGACTCTGTGTATTTCTCTTCTCACCTATTCCCCTCAATGTAAATGAGGTTTCTTTAGAAGTGTTATGTAATCGGGTAGAAGTAATACTTGTGCTAGCGGGAGAGAAGAAATGGAGAGATTTTTTCTAGGAACAATGTGTCAAGTATCCATCCGCATATCATTATTATATTTATTTATACGCGCCTTATTATGTGTTTAGAATGCATGTTTAAGGGTGTATGATGATGAGGACTTAACAAAGATAATTAATTGGTTGCAAATTATGCAAAAAACCCTCAACACATATTAAGCGTTTTTCCTTCCATTGAGTGATTCTTACTCAAGATCCAAGATTGGCACTGGTTTGTTGGCCAAAGTCAAGACATTTGTCCGTCGCGGATGTGTTTGAATCATGAAAGCTTTGTTCCATATCGGTGTCTTGTCCAAGTTGTGATTTGTTGGCCAAAGTCAAGATCACTTCTTGTCCATCGACATTGATTACGAAGCTTTCCATAGTCAATGGGTCATGCTTAACTGGGATCATTAAGTTTGTTGTGCCAAAGCCAAGGCTTAATTGATTCAGAGGAAAAATGTTAGGTAATATATTGGATATATTGGCATATATAAGAAATATGTTTCGGACTTGGATATCCACCTACTGGATCTAGGAATTGGATGAGATCCAATTGATCTTAGAGATCTACCTAGTTAATTATCATACAATTTGTTGGCCAAAGTCAAGATTGTGTGTTATTTAACGGGATCCTAGCCCACTAGGAAACAAGGTTTCCCGAGTACTCCATAGAGGGTTAGAGGCTCGCCGAAAAATAGTGGGAGGCAAGTATTAAATTTGCAATATTCGTTTAGTTACTTGCCATACGCGCTCATTTCAATTTTTCGTCAAATAAATTATTTATTAGTTGGACTAATATTTCATCGTTGTTTTAATCAAACAGTTGGACTGTACTCAAACTATTTCAATTAATAGTTGATTTTATAATTGGATTATAGTAATCAATATAATTGAATTTAACTAATTTAATTATAGTTGATTATATATTTAGACTATAGTAATCATTATAATAAATAGTACCTAAAATCGTTAATTGGATAGTTGGACTATAGCAATCAAGGTAAATGAAAGATTAGTGTTTAAAATATAAACCTGTGTGAAAATATTTTGAACGGCTTTAATTTTCAAATTGGGAATAATACCTCAGGATAGTCCTGGGAACCGAGAAGTTACTTTATTTGATATAGTAATGTCTCGAGCCTAAGCCCAGAGTTGAGCAAATAGTAGAACATGATATTTGGAATATTCATGTGATGATAACTTTAGTGCTTAATCCATTATGCTTGCCAAATAGACTCCTTAATTTCTTAATCAGAACTAAGGATTAGATCCTTATAGTATGATAATGAAATTGAAGGATCTTCATAGATCTATCCTTAGATCTTAGAAGTACAAATTGCAATAGTAAATTCTTGGAGAGTTAATGGCTATAATCAATGAGACAAAGCCAGAGTTTGCAATAGGGCAAGAAGCGCAAGGCGCATCTTACTTCAACATTCTGGAAGGCCAAGGCTTGGCCAAAGGCTTCTGGGGTGTGGAAAATGGGCAAAGGCAAAGTCATTATAATCTTCTGGGAAGACAAATGACACATCCTAAGATGTCTGCCTAAACTGTGGCAAACGGGGTCACTGGAAGCGTGACTGCCGTATGGACAAGGCAGACATAAAGGAAGAGAAGACGGGGCAAGGTTCCGACTTCAAATATGTTTGTCATAAACATGTTCACTACTAGTATTAAAATTGGATTTTAGATACTAAATGTGGTACATAAATATGTGATGATGTGCAGAATCTGCTGAGAGCAGGATACTGACTTAAGATGAGATTGATCTGCGAATTGGAAACGGGACGAGAGTCGCTGTTTTAACCGTAGATACCTAAGTTTAGGAACTACCCTTCGGGTGTGTACTTAAATTAGGAAACTGTTACAATGTAACTAGTTTGACTAGAAACATTATCTCTATATCAGAGTTTAACCTGTTGCGAATATACCTTTATATTCTAGAACACTAAAGTGTTTTATTTTATAAAGATGATATTGAGATAAACGCATTTGATGTGAATAACAGTATTTATATTTTGAATATAAATGAATCTCGAACATATGAACATGACAAACAAATAGCTCAAACTGAATTAATCAGTTGAGACTTATTTGTGGCATTGTTGTCTGGGACACAACTAAACAAAACTTATATATCCATACTTTTGAAGAGTGGATACTAGGACGGATTTGATTCTATTCAAATAATGTCTACGAATCTAGTTTAATAGGCAAAGTGCCTATAATACCTTTTACTTGGTAAAAGTGCAATTGCCACCGATCTGTTAGCCCTTGTTCATAGTGACGTAAGTGGGCCCATGTCTAGCTAGGCTAGAGGTGGATATGAATATTTTTTAACCTTTACGGATGTGGCATCGCGTTATGGTTATGTGTTTCTATTGAAACACGGATCGGAAGCTTTTGATTAATCAAAGAGTTTCAACACGAAATAGAAAAACAGATCGGTTGAAGTATTAAAACCATCACGGTTAGACCATGATGAAAATACTTAAGCAATAAGTTTCTCAAATACTTGAAAGAGTATAGTATTCTTTCAATGAGGACTCCTCCCGGAACACGTCAATTTGACGGTGTGTCCGAACAGAGAAACCAAATTTTGTTGGACATGATAAGGTTAATCACAAGTCGCTCTAAGCTACCATTTTCTTCAAAGGATACGCATTAATCAGTGCGAAACTTATTTTGAATAAGGTTCCATAATAATCTGTTAGACAGATTTCATATTAGATATGAACATGAAAGAAATCGGGTTTTCTCATTCCTGAATATTTGGGTATGCTAGGCATATGTTTGGATGATACCAAACTAAAACCCAAATCGGATAAGTGACTAATTGTGGGTTATCCTAGGGAAACCAAAGTATAGTACTTATACAACTCACTAGAGAACAATGTAATTTTTGCTCGCCATGCGGTTTTCCTAAGAGGAATTCCTATATGCAGTGGTAAGTAGGAGGAAAGTAAAACTCGATGAAAATCGGAGTAATACTGTTCCAGGCACCGAGTCCTTAATGGAACACAAATAGTTCATCAAGGATGAAACTATACCAATAATCTTCGAATACACAATAACCATGTCAGTCGGAGAGAGTCAGAAAACAACTTGGGAGGTATGGGTTTCCGATCTCACCTCGTTAAGATGTCAATCTTATTGAGGAAAACAAACTGACTACGTATGAGGAAGTGAAACAAGGTATCGACTCCCTATTATGGCAAAGTACCATGAAGTCCAAAATGGATTCCATGTATACCAACCAAGTTTAGACACTGGTTGTTGTACCGGAAGGCATTGTGCCTATTGGTACTATATAAGTCTTGAAGGAAGACATACATGGATGGCAACATACAAACGTACAAAGCTAGGCTTGTAGCGAAAAGGTATCGCTATCAATATTGTGTAGATTACGATGAAACCTTTTACCTGTTGCCACGGTAAATCCATTTGGATAATGCTTGCTGATGCTGCATGTTTCATTTATGAAATATGACAGCTGAACGTCAAAATCACTTTCCTTAAACGGAAACCTTTTGGAGGATGTTTACCACATCCTGACGGTTTTGTCATACCAAAACGAGCAAAAAAGGTTTGCAAGTTAATTCGATCCATGTATGGATTGAAGCAAGCATTGCGTTCTTGGAATTATCGTTTTGATGTAATCATAATGGTGTATGATTTAATTCAAAATGAAAAGATTCTTGTGTATATAAAGAGGTTAGTGGGAGCGCACCGACAGTGAATGTCCTAAATAATGATGGCATATCATTTCTTGGAAATGATATTCCCATAAATACAATCAGTGAAAGCTTGGCTTTCATGAAAATTCTCTGTAGAATTCTTGTGAGAAACAACCTTTATTCTAGGAATAAAGATCTACTGGGATAGATTTAAAGTTGTTAATACTCACTTAGAACTCTTACATTGAAATAAATGTACGCGACCTGGTGTCTCATATACTTTGAGCATATGGAGTCACAATCGGGCCAATCCATGTGATGGTCACTGGATTGATGTTAAGAACATCTTTAGTATCTTTGATGAACTAAGGATGCTTTCTTATACTATAGAGAAGGAGAACTTGAAGTGACTGGGTTCACTGCTGCAAGTTTCCTAACCGATAATAATGACTATAAGTCGTAACAAATGTACTATAAAGTTTGAATAACGGAACAGTGAGCTGGAAATCTTCCAAGCAAGATACTGTTACCGAATAAACAACAAAAGTGGATTATTGTTGTAGCTGAGGCAGCAATAGAAGCCATTTGGGTCGATAATAATCCTAATTAGATTAGGAATAGTTCTGTTAGCAGCTGAGCTAGGCTACAGCACAGGCTAAAGAATTAATGGTCTCATCAACGATCCATATATATACTTCAATTATTCATCTGATTCGTTCGGATTATACATCGTGGCGATGTGATGATCGAATAAATCGCATCAGATGATAATCATGCAATTCGCTGACAAAAGCCTTTTTCTCAGCAGAAGTTGGAGCGAACCGTACATAGTTCGGGTGTAGGACACTTAAGTGATTGGCTATAGGCCAAGTGGGAGATTGTTGGACAATTATGACACATAGCATCACTATTTGTACAGATCATGGTGTTGTTGTACAAATTAACTATGTGACAAAGGAAATTGCCCTTTTATCATTTGTAATTAGATTACCAAGATATATAAATGATAGAAGGTCCATATGATTAGTTCCGGATTGAGATGATATGAGACAGTATCAATCCACGAAGGTTTAATCATTAAATATCCATAGTCAGAGTATTATCGAGATTGGACATCGATAATACGTAAAAGACTAATATTACACTTGTGCGCGTTGTGGAAGCATAATGGCATAGTTCTCATATATTTGGGTATAGGATACTCATGCAAGTGTAATATGAGGTTGTGTTTACCGATGGTACGGGAACAGCTTCGCTCTGGATAGACCCCTCGAAATTCCATTGGTAGTATGACTATGTGTCTATGGAAGTCCGAATCAGGGTAGGTGTATTTGGTCTTAACCTGAGACTTGCACCGCTAATACTTGCGACAATCAATATACATTGGTTTGGTCGTCCAGGGCTTTAACAGGTTCTGTGTACGCCTCTTCTGGGTATATTGAGAATCGTAGTGTATGTGGTGTGATGTCAAGATGGAAGTATCACTCCAGTCATAGTGGAGATGATGATCACGTAGGATACGGAACTGGTGCTCTTATGTACTGCAGTCATCGGGATATTATGACTAGGTCATGATTATCCGATTATAGAGACTAGTTACCAGAGATCCGATATGTGCTTCGTACGGGGCAGACACAATTCCAGCCCAGGCCTTGCACGTGACATCTGATACTGGATCGAAATACACAATACTACGTATACTACGCCTGATACAGATCACATATTCCTATAAGAATATTTCTGGAGAATTGGGTAGGCACGGTTCTTTGTGTAGAAGCCAACCATGTCTTGTAAATCGGTAAAAACGTAGTACTATGTACGTACGTGTTCGGATAGTTCGACGATCGGATTTACTGCCAACATATCCGGGGATCTCATGGGTCGCTTCCCGAAGATTCACCGATGACGTATGACTCACACTTTATTAATCTAGGATTAATTAGATGAGAGAGAAAATTAATCTGGGATTAATTACAGATATTTTATCTGGGATAAAAAATATTAATTGAAGAGAGAGAACGATTAATTTGGAATTAATCGATAAATTAATATATTCGATATATTAAATGAAATTAGATTTCGTCGCGGAATTAAAATTAGATTTTAATTCGGGCGAACGAGTTAATTTAGAATTAATTCGTTAGCGATGTGAATAGTAATTTTGCTAGGCATAATTATTTAATTAAATTTGATTTAATTACGTCGCAACGGAAAATTCGTTAATTCGAAATTAACGAACCCGGGCCCGGGAGTGTTTGCGGGCCCACTCGCATTTTGAATCAAGTGGGGCCCACAAGTCACATCATGTCACATCACTTGTCAACCTTTTACTTTTGGTGATGGTTTTAGGTGATGGAATGATGGTTGAGTGTTGGACACTCAAAGTGGATGTCTTGATTGGTTTATAAAAAATATTCGGTAAGTTTTATTTTGATTTTTTGAAATCAAAACTTAAAAACAAAATCAAGTCAAACAAACTACACACCACTCTTCCTCTCTCTCCCTCTCACGCCAAGGGGCCATTTTCTTCTCCTAATTTTCTGCTATTGACGAGAGTTGTAGAAGAAGCTTAGGAAATTTTGTGGCAAAATTTCAAGAGTGCTAGCACACATCCGGAGTCTTGCGAAGGTGATAGGGAAACTCACCCGTGGGCATGGAATCACATACAAAGCTTGGAGCTTGAAGGATCACCATGGCCGAATTCTTGGAGCACAAAAAGGAGCAAAAATCGTGAGCATCATGGAACCAAAGCTTGAAGATTTTTTGTGTTCAACGCATCGCCAAATCCGATCAATGTAAGTATGATTCCGCCATTCTTCATTGATGTATTCGCACATGATTTCTTGCTTGAAATTCGATCTTGGGACTAACTAGAAACCCAACAGTTCAATGGTTTAATTGTTAGGGTTGGTGCTCCGGATCGTATTTATGTCTATTTCATGAATACTAACAATTCATTTTCGATAATATTACATATTTATGATAGCACCTCTTGTCTTATATATATATTCGATCAAATTTGATTAAATTAAAACTAAATATGGTTTAGTCATATGTATATATTAGACAGAAACCCAAGGATTTACAATGTAGTGCACGGTTACAACATACATTGTAATTGACATTGGGAAGCGTCATTATAAGTTGTATATTCTCAAATAAAGTTCCAGGTCAAGATTTACTAACACGGGTCGGTTAGTAAAATCCATTGAGAGCGGTACATGTCGTATATCGAGACTTGGTCTGATGGTTTATCCTAGTGAACCATGAGTCTTTTGAGACTCGTATAGACATGTAGGTGTTTATTCGATAAACACTGAATGACTCACCGAAGATTTCCTAATAGATGCTACACCAACGTCAATAGAAATCTTCTCGAGTTGAGTAGCATAGTGGTCCTTAGACTTGATATATCACGGTGATATATGTGTTATCTTCCATACTTTGATGATAGCCACGTCAACAACCTATTTAGGTCAGACATCCGCCTATTCGTTGGGTGTGGACTGATGCTCATGATATTCGGTGTGTATCAATATAGAATCTGTCAATCCTGTGTTCAGGGCATATGTATCATGCATATGTTTGCGATCTGTTAAATCCATGACTGTGGTACACTACGAAATCGAGTTCTGAGTATTATTTATAAATCGTAAATTAATAAGTCGACTATATTGTACTACAGGGATTTGTCGTTTGTATCTATATCCCTAGTATGATATGGATAGCCTGTGACAGAGGGATAATACGTATGCGATGATCTAGACTTGTATAGTTCAGCGAGATTATCTATAGTCGTCATAATTTATGAGTGGATGAATTATGTACACAAAATTGGATTCTGTGATGGAAATTCATTAACTTATAGAGTCCCACAATATGAAGTATACTCGTTGAGCACTTGGGCAACACGTTATGAATAATACTGATTATTCATAATATTTTATCAGATTAAATTAGTTAATTCGAATCATTTAATCAGTAAACAAATATTTACACATGCTGGGATATTTTTTTGATCGTTCTAATGTGTATTTATATTTGATACATAATTGATTATATATACATTAATTAATAAATTGCTTGTGACATTATGACATATGTAAAGTAAATAACTATTGTCTTTATTAATGTAATATTGACTTTTTGATATTTGACTCACATGTGTAAACCATGGATTTTATTTAATATATATTATTATATTATATGTTAAATGAGATGCCATGTGTAATGTGTTTTACCAAGTCTTTTTAATGTGATTAATTTTGAATTATTATTTGACCAAATTAGCACTCCATTTTCGGCCATGACTTATTTTAAAAAGAAAAATATTTTTTCTTTCTCAAGTAGTGGTGGTTGGGCCAATTATTTGACCATTTGTTTGTATTAACAGAAAAAAAAAATGTTCGTTCTCTTTCTAAAAATTGTTTGTTCACGCTAAAAGAAAATACTTTTTATTTTATTTTTTCAAGGGCTGTGTTGGCTATAATTTGCCTTCTTCAACCTTAAGAGAAAAACCCCAATGAGAGTAAAGAGAGAAGAATTAAATCAAGAAGGGTTTGAAGAAATTTGGAAGATTAAAGGTAATCTTTATTTTTCTTTAAATTGGAAAATTTGTTTTGTTTTTCTCGAATATTTTCAATTATTGTAAAGATTCCTTTTTACTCTGAATTTGGGGCTTTTTGATTTGGTTGATGGATTAAGTGGCTAGATGCATGTGTAAGCTTATTTTGAACTAGATTAGGTAATTTGGATTCAATTTATTATTCGACAACATAGTTGTCATTCTATAGTGTAATGACCATTCTTATTATGCCTAGAATTATTCTAGGGTTCTTCTTTTGTGGTGACTGTAAATGGTTGTTAATTAGATTAATTAGATTAATCTTGATAAAATTTTATTTAAGCATGAAAAATGGACTGTTTTCATATCCATATCAGATCTGAAAAATCTGATATTTTGGTGATGAAAAATATATCATTTAGATGTGTTGGATGTGTTTTGGGAGTTAGGATAATTTTTGGAGATAGTTTCGGAGTAAAAATAAGTGAAAACGGTGAAAAACGGCGTTACCAGATGACTTTTGAGCTTATCGGGTAACGGCTGCCCAAACAGTGAATTGGTCACTGTTTAGGCAGCCCATGAACTGCCCAAATACTGTTGAGGCTGACATGGGCAGCCCTCGTGTGGACTCGGTTAGTCGGCTCGACTAAAAACCCATTTTATGCTATTTTTTGGAAAACCATTTCCCTAAATATTTCCTAATATTTTCATTATTAATTATGTCGTAATATGATATCAAATAATATATTTAGGTGAAATATGAATAAATTATAGATTTATGATATCGAATAATTATTCGATAACTTTAAAAATTTTAAAATTTGATTTCACCCCAACCGCGCTTCTGTAGCGAATGACCCCGACAAAATGATATCAGAGGGTCTGATCCTACATCCATCACATCTTTCAAGCTAGATATATGATATATAATCCATTTTTTGATGTTTGCACATGCTTGTAATTAAGATGTTTCTTGATTTTTCAATTCTACACTAATGGGAAATGTAACGGAGATGTAATGGTTAAGTTAAGTTATATTTTCCCGGGTAGAATTAAACTGTTGAGAATTGATCTAGATTAATATTTGCATTTGATGTAGAGTAAAATCACTTTAGGAATATCCCCGCTTAATAAGATTTTATAGTAACTAGTATTAGGAATACGTATTTCTTGGTCTGCCTTGTCAGTACATATGCAAATGATTTCCTGATGTTGTAGTTGTATCGTGCCAAAGCTGTGCAGTTTGGCTGATGGTAGTTCATTTACGCCGGTAGAACTTAATGATAAGAGAAAAATTCAAGTGAAAGTGAAAATCCTGAACGTGCCAAAGCTGTCAGGACTACATCAGTAGCTTGAGTTTGTCATTGACAAGTGTAGCCTTGATATGTCTCATGTGAACATGCCAAAGCTATCACAACAAGAAACGGTCAGAACCAAAATCAAGAGAGTCACAATGAGTGTGATTGACAATGAGTTGTCTACCTGTGAATATACGTAGGCGAGAACGTGCCAAAACTGTGAGTTGAAATATATTCATGGGTTCCACTTCTCATTATGGAATTCGATTTAATTATTGAATTCTCGTTTTCCATTGGGGATTACGGTATTATGTAAAGCAGTGGGAGACACTGTTGGGTTAAAAATCTGTAACTTAGGTGTGGATGCTGGATTTCGGCTGAGGTCTATAATCGAGAATTGATAGGTTGGGGCACTAGCGATCCTGCAAAACAAAGGTAGAGTGAGCGAGAGTAGACTACCCACCAGTGTGGTGGGTGTTGGGGGTACTCCGACGATCAAGTCAGTAGTATGAAATGAGCAGTGAATAAGTAAAATGTGAAAGTAAGGTTTGCCATTACCTTAACCTTCTTTGGGTGGCCGTGAGGGTGGAGGAAATGGTTTAGGAAACGTGAAGCTCTAAAAGCTTGTGTCAGAGAATAGAGGCTTGTATGAGAGTTGAGAAGCTTGAACGTTTTACACTCCGAATTCTGCTTCTATTTGTAGGTGGATAAATATGATTTCTTTGGTTTAGCACATGGGAACGGGGTCCCCATAACATGTTTAAAACGTAAACTTTCGGTGATCATGAATCTCTGCATGTGGAGGATACGTATCATGTTTGGGAAAAGAGGGAAATAATTGGTAATGATTTGTGGTATGTCTATATTCTGTTTCTTGGCTTGGCTTTATGTGTTAATCTTTATCTGCAAGTGGAATAAGGTTTCTTTGGGCTTTACCCTGGGCTTTTTGGTATTCAGACTCTCAACTGGACCTTTATCTATGGGCCTTATTCGGTACTGGGTTCGAAGTGAAAAGACAGTTTTGCCCTCGTCCCAATTTTGGCCCGTATATTTTTTCCCCTACTCTCTAAGCCAAAAAGTCTTTTGATTTAGAGAGTATTTCTATATATGTGTCGTATGAAATAAAATGTAAGAGCATGTGCCAAGAATGCATGGCTCTAAGCATTACCTTATGTCGTCTGTGTCAATACATGGTTGCTAAAGTCTCTTACATATTTGAACAACCGTATAATCTTTGGCATTTTCTAAATATGCAGTTCATGCTTCAAGAACTTGATTCGACATGAATCCATATGAGTTCCCTGGTAGACTGAACTTGAGGAAGGTTCAGGAGCACACGACTTGAGTCGTCTGGACCGAGAGTAGTCCATGTCTTCTATTTGACTCGACATGAGTCTATAAGGGATGTTTCTGGTCGACTGAACCATATGAAGGTCCAGGAGTATATTTCATACGACATGCGTCATCTGGACAGAGGAAGTCCTAGTCTTCGACTTGACTTGACATGAGTCTATGAGGGATGTCACCGGTCGACTGAACTAGTTGAAGGTTCCGGAGTTCATTTCATACGACATATGTCATCTGGACTATGAAAGTCCAGGTCTTTAAATTGACTCGACATGAGTCTCATGGGGGATGTCCCCAGTCGAATGAACTAGATGAAGGTTCAAAAGTTCATTTCATACGACATGTGTCGTCTGGACTATGAAAGTCTAGGTCTCCAACTTGACTCGACATGAGTCTCATGGGGGATGTCCCCGGTCGAATGAACCAGATGAAGGTTCAAGAGTTCATTTCATACGACATGTGTCGTCTAGACTATGAAAGTCTAGGTCTTCAACTTTACTCGACATGAGTCTCATGGGGGATTTCCCCAGTCGACTAAACTAGATGAAGGTTCAGAAGTTCATTTCATACGACATGTGTTGTCTGAACTATGAAAGTCCAGGTCTTCAACTTGACTCGACATGAGTGTTGAGTCGAAAGAAAACTACTTCCTTTCTGGTCTTCTATTAATTTTGCGTTGAATTCTTAGTCTTAAATTGATGTTGTGTCGAATGCAACCTCCTTTTGGTGTCTGTTAAAATTGATGTCGTATCTGGTGGTTAGAGGTCTTGTATCTAAGCTTATTCTAGATGTTGTGCCGAGTGGCCAATATTTTTGTGCGAATTCCAAGAATGTCGTGTCGATTGGAAACAACTATGGTACCTACATTTCATTAGGCGTTATATCGAATGGCGAGAAGATCTTGTGTCAAGCCCTGCATTGATGTCGTGTCGAATGCATACACCAAGGGTACTGATCTTTCGTTTTCTGTGGTGTCGAGTTGAACAAAGTTCTTAGATCTATCTTTCCAAGAATTTCGTGTCGAGTGAAAACAATTCTGATATCTACCTCAATTGGCGTCATGTCAAATGGCGAGAATACTTGTTACAGACTTCTGATGAGCAGAAAATATATCAATATTTACCGCCCTTTTTACTTAATATTTGTTTAGCTTCTCGGGTTTGATGAACGTTTTGATGTGTTTTAGTTTATTTTGAAGATAAAATAATATTGGGACACAATGAAATCATTGAGGACGAAATGTGGGTCAAATAAGGGCAAAAATTGGACTTGACATATTATTTTGGAGATTGGAAACTTGAAAGGGTGTTTTAACGAAGTGCAGTTTTGGAAATTCCAATTTTGCGCATCTGTCGTATTGTTGCCATAACCGTTTACTCCGATATGAGATTAAGCTGATTCAAGTTCCAGATTAAAGAAGACTCAAATATCTACAACTTTGAAAGACAAAATAATTTCGAATTCTGAAGATTTCATGCCCGAAATTGATGAACTATCCAGAAGTGTGTTGTGTGTAATTATTAAAGTCATTTTCAATCATTTTCAAAGCAAAAAATACATTAATAAAAATAATAAAAATTATCAAATCACCACCAACATGATAAGCAATTAGTGGAGCAATTAATAATGGATTTGGTGGATGATTTGATGGAGGCAAAAGTTTTCCTATAAATACCAAGCCATTTCATTTGTAAATTCATACTTTTTTCTAAGGAATTCCTTAAGAATACTAATAAGATTGTACTTGTTTGTTATTTACAGCTTTTAGTAATTAATTTCCGCTTTCGCACTTTCTTTTCTTTACTTTCAGTTTTTACTTTCCGCAATTTACTTTTACGCACAATACTTTTCTTTTCTTTAATTTTCAGTTTTTACTTTTCAGTAATGAGGAGGTAACTCCCCTTTACTGGAGTAAAAGGTAAAACTTTTATTACTAATATTTAGATTAATCTCTCCTTAATTATAATATATAAACTAGTTAAAACCTGACTTAACGAGGATACCGCCATATTGGTCGGTTGGTAATTATTTAATTGGTTTTAACCTGACTAAACTGGATACCGCCTGATTGGTCATTTGGTAATTAAGTATTAATTTGACTTAATCTGGATACCGCCTATATGGCTGGTTGGTAATTATCATGCAAAGTTAATATATTATATTAAGGGAGATATCTAAAATAGAAGTAATAAAAGTGAATCCTTTTACCTCAGCATTTTCTTTTATTATACTTTACTTATTTACTTTTCAGCAATTTACTTTCAGCATTTACTTTTCAGCAATTTACTTTCAGCAATTTACTTTCAGCATTTACTTTTCAGTAATTTACTTTCAACATTTACTTTTCAGCATTTACTTTTCAGTAATTTACTTCAGCATTTACTTTCCGTCATTTCTTTTCAGCAATTTACTTTTCAGCATTTTATTTAGTGTTTTATTTATTTAAGTTTTTACTAGCCCTAGTTATGTGTCGTAACTAAGTTAGTTATCTGGGGTTGTGATGAATTCTAATATCACCGGTTTATAAGGGGTTATTTTAAAGGTTTACTTATTAAGTCTTAAGCTTAATGCATCTTGTAATTAGCCACTAATAAGATTGATCTGGTAAATCTAAAATAAACTTGACAAATGAATTTTAGTTTCAGCCTTAGACTTAATAGCCCACGATCTTCCTTGATGATAGATAACCCTTTAATAGATTTCCTTACAAGATAGACATATACCTGTCGGGTGGGGGGTAGCCATAATTGGAACTTAAATTAATGAATCCAGGTAATTTGGTTGACATAGACATATGGTTCAATTGGGTTATACTGGGTATTTGCGTCTGACCATCGACAGAGGCTTTCGCATAATTTAGTGTTCCAGGTTAGTAAACCGATATATTACACAAAAATGAAATAACCACTTCATTTTTAAAAGGTATTAGAAAGATTCACAACCCTAGATAGTTTCATAATATTGAATTTTCTTAAACCTACTTTCGTGCAATTTTATTTACTTGTTTTCAAATTTGGAATCATCACCATTTCAAATCAATCAAACAACCTGTTAGATACTAGTAATCATTTGACCTCATAAAATTAATAGATTATGTATTAAGTCCTCGTGGGATCGATACTTTTTATACTACTTGAACGATACGTACGCTTGCGTTATACGCGTGTGATTACGCACCGGTCAAGGTTTTGGCGCCGTTGTCGGGGACTTATTTATCTTTCAATATTAGTTTTGAGGTTAGATACCTTTACTTGTGTCTAATTTCTTTTTCTTATTATTTTGGTTTTCTCTTGTTCCGGTTCTCATACACTACATGAGACGAACCAGAAGCTTTGAACTCTGACCGCTTGACCCAGAAATTGAAAGAACCATCAGACAGTTGAGAAGGGAAAGGCGAGAAGGCCAAGAAGCACAGATCAACATGGAACCTGAACCTTTGGAGGTTGCACCACCAATTCCCATTCGAGACAGAACTATTCCGGTGGTTGACGCCTTCATTTCCTGTATTGTACTTCCTCCCTTACCAGCAAATGCTTGTGACATCAAAACATGCATCCAGATGATTCAACAGTCAGTACAGTTTGGGGGAAATGCAACTGAAGATCCTAATGCCCACATCAGAAACTTCCTGGAAGTTTGCGGTACTTTCAACTATAACTGAGCAGCTGAAGAAGCTATAAGACTACGAGTTTTTCCATATTCCTTGAAAGACAGAGCCAAAGCTTGGCTACATTCACTACCAGCAGGTTCCATCACAACTTGGAACACTCTAGGCACAAAATTCCTTGCAAAGTACTTTCCACCAGCAAGAACTGCAAAGTTGAGGAATGACATCACATCTTTTGTACAACAAGATTCAGAATCCCTTTGCGAAGCTTGGGAAAGATTCAAAGATTTACTCTGGAAATGTCCTCACCATGAAATTGCAAAATGGCTACAAGTTCAAACCTTTTACAATGGACTTTCTGGACTGATGAGAACCACAATCGATGCTGCTGCAGGAGGAGCTTTGATGGCAAAAGGAGAAGATCAAGCCTGGGACCTAATTGAAGAAATGGCCAACAACAATTCCTTGTGGCCAACAGAAAGGAGCTTGATTCAACAAATTGCTGGAATTTATGAAATTTGAGCCAACACTGCAGTAAATGCCAAGCTGGATCAGATTTGCAAGTTAATACTGGATCCACAAGTTCACCATATGGAGTAGCACCAGAGCCAAACCAATATAAAGAGACAGTGAATTATGTCAATAATTTCAACAGGCAGTGGAACAATCCACATTCCAACACCTACAACCCAGGGTGGAGGAATCATCCCAATTTCGCATGGAGCAACAATTCAGGGCAAATGAACAAACCACCACCCGGATTCCAACAACAGAACAAAGGCGAGGAGCAGGCAAATGAATCAGGAATAATAGAAGTGTTGACCCACTTGAAAAGATAGAAGCAAAACACGACTCTCATGCAGCAAGATATGATGCTATGTTTCAATCCCAAACAACATTAATTCAAAGTCAATCTGCTTCTATTAAAGCAATGGAGAATCAATTGGACAACTGGCCAATGCTCAGAGTTACAGATAGCCAGGTAATCTTCCTAGCAACAGAACCAAATCCAAGGAACCGAGGGAAGGAGCAATGTCAAGCCATCACCTTGAAAATCGGTACTAAATCAACAAAGATGTTGGAGCCAAAACAACTGCTGAGGAAGTTCCAAAAGAAACAAAGCAACAGATGGAGGAAAAAGAAACAAAGGAAAAAGAACAGATCACTCCACCTCCACCTTTTCCTCAGTGTCTTCATAAGAATAAACTGGACAAGCAGTTTTCTCGATTCTTGGAGGTGTTCAAAAAGCTGCATATCAACATTACATTTGCAAAAGCGTTGGAACAAATGCCCAGCTATGTCAAATTCATGAAAGACATTTTTTCACGAAAACGGAGATTGGGAGACTACGAGACAATAGCATTGAAGGAAGAATGCAGTGCCATCTTTCAGAGGAAACGTCCCCCGAAGTTGAAAGATCCTGGCAGTTTCACCATTCCATGCATCATAGGAGAACATAACTTTGGTAAGGCTTTATGTGATTTAGGTGCAAGTGTTAACTTGATGCCTTTTTCTATTTTCAGGAAACTGCAGATTGGAGAAACAATGCCCACTTCAGTCTCTCTACAACTTGTTGATAGAACGTTCGTATTTCCAAGAGGCGTAGTTGAGGATGTGCTGGTCAAGGTTGACAAATTCATTTTCCCAGCAGATTTTATTGTCCTTGATATGGAGGAAGACGAAGACGTGCCAATCATTCTCGGGAGACCATTCTTGGCTACAAGTCGAACCATTATTGATGTACAAAAGGGAGAATTAACCATGAAGGTACATGACCAAGAAGTAACATTAATGTTTTCAATGACATGAATTTCCCAGATGATGAAAAAAATGAAGAATGTTTCACACTTGATGTGATACACAATACCATTCAGAACTCCAATGCAATGCAAAGTTCTATTGACAAAGTTAAAACATGTCAATTGCCCATGGAGCCTGAAGATAAAGCGTCTTTTGCACTGAAAAAGCCAATTCTTGCACTACAAGCAACATAAGATAAAAAGTTCCACCAGCTCAACGAATTGGAGGAATTTCACAATCAGCCTTTTGAGGATGCCAAATTGTACAAAGAAAAGGCCAAGAAGAGACAGGATGAGAAGTTAGTGTGCATACAACTGGAACCAGGGCATAAGGTACTTTTAAATAAATCAAGGGTGAAATTCTTCTTATGGAAGCCAAAATCACGGTGGTCAGGTCCATTTGTGATCACCAAGGTTTTACCAGACAGAGTTGTTGAGTTACTGGATCCCAACACCAATGAAGCATTCAAGGTTAACAGTCAGCGTGTCAAGCACTACTGGGGAGAATCATTTGAGCGACAAAAAGAAACAGTCACACTTTCAGATCCAGCCTAATGTTCAAGAAGTCACGTCTAGCTGTCAACGTTAAACTTAGCGCTAGCAGGGAGACAACCCATGCAATTTGTGTATATATTGTGATTTGGTGTGATTTAATTTGGTGTGCTTAGTTTTTGCAGATTAAGAAATTTCAGGATGGAAGAAGTTATTGCAAATCTTCATAAGCAATTTCCTTCTCTCCCTCAAAACACTCTGATGAAAGTCTACAAAGCTCGCTTGAAACAGATGAGATTACTAACGATCCATGGTGTTCCTAATGATATCCGTTGGGTAATTGAAGCACGGGTTCGATTGGCAGGTGAGTCTTCTGACTCTTTTATTTCACATCTGCCTGGTTTTGGAAGAAGCACCTATGTAAAGAAACGTAGAGCTAAGCAAATGGGTGTTTGTTACAAATGTGCACGCTGGAATTGCAATACTCATTGTCGTTCTTTAGGAATGGTGTCTGATAATCAACAAGACAAAATTAAATTCATTAAGGATGGCTTGAGTAAGGAGTTTGTAGATAATATATCTTCGACTCTTGAGACGCATCCCAATGGATATGTTCATATAGCCATTCACAAATTGCATACACAATTCCAAAAAGAAAGACAATAGTTAAGTCTTGGGAATCTGACTCAAAAAGACCCTGTTTGCCAATTTAAAAGAAAATTGGATGGGAAGCTTGTCCCGACGCATAGACGTCAATCAAGCCGCTACTTTTCTTGTACATATTATATCTATTTATTTTTTCCTAATAATTGTAATTTATTTTGTTGTTTTCTTTTATTTTCTCCGACAGGATCCAGACCTTTTTGACTATCACGATTTATTTTACTGTTAACTAATAATTGTCATTTGGCAGGTACTAGTGCTATTATTTTACTCACCATTTTCAGGTGTTATAAATTCAACTCATCATTGCACTTTTGAAGACGTCCAAAGTAAAACATGGAAGCCACTTCAAGAAGACGAGTTGAAAACATCTATGTGTTTTGTGGTACTAGTGTTGGTGTTAAGCCACAATACGTAGAAGCAGCACCGGAATTGGGTCGAGTCTTAGCTGCAAGGAATATGCACTTAGTATATGGCGGAGGCAATCTTGGACTTATGGGGATCATTTCAAAAGCTGTACAGGAGGGAGGCAATCACGTTTTGGGAATCATCCCAAAACCTTTGGCAGAGGCGAATCTTATTGGACAATCAAACGGAGATGAACTTATTGTGCCAGGTATGTCCGAGCGACTAGTGGAAATGATTAATCGTGCTGGTGCATTTATTGCTTTGCCAGGTGGCTTGGGTACATTGGAGAAAATTTTTACAGTGTTATCTTAGGCGAACCTGAACATATGTTTTTATTTTGACTAAAAATGTGAAATTGGTAAGAGATAGCTGTTTAAGGAAATTCTACTCCTGAGACGTATCTCAAACCTAATTCGGAACAAGTTAATTTTTGTTTATTTCCTTTTAAATTTTTTAATTGGTGAATTCTCCACAATACTGACTAAAATGGATCTTCATATGCTCAGCTAGCAGGTATTATCAACATGCATAGTAACATAGGGACATGAGTTATAATTGAAAAGTTTGTAATATTCAGTGCTCTAGTTTATTTGGAGGAAGCATCTCAAAAAGTGATGGAGTAAAAAAAAAAACGTCTGAGATCCGAGTTATTAAGTCTGTAAGGGTGTTTTAACACCTAGTGCCCTAAAGCCAATTGGTTTGGGAGTCACTGGCCCAAAGCTCGCTACATGGATCAAAGATGCTGCAAAAATATATATATTTGAAGTCTGAGTAATTAAGTCCATATGGGTGTCTTAACACCTGGTGCCCTAAAGCCAACTGGTTTGGGAGCCACCGACCCAACACTCGCTAAATAGATGGAAGATATTGTATATAAATATATAAAAAATCAAAAATCAAAGAGAAAAAATCAGAAAAATTATTCCATTGCTGCAAATAGGTGTGAATTCTGATAAAACTTTAGGACAAAAATATTACTCTCTTATCAACTGCACTTGTGACTGTTGTGGGGAAAAAATGAGTTGATTAATATTTTTTCTGCTGTGCATATGGAGAATGGTAAATATAATCGGAGAATTTACTTATTCAGTAATTTAGAAATAAAGAAAACAACTAGTAACTTGGAGTAGAAGTTTCACCTGATTAGTCATTAACTTCTTTATTCTCTTTTCTCTTGTCTTTTTACTTTTGTGTGCATTAGTTTTATTATCTTTTTACTTTTGTAAAACATTTGTGGGTATCGTTGCTGTAAGCCCCCACGAGACTATAACTCGTCCACTAGTGACACCTAAGGGTTTAAAGGCTTATTGCATATGCTAAATGCAACTGTGATCCCTATGAAAGTGGCTTAGTTTAATTTTAATTGTTTCTTGTATTTTATTTTGCTATTTTGCTCGAGGAGTAGGAAAATGTTAGGTTTGGGGGTGTGATGAGCGGAAAATATATCAATATTTACCGCCCATTTTACTTAATATTTTGTTTAGTTTCTCGGGTTTGATGACCGTTTTGATGTGTTTTAGTTTATTTTGCAGATAAAATAATATTGGGACACAATGAAATCATTTAGGACGAAATGTGGGTCAAATAAGGGCAAAAATTGGACTTGACATATTAATTTTGGAGATTGGAAACTTGAAAGGGCGTTTTAACGAAGTGCAGTTTTGGAAATTCCAGTTTTGCGCATATGTCGTATTATTGGCATAACATTTTACTCCGATATCGGATTGAGCTGATTCAAGTTCTAGATTAATGAAGACTCAAATATCTACAACTTCGAAAGACAAAATAATTTTGAATTCTGAAGATGTCATGCCCGAAATTGATGAACCATCCAGAAGTGTGTTGTGTGTAATTATTAAAGTCATTTTCAATCATTTTCAAAGAAAAAAATAAATTAATAAATAAATAATAAAAATTATCAAATCACCACCAAACATGATAAGCAATTAATGGAGCAATTAATAATTGATTTGGGGGAGCAATTAGTGTTGGACAGTTATGACCCATAGCGTCACTATTTGTACAAATCATGGTGTTGTTGTACAAATTAACTATGTGACAAAGGAAATTGCACTCTTATCATTTGTGATTAGATCACCAAGATGTATAAATGATAGGAGGTCCTTATGATTAGTTCCTTGATTGAGATGATATGAGATAGTATCAATCCACGAAGGTTTAATCATTAAATATCCCTAGTCAGAGTATTATTGAGATTGGACATCGATAATGCGGAAAAGACTAGTTTTACTACTTGTGCGCGTTGTGAGGTCATAACGGCATAGTTCTCATATATTTGGGTATAGGATACTCATGTAAGTGTAGTAGAAGGTTGTGTTTTACCGATGGTACGGAAAACAGCTTTGCTCTGGATAGACCCCTCGGAATTCCATTGGTAGTATTACTATGTGTCTATGGAAGTCCGAATCAGGGTAGGTGTATTTGGTCTTAACCTAAGACTTACACCGCTAATACTTGCGACAATCAATGTACTTTGGTTTTGGTCGTCCAGCGCTTTAACAGGTTCTGTGTACGCCTCTTCTGGGTATATTGGGAATCGTAGTGTGTTGGGTGTGATGTCGAGATGGAAGTATCACTCCAGTAATAGTGGAGATGATGATCACGTAGGATACGAAACTCGTTCTCTTATATGATGCAGCTATCGGGATATTATGACTAGGTCATGTTTATCCGATTATAGAGACTAGTTACCAGAGATTGATATGTGCTTTGTACGGGGCATACACAATTCCAGCCCCAGGCCTTGCACGTGACATCCGATACTGGATCGATATACACAATACTACGTATACTACACCTGATATAGATCACATATTCCTATAAGGATATTTCTGGATAATTGGGTAGGCATGGCGCTTTGCTAGAAGCCAACCTTGTCTTGTAAATCGGTACAAACGTAGTACTAGGTACTTAAGTGTTCGGATAGTCCGACGACCGGATTTACTGCAAACATATCCGGGGATCTCATGGGTCGCTTCCCGAAGATTCACCGATGACGTATGACTCTCACTTTATAAATCTGGGATTAATTACGGAGATATTTTATCTGGGATAAAATATTTATTAAAAGAGAGAGAACGATTAATTTGGAATTAATCGATAAATAATATATTCGATATATTATACGAAATTATATTTTAATTCGGGCGAACGAGTTAATTTAGAGTTAATTCGTTAGCAACGTGAATAGTGATTTTACTAGGCATAATTATTTAATTACGTCGCAACGGAAAATTCGTTAATTTGGAATTTGCAAACTCGAGCCCGTGAGTGTTTGCGAGCGCACTCGCATTTTGAATTCAAGTGCGGCCCGTAAGTCACATCAAGCGTCAAATCACTAGTCACATCAAGCGTCAAATCATCAGTCACTTTGAGTGATGTGACAACTTGTCACTTGATTGATTGATTGATTGATGGAAGTGGTTGAAGGCTTTATTGCTTTGACTTTTTTGGTGGAAAAAATATGTATTTGATTTTTAGAAAACCAATTACCAATTTTTGCAACAACCAACACCATTCTCTCTCTCTCTCTCTCATTCTCAGCCTTAGAGGCCATTTTCTTCTCTTCTTTAGTTCTTCAAAAACCGTGAGCAAGGAAGAAGCATAGTGATGATTTTGTTGCAAAATCAAGAGTGCTAGCACACAATAGAGTCTTCCTAAGGTGATAGGGAAACCCACTTGTGAGCTTGGAATCACCATTTGAGAAGCTTGGAGCAACAATGGAGGACATCCATAGAGGTTGACCGAAAATTGGAGCACAATTTGTGGAGATTGCCGAGAGCTCATGGAGGGCAGAAAAATTTTTGTTCTTCACCGCATCGCCTCAACCGATCGATGTAAGTATTCCGCAACTTCTTTGATGTATTCGCACTTGTGTTTCATTGCTTTATTCGATCCTCGGGACTTAGAGAAACCCAACAATGGTATCAGAGCGAGTTAAAGCATGAAACTTGAACTTAGGGTTAAAATTGGGTAAATTGTATTTGAGCATGATTTGATGAAATTGTTTGATTGAGTATGCTTGAATGATGTTTTAATTGAAGTTTGATTGGATCAATTTCATGAAAATTTGATTGGATCAATTTTTGCCCAAAATTATGGCTTGGCCGAATATGAATGCCCTAAATAGTCATGGTGATTTTTTGTTTTTTGATTCATTGGATGAGTTGAAATCATTTGGGAATGTTGATTGTGGATTTAATTGGATCGAAACCGAATCGGACATGAAAAACCCCAAATTGTCGTGAGTGTGTAAGCATGAAATGGGTTTAATTTTTGATTCAATTATGTTGGACACTAATTGATGATAATGAGCATGATTAATTAGTCTAATTGGTGTTTTGGAAATATTGATTTGGGTAATTAATATTGCAATAGACTTTAGTTAATTAGATTATAAAATTTGGAATTTTGATAATTTAATTAATGGGCTTATTTTGGAATTGTGCCTTAAAAGTTGTAATTGGACTAATTGGGCTTGGTTGTACCAAGATGGGTTTAGGCTAAATTGGTTGGATCCAATTGGGCCCAAAACCACATCCATAAAGTCCAATTATGACTAATGGACCTTTAACTTTAATTGGGCCTAATGGGCCTAAATTGGTTTCTAGGCATATAAGGGTGATTCCTTAAATGGGCTTTGGTTATTGGGTTTGACCCAAGTTGACCAAAAGTCCATGCCTTAAGAAATTAATTAAAAGCCCATTGGACTTTAATTAAATTGACATTGGATGTTAATTGGGCTTTGAGACCCGTAACGATTAGATTTAGAATCTAAGTCGTAAAGATACATTAAAAAGGTGTAATTATTTAATTTAGAATTAAATATAGAATTAGTATTAAATACAAATTAAATTGGATTTAATGTTGTAGTTTAATATAATTCGTGAATTCGTACTTTGAGTACTTATTCGCAAAACGAGTTTGACTCGCGTAAAATCAAATCGTTGTTTGAACATTGGATGGTCATTAATTATCAGATTAATTAATTGGATTAGATTGATTGATAACATGCTTGTGTGAATACATGGTTGCGATGCATGAATAATGTATATCGGATGGATATTAGATGGGTGGGACAATTTTGGAAATTGTTGTAATAAATTTAGAATTTATTAATTGGACCTGCGTGTCCAGCCTATTACATCATTTCTCATTGTATTTCTCTTCTCACCTATTCCCCTCAATGTAAATGAGGTTTCTTTAGAAGTGTTATGTAACGGGTAGAAGTAATACTTGTGCTAGCGGGAGAGAGAAAATGGAGAGATTTGATCTAGGATCAATGTGTTAAGTATCCATCCGCATATCATTATTATTTATTTATATGCGCCTTATTATGTGTTTAGAATGCATGTTTAAGGGTATATGATGATGAGACCTTAACAAAGATAATAAATTGGTTACCAATTGCACGCGAAAAACCCTCAATATCATATTAAGCGTTTTTCCTTCCATTGAGTGATTCTTACTCAAGATCCAAGACTGGCATTGGTTTGTTGGCCTAAGTCAATACCTTTGTCCGTCGAGGATGTGTTTGAATCATGAAGGCTTTGTTCCATATTGGTGTCTTGTCCAAGTTGTGATTTGTTGGCAAAGTCAAGATCATTTCTTGTCCATCGACATTGATTACGAAGCTTTCCAACGTCAATGGGTTCCGCTTAACTGGGATCACTAAGTTTGTTGTGCCAAAGCCAAGGCTTAGTTGATTCAGAGGAAAAAGGTTAGACAATATATTGGATATATTGGCATATAAGATATATGTTTCGAACTTGGATGTCCACCTACTGGATCTAGGAATTGGATGGGATCCAATTGATCTTAGAGATCTACCTAGTTAATCACATACAATTTGTTGGCCAAAGTCAAGATTGTGTGTTATTTAACGGGATCCTAGCCCACTAGGAAACAAGGTTTCCCGAGTACTCCACAGAGGGTTAGAGGCTCGCCGAAAAATAGTGGGAGGCAAGTATTAAATTTGTAATATTCGTTTAGTAACTTGCCATACACGCTCATATCATATTACGTCAAACAAATTAATATATTAGTTGGACTAATATTTAATAGTTGTTTTAATAAACAGTTGGACTGTATTCAAACTATTTCGATTATAGTTGATTTTATAATTGGATTATAGTAATCAATATAATTGAATTTAACCAATTAAATTATAGTTGATTATATAGTTTGACTATAGTAATCATTATAATTAATAGTTCCTAAATCATTGATTAAATAGTTGGACTATTAGAATCAAGATAAATTGAAAGATTAGTGTTTAAAACATAATCCTGGGTGAAAAATGTTTTAAACGACTTTAATTTTCAAATTGGGAATAAAATTTCATGATGGTCCTGGAAACTAATAAGTTAATTTATTTGATAAAATAACATATTAGGCCTAAGCCTGGAGTTAAGCAAATAGTAGAGCATGATATTTGGAATATTCATGTGATGATAACTTAGTACTTAATCCAATAAGCTTGCCAAAAAGACTCCTTAATTTCTTAATCAGAACTAAGGATTAGATCCTTATAGTATGATAATGAAATTGAAGGATCTTCATAGATCTATTTTTAGATCTTAGAAGTACTAAATTGCAATAATAAACTCTTGGTGAGTTAATGGCTATTCTCAAGGAGACAAAGCCAAAGTTTGCAATAAGGCAAGAAGCGCAAGGCGCATCTTATTTCGACATTCTAGAAGGCCAAGGCTTGGCCATAGGCTTCTGGGGTACCGAAAAAGGGCAAAGGCAAAATCATTATAATCTTCTGGGAAGACAAAGGACATATCCCAAAATGTCTGCTTAAATTGTAGCAAACGGGATCGCAGAAGCGTGACTGCCGTTTGGACAAAGCAGACATGGAGGAATTGAAGAACCGGCAAGGCTCTGACTTCAAATATGTTTGTCATAAATATGTTCACTGCTAGTATTAAAATTAGATTTTAGATACTAAAAATTGTACATAAATATCTACTGTTGTGCAGAATCTGCTGTAAGCAGGATACTGATTCAGTTGAGATTAATCCGCGATTTGAAAACGGGACAATAGTCGTTGTTTTAACCATAGATACCTAAGTTTAGGAACTACCCTTCGGGTGTGTACTTAAATTAGGAAACTGCTAAAATGTAACTAGTTTGACTAGATACATTATCTTTATATCAGGGTTTAACCGTTGCGAATATACCTTTATATTCTAGAACACTAAAGTGTTTCATTATTAAAGAGATGATATTGATATAAACACATTAGATGTGAATAAAAGTATTTATATTTTGAATATAAATAAATCTCAAACATATAATATGACAAACTAATAGCTCAAACTGAGTAAATCAGTTGAAACTTAAATGTGGCATTGCTATCTGGGACACAATTAACAAGACTCGTATATCCACACTTTCGAAGAGTGGGTACTAGGATAGATGTGATTCCATTCAAATAATGTCTACAAATCTAGTTTATTGGGCAAAGTGCCTAAAACACTATTTACTTGGTAAAAGTGAAAATGCCACCGATCTGTTAGCCCTTATTCATATTGAAGTAAGTGGGCCCATTTCTAGCTAGGCTAGATGTGGATATGAATATTTCGTGACCTTTACGGATGTGGCATCACGTTATGGTTATGAGTTTCTTTTGAAACACAAATCGGAAACTTTTACAGTTTCGACACGAAATAGACAACAGATCAGCTAAAGTATTAAACCATCACGGTTAGACCATGATGAAAATACTTAAGCAATAAGTTTCTCAAAAACTTGAAAGAGTATAGTATTCTTTCAAAGAAGACTCCTCCCGGGACACACGTCAGTTTGACGGTGTGTCTGAACGGATAAACGAATTTTGTTGGACATGATAAGGTTAATCATGAGTCGCTATGAGCTACAATTTCCTTCAACGGATACGCATAGACAGTGCAGAACTTATTTGGAATAAGGTTCCATAAAAATCTGTTTGACAGATTCATATTAGATATGAACAGGAAAGAAATCGGGTTTCTCATTCCTGAAGATTTGGGATGCTGGGCATAAGTTTGGATGATACCAAACTAAAACCCAAATCGGATAAGTGCATAGGTTGTTGGTTATCCTAGGGATACCAAAGTATAGTACTTATACAACTCACTAGAGAACAATGTAATTGTTGCTCGCCATACAATTTTCCTAAGAGGAATACTTATAAGCAGTGGTAAGTGGGAGGAAAGTAAAACTCGATGAAAATCAAAGTAATACTATTCCAGACACCGATTTCTTATTGGAACACAAATAGTTCATCAAGGATGAAACTATACCAATAATCTTCGAATACACAAGAACCACGTAAGTCGGAGAGAGTCAGAAAACAACCTATGAGGTATGGGTTTCTGATCTCACCTCATAGAGATGTCAATCTTATTGAGGAATACGAACTGACTACGTATGAGGAAGTGATACAAGGTATCGACTCCCTATTATGGCAAAGTGCCATGATGTCCGAAATGGATTCCATGTATATCAACTACGTTTGGATACTAGTTGTTGTACCGCAAGGCATTGTGCCTATTGGTACTATATAAGTCTTCAAGGAAGACATACATGGAAGGAAACATACCAACGTACTAAGCTAGGCTTGTAACGAAAAGGTATCGTTATCAACATATGTCGATTACGATGAAACCTTTTACATGTTGCCATGGTAAATCCATTTGGATAATGCTTGCTGATGCTGCATGTTTCATTTATGAAATATGGTAGCTAAATGCCAAAACTGATTTCCTTAACGGAAACCCTTTGGAGGATGTTTACAACATCCTGACGGTTTTGTCGTACCAAAACTAGCAAACAAGATTTGCAGGTTATTCGATCCATGGATGGATTGAAGCAAGCATTGGGTTCTTGGAATTATCGTTTTGATGTAATCCTAATGGTGTATGATTTAATTCAAAAACGATAGTGATTCTTGTGTATATAAGGAGGTTAGTGGGAGCGCACTGACAGTGAAGTCCTATAAAATGATGACTTGTCATTTCTTGGAAATGATATTCCCATAATTACAATCGGTGAAAGATTGGCTTTCATGAAAAATTCTCCGTAGAATTCTTGGGAGAAACAACCTTTATTCTAGGAATAAAGATCTCTTGGGACAGATTTGAAGTTGTTAATACTCTCCGAGAACTCGTACATTGAAAAATATACGCGACCTGGTGTCTCATACGCTTGAGCATATGGAGTCACAATCAGGCCAATCCAAGTGATAGTCACTGGATTGATGTTAAGAACATCCTTTACGAACATCCTTTATCTAGAGAACTAAGGATGCTGTCTTATACTATGGAGAAGGAGAACTTGAAGTGACTAGGTTCACTGCTGCAAGTTTCCTAACCGATATTAACGACTATAAGTCGTAACAACGGTACTACAAAGTTTGAATAACGGAACAGTGAGCTGGAAATCTTCCAAGCAAGATATTGTTACCGAATAAACAACAAAAGTGGATTATTTCTACAACTGAGGCAGCAACAGAAGCCATTTGGGTCGAAAACAAATCTAATTAGATTAGATATAGTTCTGTTAGCAGCTGACTAGGCTACAGCGCAGGCTAAAGAATTAATGGTCTCATCAACGATCCAGATATATACTTTGATATTCATCCGATTCGTTCGGAACATACATCGTGGCGATGTGATGATCGTATAAATCGCATCAGATGATAATCATGCAAATCCACTGACGAAAGTCTTTTCTCAGTAATTTGAGCGAACCGTACATAGTTGGGTGTAGGACACTTGAGTGACTGGCTATAGGCCAAGTGGGAGGTTGTTGGACAGTTATGACCTATAGCGTCACTATTTTCACAGATCATGGTGTTGTTGTACAAATTAACTATGTGACAAAGGAAATTGCACTCTTATCATTTGTGATTAGATCAACAAGATGTATAAATGATAGGAGGTCCTTATGATTAGTTCCTGGATTGAGATGATATGAGATAGTATCAATACACGAAGGTTTAATCATTAAATATCCCTAGTCAGAGTATTATCGAGATTGGACATCGATAATGCGGAAAAACTAGTATTACACTTGTGCAGGTTGTGAGGGCATAATGGCATAGTTCTCATATATTTGGGTATAGGATACTCATGCAAGTGTAGTAGGAGGTTGTGTTTTACTGATGGTACGGAAAACAGCTTCGCTCTGGATAGACCCCTCGGAATTCCATTGGTAGTATTACTATGTGTCTATGGAAGTCTGAATCAGGGTAGGTGTATTTGGTCTTAACCTGAGACTTGCAATCAATGTACTTTGGTTTGGTCGTCCAGGGCTTTAACAGGTTCTTTGTACGCCTCTTCTGGGTATATTGAGAATCGTAGTGTGCTGGGTGGTGATGTCGAGATGGAAATATCACTCCAATAATAGTGGAGATGATGATCACGTAGGATACGGAACTCATTCTCTTATATGTTGTAGCTATTGGGATATTATGATTAGGTCATGTTTATCCGATTATAGAGACTAGTTACCAGAGATCCGATATGTGCTTCGTACGGGGCAGACACAATTCCAGCTCCAGGCCTTGCACGTGACATCCGATACTGGATCGATATATGCAATACTACGTATACTACGCCTGATATAGATCACATATTCCTTTAAGGATATTTCTGGAGAATTGGGTAGGCATGGCGCTTTGCTAGAAGCCAACCTTGTCTTGTAAATCGCTACAAACGTAGTACTAGGTACTTACGTGTTCGGATAGTTCGACGACCGAATTTACTGCCAACATATTTGGGGATCTCATGGGTCGCTTCCCGAAGATTCACCGATGACGTATGACTCGCACTTTATTAATCTTGGTTTAATTACGGAGATTTTTATCTGGGATAACATATTTATTAAAAGAGAGAGAGAACGATTAATTTAGAATAATCGATAAATAATATATTCGATATATTATACGAAATTAGATTTCGACGCGGAATTGAAATTAGATTTTAATTCGGGCGAACGAGTTAATTTAGAATTAATTCGTTAGCAACGTGAATAGTGATTTTGCTAGGCATAATTATTTAATTACATCGCAATGGAAAATTAGATAATTTGGAATTAGCGAACCCGAGCCCGGGAGTGTTTGCGAGCGCACTCGCATTTCAAATTCAAGTACGGCCCGTAAGTCACATCAAGCGTCAAATCACTAGTCCCATCAAGCGTCAAATTATCATTCACTTTGAGTGATGTGACAACTTGTCACTTGATTGATTGATTGATGGAAGTGGTTGAAGGCTTTATTGCTTTGACTTTTTTGGTGGCAAAAATATGTATTTGATTTTTAGAAAATCAATTACCAATTTTTGCAACAACCAACACCATTCTCTCTCTCTCTCTCTCCTCTCTCTCATTCTTGGCCTTAGAGGCCATTTTCTTCTCTCTTCTTTGGTTCTTCAAAAACCGTGAGCAAGGAAGAAGCATAGTGATGATTTTGTTGCAAAATCAAGAGTGCTAGCACACAATAGAGTCATCCTAAGGTGATAGGGAAACCCACTTGTGAGCTTGGAATCACCATTTGAGAAGCTTGGAGCTTGGAGCAACAATTGAGGACATCCATGGAGGTTGACTGAAAATTGGAGCACAATTTGTGGAGATTGCCGGGAGCTCAAGGAGGGCAGAAAAAGTTTTGTTCTTCACTGCATCAGCTCAACCGATCGATGTAAGTATTCCGCAACTTCTTTGATGTATTCGCACTTGTGTTTCATTGCTTTATTCGATCCTCGGTACTTAGAGAAACCCAACAATTTGTGGAGAAATTAGTGGAGCAATTAATAATGGATTTGGTGGATGATTTGATGGAGGCAAAATTTTGCCTATAAATACCAAGCCATTTCTTATGTAAATTCATACTTTCTTCTAAGGAATTCCTTAAGAATACTAAGAAGATTGTATCTTGTTTGTTTATTTACAGCTTTCAATAATTAATTTCCGCTTTCGCACTTTCTTTTCTTTACTTTTCAGATTTTACTTTCCGTAATTTACTTTTACCCACAATACTTTTCTTTCTTTAATTTTCAGTTTTTACTTTTCAGTAACGAGGAGGTAACTTCCCTTTGCTGGGGTAAAAGGTAAAACTTTTATTACTAATATTTAGATTAATCTCCCTTAATTATAATATATAAACTAGTTAAAACCTGACTTAACGAGGATACCGCCATATTGGTCGGTTGGTAATTATTTAAATTGGTTTTAACCTGACTAAACTGGATACCGCCTGATTGATCGGTTGGTAATTAATTATTAATTTAACTTAATCTGGATACCGCGTATATGGCTGGTTGGTAATTATCATGCAAAGTTAATATATTATATTAAGGGAGATATCTAAAATAGAAGTAATAAAAGTGGATCCTTTTACCTCAGCATTTTCTTTTATTTTACTTTTACTTTATTTACTTTTCAGTAATTTACTTTTCAGCATTTACTTTTCGGCAATTTACTTTTCAGCAATTTACTTTTCAGCATTTACTTTTCAGTAATTTACTTTCAACATTTACTTTTCAGCATTTACTTTTCAGTTATTTTCTTCAGCATTTACTTTCCGTCATTTACTTTTCAGCAATTTACTTTTCAGCATTTTACTTTATGTCTTTTATTTTATTTAAGTTTTTACTAGCCCTAGTTATGTGTCGTAACTAAGTTAGTTATCTGAGGTTGTGATGAATTCTAATATCATCGGTTTATAAGGGTTTTTTTAAAGGTTTACTTATTAAGTCTTAAGCTTAATGCGTCTTGTTAATTAGCCGCTAATAAGATTGATCTGGTAAGTCTAAAATAAACTTGACAAAGGAATTTTAGGTTTCAGCCTTAGACTTAATAGCCCATGATCTTCCTTGAGGATAGATAACCTTTAATAGATTTCCTTACAGGATAGACATATACCTGTCGGGCGGGGGTAGCCATAATTGGAACATAAACTTAATGAATCCAGGTAATTTGGTTGACATAGACATATGGTTCAATTGGGTTATACTGGGTATTTGCGTCTGACCATCGACAGAGGCTTTCGCATAATTTAGTGTTCCAGGTTAGTAAACCGATATATTATACAAAAATGAAGTAACCACTTCATCTTTTAAAAGATATTAGAAAGATTCAAAACCCTAGATCGTTTCCTCATATTGAATTTTCTTAAACCTACTTTCGTGCAATTTTATTTACTTGTTTTTAAATTTAGAATCATCACCATTTCAAATCAATCAAACAACCTGTTAGATACTAGTAATCATTTGACCTCATAAAATTAATAGATTAGGTATTAAGTCCTCGTGGGATCGATACTTTTTATACTACTTGAACGATACGTGCGCTTGCGTTATACGCGTGTGATTACGCACCGGTCACCTTCCATGGGTGTCGTGTCGAATGGAAATGCAATATTTACTAATATTACACTCGACGTGGTGTCGAATGTTTATGCAACTTTTATCAGTCATTGTTTAAATGTCGAATCATGTGATTGCACCATTGATATCAACCTCACCCTTGATGTAGTGTCGCGTAATTACATTACACGTGTTTAGATTCTCGATGTTGTCGTGTCAAATGGGAATGCCACTGGTGGAAAGAATTTCTTTGATGTCGTGTCGAGTGAGAAACATTTAATTGTGATAAGCCTGGTTGTAATTCTTATCTCCGTTCGACAACATCAAATTAAAGGATTCTAGATCTTCCACGTGTCACTAAATGAAGTAAACCCTAATGCGAATAACGAGGCACCTTTTTGGTGGGAAAATGAAGCGCCAAAATGTAGTATAAGAGAGACCTCATGGGTTCATTTGCTTCATTCACAAAGATCCACAAGTTGGGAGAAAAGCTTCAAGGCTCCAAGGTATCTTTCAAAACTTTCTTCGTGTTCTTCTTTTACTCTGAATGTTTATAGAGTAGCTTCAAACTGTTCTTAGCCAAATTAGGTTGTATGATCTTTTGAATTGTAGTGTTGTTGGTGGATTTTTGTTTGTAGATTTGAGTAGGAGTTTGATCCATAGGAAACTAATTTTCTAGAAATTATTTGTTTGTATGTTTTCGAGTGAAATATGTCGAGTGGAGAATCCTTAGAGAGCTTGGGAGCTCAAATAGATAAATATGTTGAAGTATCCTCAAGTGAGTCGAGTGAAGACAGATCACTTCGGGAATGGTCGCATCAAGATCTTACTGAGGTTGGTCCAGTTACGGTATTGTCACATGAAACTCCTATGGATGCAATACCTCTTAGGACTTTATCAACTGTGGGAGAGTCGAGTGGGACAGTTAGCACTAGTGAACCAACGAACTTGCTAACTAAGAACCCTATTAGTCGTATGACATAAAGATCACTGAGGGAAATTAGGTGTAAGTATAGATTCCCTGACTTTATGGAATTGAAATTACCCTTGTCGACTGAGAGAATAGACTACAAAATCCCCGGATGGATTGGGTTTTATGAACGACCTTTTGCTGATGGGCTTAGATTCCCTATTCCGAGATTAGTCTGGGAAGTTTTTGACCATTATGGGATTGCTCCTTCTCAGTTGATGCCAAACGCTTGGAGGATCTTGTTGTCGATTGAATGTTTTGCTTTTGAATTAGGAGTGTTTTTTGAGGTGAATGATGTAGTATTCACATACTACTTAAAGGAGCATCTATATGAGAAATGGAGATATACTATGTATCTTCATAAAAAGAAGGAACACGTAGTCACGGGGCTTCCAACAAATGATATTGGGAACTGGCAGTCAGACTATTTCTTTGTGAGGGGTGAGAGTGTGTTTGGGTCGGCTGGAATGGGTCGTATCTCAGAGTATTGGAGTTTAATTAGTGAGTATCATGCCTTTTTATTTGTAATATCTCATGATTGCAATTGTCGTATGAAGCTAACAAGTTGATTACTTGTTCTACAGGTCAATTTCGAAACAGATTATTTGACAGAACCCCCCAGATCATATCTAATACTAAAGCTCTTCTTGTTCTTCCAGCCGAACAACGAGATTGGAGAATCGTCTTGGTAGAAAAGAGATTAAGGGCGACTTTAGTGTGGAAAGAAATCTTTGAATCAGAAGGTATATCTACCACTTTGGCACTTTGTAAACACCTATTAGCAGTCATCCACTGTACTTGGTAGATTTGAGAATTATACGGAAATGAATTTTTTATAAAACCTTTAACTCCAAAGGAAATTTTATGCGCAGAGGATATAATGTCAGGACCCGTTAAGGTATCTTCTATTGATGATTTGAAGAATCGTAAGAAAGTTAGGAAGCTTAAGGTAAATGAACCAGAGGTTGAGGTTCCTGAACTAAAACAAGCGGCGTCGACTGGAACTCCTAAGATTAAGGGGCAGTCGACTGAAATGGTTGTCAAATGAGCAAAAAGGAAAGCTGCTGAAATTGAAGAGGACATTGATAATATCATTGTCAAGATTCCATCAGTGTCGACTGCTATCTCGGACCCGTCAAGCCTTAATCCTTTCATTAAGAAGCTCTTGTTAGAAGACGATGAACAAAGGTTATCCAAGATTGGTCCCGTTGAAACAATGAAGAAGGCTGCGGCTCTGACTTATCAATTAAGTAAATAAACTCAAAATGTATTTTATAAATTTTGTCGAATGGTGTCTAACTTAATTCTTTTCCCGGGCAATGGAGTGTAACTTATATATGCAGCAATACGTCGAGTCGAATAAGAGGAAGCAAAGGGAAATGGAGAAGTTGGTGGGTGCGATGAAAAATGAGGTGGCAGAATTGAAGTCAGCGTTTGAAAAGAAGAGTAAAGAGATGGAAAATGAGTTGAAGGAGGCAAGAGGAAGGAGAATGGAGAATTAGTTGAGCAAATTGAAGGGATTGCTCTCAAGTCCATAATGAGAGAAATGAGTAATCTGATGAAAGATTTCCTTGAAGGAAAAACCGTCGCATGGGAACCACAGAAGTGGATTTGAGAGTATGATCGACTACTGGCAGGGTTTTCTTCATCCAACGAAGGTGATGTGGAAGGGGAGGGGGAATAAGTCGAATCCAAGGAGGCTGGAAAGAAATTATTGATGTTGAGGAGGCGGCTGGAGTTGAAGATAAGGAGAAGAAGAGTGAAGAAGCTGGTCAAATGGAGGTTGAGTCTGCTGGACAAGTTGAAGAAATTCATGCTTCTGATGTCAAAGTTGTTGCTGATGTTATCCCGGAAGAAGTTCCGGAAACTTAAACCGTTTGTAATTTTTACTTTATGTTGTTGCCTTTTTATATTTTGAACAATGAAACGGTTAAATGGTATTTTGGGATTATCTACAAACGGGTTTTTGTCGAATCATATTACATAAAGCAGTAATCTACTTTTATTCTTCAAACTTAAACAAAAGCGCGCATACATTACTGGTAGAATCGTTTAAGGTGAATCGCATTCCAACTGTTGTGAATTTATCTCCCCTCTGTCGTTTGTAATTTGTAGGTTCCATGTCCAACGACCTTTGTGATGACGTATGGACTGTTGGGTTTCTACTATAGTCCCAAGATCAATCAAGCAATGAAATCAATGTGAATACAATAAATAAGTATAGAGGAATCATACTTACAATGATCGAATTTGCGATGCGTTGAACACAAAAACTTTTTGCTCCTCCATGAAGCTCACGGCCAAGCCCAAATTTGTGCTCCTAGTTTTCGGTCACCCTCCATGTGTGTGCTCCAAGCTTTGTCAATGGTGATTCCAAGCTCAATGGTTTGTTTCCCTATCACCTTTGGATGACTCTTTATGTGCTAGCATTGGAAAAATTTGTCACAAATCTTCCTAATTTGTTCTTGATGCTCTCGGCAATGAGAAGCAATTTTGAGAGAAAAATGGCCCTTGGCCGAAAAATGGGAGAGGAGAAGAGAGAGAGGTGATAAGTTAATTTTTTGTGTATTTTGGTTTTCCAAAAAATAATACCAAAAATTCAAATCCAAAAAGTACAAGGCAATAAAGCCTTCCAACCACCCCCATCAATCACAAGTGACTAACATCACATCACTCAAAGTGACAAGACATCCATCACTTGAAATGACTAATAATGTGACGCGTGATGTGACTTGTGGGCCGCACTTGAATTCGAAATGCGAGTGGGCCCGCAAACACTCCCGGGCTCGGGTTCGCTAATTCCTAATTAACGAATTTTCCATTGCGATGTAATTAAATCAAATTTAATTAAATAATTATGCCTAGCAAAATTACTATTCACGTCGCTAGCGAATTAATTCTAAATTAACTTGTTCGCCCGAATTAAAATCTAATTTTGATTCCGCATCGAAATCCAATTTCGTTTAATATATCGAATATATTAATTTATCGATTAATTCCAAATTAATCGTTCTCTCTCTTTAAATAATATTTTATCCTAAATAAAATATCTCTGTAATTAATCCTAGATTAATTTTCTCTCTCTATTAATTAATCCCAGATTAATAATGTGCAAGTCATACGTCATCGGTGAATCTTCGGGAAGCGACCCATGAGATCCCCGGATATATTGGCAGTAAATCCGGTCGTTGGACTATCCGAACACGTACGTACCTAGTACTACGTTTTTACCGATTTACAAGACATGGTTGGCTTCTAGCAAAGCACCGTGCCTACCTAATTCTCCAGAAATATTCTTAAATGAATATGTAATCTATATCAGGCGTAGTATGCGTAGTATTGCGTATTTCGATCCAGTATCAGATGTCATGTGCTAGGCCTGGGGCTGGAATTGTGTCTGCCCCGTACGAAGCACATATCGGATCTCTGGTAACTAGTCTCTATAATCGGATAATCATGACCTAGACATATTATCCTGATGACTGCAGTACATAAGAGTACTAGTTCCGTATCTTACGTGACCATCATCTCCATTATGACTGGAGTGATACTTCCATCTTGAAATCACACCCAATACACTACGATTCTCAATATACCCAGAAGAGGCGTACACAAAATCGGTTAAGGCCCTGGACGACCAAAACCAAAGTATATTGATTGTCGCAAGTATTAGCGGTGCAAGTCTCAGGTTAAGACCAAATACACCTACCCTGATTCGGACTTCCATAGACACATAGTCATACTACCAATGGAATTCCGAGGGGTCTATCCAGAGCGAAGCTGTTTCCGTACCATCGGTAAACACAACCTCCTATTACACTTGCATGAGTATCCAATACCCAAATATATGAGAACTATGCCGTTATGCTCCCACAACGCGCACAAGTGTAATACTAGTCTATTCAGCATTATCGATGTCCAATCTCGTTAATACTACGACTAGGGATTATTTAATGATTAAACCTTCGTGGATTGATACTGTCTCATATCATCTCAATCCGGAACTAATCATAAGGACCTTTTACCATTTATATATCTTGGTAATCCAATTACAAATGATAAAAGAGCAATTTCCTTTGTCACATAGTTAATTTGTACAACAACACCATGATCTGTACAAATAGTGATGCTATAGGTCATAATTACCAACATGGACCTTCCCAATTTGGTCCTAATTTACCATCTCCAGCTTCTTTGGTATTCTGGAAAACTCTTCGTAATACCTAATCCCCTTCCTTGAATGTTCTGCTTCTGAAATTTTTGTTGAAGTATCTGTCATTCTTTGTCGATGTGCTGCTAGTCGAATGGATGCACGATCTCTCAATTCATCAATTG
>SKCR01025800.1:0-213922 GCA_019454045.1 Zanthoxylum bungeanum
CAGTCAGCAGCCGCCTTGCCACGTCATCGCCACGTCGTCGCCACGTCGTCGCCGCGTCAGCATGACGTCATCAATGACGTCATCACAATAATTGAGAATTAGCCGCCTTGACACGTGTTGCGTGTACAGTCAGCCGCCTTGCTACGTGTCACCTTCTCATTGTGCCACGTCGACGAATCCAGCGTCGCGACGCTAACTGCTTGGCGTCGCGACGCGCGAACAGTGCCCGAACAGTGAAAAATTTGGCTATAAATAGAGGGCGAATTTTCAGTTTTTAACACACACCATTTCCTCTCCCAAATCCTATGTAATTAGGGAGTTTTTCTCTCTCTAAATTTCTTTTAATTTAGTTTTGTAAATTTTAATTACGTTCTGTAATAATAATAATTTACTTTCTTTATTTTACAGTTTTTACTATTCACTATGAGGAGGTAACTTCCCTATGCTAAGGTGAAAGGTAATTATTTTACTATTGCTATTTAGATTAATCTCCCTTAAAAATGATATATTTACTATTTAAAATACTGATTAATAAAGGGATACCGCTATATTGGTCGGTTGGCAAATTTATTTAATCTGGTTTAAACATGACTAATAAAGGAAACCGCTATATTGGTCGGTTGGTAAATTTATTTTCTGTTGGTTTGAACCTGATTAATCAAGGATACCGCCAGACTGGTCGGTTGGTAATTTATTTTGGTACCACCGCCTTATGGCTGGATTATGGACAAATATTACCACCTATATGGATGGTTGGACTTAATTTGATTTAATCAGGATACCGCCAGATTGGTCGGTTGGTAAAATATATTACAAGTTTATATATTATTTTACTGGGAGATATCTAAATAAGTAGTAGTAAAAGTAATTCCTTTTTCCTTAGCATTTTATTTTATTTTACTTTTAGCTTTTACTTTACTGCAATTACTTTTCAGCACTGTTACTTTATGGTTTTTATTTTTAACTTTTTACTAGCCCTAGCTATGTGTCATAACTAAGTTAGTATCTAGGGTTGTGAAGAAATCCAATATCACGGGCTTATAAGGGTTAGATTATAATTTGGGTAATAAAAGATTTATTTATTGAGTCTTAATATTAATGCTCTTTAATTAACTGGCCATTAATTAAATTGATTAGGTAAACTTAAAATGAACTAGACATAGGGATTTTAAGTTAAGACCTTAGACTCAACAGCCCACGATCTTCCTTAAGGATAGATAACCCTTTCAATAGATTTCCTTACAGGATAGGAATATACCTGTCGGGCGAGGGTAGCCATAATTGGAACTTAATCTTAATGAATCTAGGTAATTTGGTTGACATAGGCATATGGTTCAATTGGATTATACTAGGTATTTGTAATTGACCATCGGAAGAGGCTTTTACATAAATTGGTGTTCCAGGTTAATAAATCAATATTTTACCCAATTATAATATAACCACTTTATCTTTAAATAATATTGGAATAAATCACAACCCTGGATAGTTTTAATATTGAATTTTCTTAAAATCTACTTTCCAACAATTTTATTTTATTGTCTTTAAATTTAGAATCGTCGCTATTTCAAATCAATTAAACAACCTGTTAGATACTAGTAATCATTTAACCTCATAAAATTAATAACTTAGGTATTAAGTCCTCGTGGGATCGATACTTTTTATACTACTTGAACGATACGTACGCTTGCGTTATACGTGTGTGTTTACGCCGGTCAGAGACCTCCAATGTTGACAACAGCAGACAGACCCGTCTACGAGATAGAAAGGATTTTAGAAGTAGAGGTCGACGATGGGAAACCTTGGTATTATGATATTCAGAGATATCTAAAACGGGGGGAATTCCCAGAAGAAGCAAGTAGGAAAGACAAAATAGCCATTCAGAAGTTAGCTTCTCAGTATTGTTGGACAATTATGGCCCAAAGCATCACTATTTGTACAGATCATGGTGTTGTTGTACAAATTAACTGTGTGACAAAGGAAAATGCTCTTTTATCATTTGTAATTGGATTACCTAGATGTATAAATGATAAAAGGTCCTTATGATTAGTTCCGGATTGAGATGATATGAGACAGTATCAATCCACGAAGGTTTAATCATTAAATATCCCTAGTCAGAGTATTATCGAGATTGGACATCGATAATGCGTAAAAGACTAGTATTACACTTGTGCGCATTGTGGGAGCATAACGGCATAGTTCTCATATATTTGGGTATAGGATACTCATGCAAGTGTAATAGGAGGTTGTGTTTACCGATGGTACGGGAACAACTTCACTCTGGATAGACCCCTCGGAATTCCATTGGTAGTATGACCATGTGTCTGGAAGTCTGAATCAGGGTAGGTGTATTTGGTCTTAACTTGAGACTTGCACCGCTAATACTTGCGACAATCAATATACTTTGGTTTTGGTCATCCAGGGCTTTAACCGGGTTCTGTGTACGCCTCTTCTGGGTATATTGAGAATCGTAGTGTATTGGGTGTGATGTCAAGACGGAAGTATCACTACAGTCATAGTGGAGATGATGATCACGTAGGATACGGAACTGATGCTCTATTATGCTGCAGTTATCAGGATTTTATGACTAGGTCATGTTTATCCGATTATAGAGACTAGTTACCAGAGATTCGATATGTGCTTCGTACGGGGCAGACACAATTCCAGCCCCAGGCCTAGCACGTGAAATCCGAGGCTGGATCGTAATACGCAATACTACGTATACTACGCCTGATATAGATCACATATTCCTATAAGAATATTTCTGGAGAATTGGGTAGGCACGGTGCTTTGCTAGAAGCCAACCATGTCTTGTAAATCGGTAAAAACGTAGTACTAGGTACGTACGTGTTCGGATAGTCCGTCGACCGGATTTACTGCCAACATATCCGGGGATCTCATGGGTCGCTTCCCGAAGATTCACCGATGACGTATGACTCGCACTTTATTAATCTGGGATTAATTAGTAGAGAGAGAAAATTAATCTGGGATTAATTGCGGAGATATTTTATCTGGGATAAAATATTAATTAAAGAGAGAGAACAATTAATTTGGAATTAATCGATAAAATAATATATTCGATATATTATACGAAATTGGATTTCGACGCGAAATTAAAATTAGATTTTAATTCGGGCGAACGAGTTAATTTAGAATTAATTCGTTAGCGACGTGAATAATAATTTTGCTAGGCAAAATTATTTAATTGAATTTGATTTAATTACGTCGCAACGGAAAATTCGTTAATTCGGAATTAGCGAACCCGAGCCCGGGAGTGTTTGCGGGCCCACTCGCATTTCGAATTTAAGTGCGGCCCACAAGTCACATCACGCGTCACATCACATCGCACATCATTCAAGTGATAGATGTCTTGTCACTTTGAGTGATTGACAACCAGTCACTATTCATGAGTGATGTGAGTTGTTGGAATGCATTTATTGCATTTTTTCCTCCAAAATTTTCTAAGCTTTTTGGAAAAGCTTTGACTAATTTTTGGTATATGTTTTATTAGGTTTTGGAAACCAAATAACCAACACATTCTTCTCTCTCCCTTTCCCTCCTATCATTCGGCCAAGAGGCCAATTTTCTTCTTCTCTCCATTCGGCACTTGGTGCCAATTTTCTTCTTAATTCTTGCTTGGCCGAGAACAAAGGAGAAGCCAAAGGGAAAATTTGTGGCAAGTTTTCCAATGTGCTAGCACACTAAAGAGGACATACAAAGCTGATAGGGAAACTTTTCCCATGAGCATGGAATCACCAAATAAAGCTTGGAGCTTGGAGCTTCCATGGAGGTGGTGACCGAAAATCACAAGGAGCACAAAATAGAGAAAGCCGAGAGCTTCAACGGAGCATCAAAGGGCTTGTGTTCGACGTATCACAAAGCCGATCAATGTAAGTATGATTCCATCATGCTTCTTTGTTGTATTCACACATGATTTCATTGCTTGATTCGATCTTGGGACTAACTAGAAACCCAACAATGGTATCTTGAGCCATTTTGAGCATGAAATTGAATTTAGGGTAAAATTGGGTAAATTGGATTTGAGCATGTTTGAGTGAAATTAATTGTTTGAGCATGCTTTTTTATGAATGACTTGGAGTTATTTGTGATCAATTTGATGAAATATTGATTGGATCATATTTTCCCCAAAAATAAGGCTTGGCCGAATCATGATGCCTTAATATGTCATGGTGAATTTTGTGTTTTTGATCATTGGATGAGTTGAAACCACTTGGGTAATATTGATTGTGGATTTAATTGGATTGAAACTGAATCGGACAAAGAAATCCCTACCATTGCCGTGACTATAAGCATGTAAAATGATATGATTTTTGATTCAAATGTGTTGGACATGTGTTGATGATTATGAGCATAATTAATTGTGTAAATTAGTGTTTTGGAAATATTAATTTGAGTAATTAATTATGGCATACACTTTAGGTTAATTAAATTATGAAATTTGGAATTTTGGTAATTTAATTAATTGGGCCAAATTTGGAATTGGGCTTGTAAAGTTGTAATTGGGCTTAATGGCTTGGTTGGGCCAAGTTTGGTTTAGGCTAATTGGTTGGATCTAATTGGGCCCAAAACCATATCCATAAAGTCCAATTATGACTTAATGAACCTTTAATTTTAATTGGGCCTAATGGGCCTAAATTGGTTTCTTGGCAAATAAGGGTGATTCCTTAAATGGGCTTTGGTATTTGGGTTTGACCCATATTGACCAAAAGTCCATGCCTTAGAAATTAATTAAAAGCCCATTGGACTTTAATTAAATTAACATTGGATGTTAATCGGGAATTGAGACCTGTAACGATTAGATTTAGAATCTAAGTCGTAAAGGGACATTAAAAAAAAGTGTAATATTTAATTTGAAATTAAATAAGGAATTAGTATTAAATGCAAATTAAATTGGATTTAATGTTGTAGTTTAATATAATTCAAGAATTCGTACTTTGAGTACTTATTCGCAAAACGAGTTGGACTCGCGCAAAATCAAATCGTTGTTTGAACATTGGATGGTCATTAATTTTCAGATGAAATAATTGGATTAGATTGATTGATAACATGCTTTGTTTGAATACATGGATACGCTGTACGAATAATGCATATCGGATGGATATTAGATGGGTGAGGGCAATTTTGGAAATTATTGTAATAAATTTAGAATTTATTAATTGGACCTGCGTGTCCAGCCAATTACCTCTTGACTCTTTGTATTTCTCTTCTCACCTATTCCCCTCAATGTAAATGAGATTTCTTTAGAAGTGTTATGTAATCGGGTAGAAGTAATACTTGTGCTAGCGGGAGAGAGGAAATGGAGAGATTTGTTCTAGGAACAATGTGTTTAAGTATCCATCCGCATATCATTATTATATTTATTTATACGCGCCTTATTATATTTTTAGAATGCATGTTTAAGGGTGTATGATGATGAGACCTTAACAAAGATAATAAATTGGTTGCCAATTTACGCGAAAAAACCCTCACAATATATTAAGCGTTTTTCCTTCCATTGAGTGATTATTATTCAAGATCCAAGATTGGCACTGGTTTGTTGGCCAAAGTCAAGACCTTTGTCTGTCGCGGATGTGTTTGAATCATAAAGGCTTTGTTCCATATCGGTGTCTTGTCCAATTTGTGATTTGTTGGCCAAAGTCCAGATCACTTCTTGTCCATCGACATTGATTACAAAGCTTTCCAAGGTCAATGGGTTCTGCTTAACTGGGATCACTAAGTTTGTTGTGCCAAAGCCAAGGCTTAGTTGATTCAGAGGAAAAAGGTTAGGGAATATATTGGATATATTGGCATATATAAGATATATGTTTCGGACTTGGATGTCCACCTACTAGATCTAGGAATTGGATGGGATCCAATTGATCTTAGAGATCTACCTAGTTAAATATCATACAATTTGTTGGATAAAGTCAAGATTGTGTGTTATTTAACGGGATCATAGCCCACTAGGAAACAAGGTTTCCCGAGTACTCCACAGAGGGTTAGAGGCTCGCCGAAAAATTGTGGGAGGCAAGTATTAAATTTCCAATATTCGTTTAGTTACTTGCCATACGCGCTCATTTCAATTTTTCGTCGTTAAATAAATTATTTATTAGTTGGACTAATATTTAATCATTGTTTTAATTAAACAGTTGGACTGTATTCAAACTATTTCAATTAGTAGTTGATTTTATAATTGGATTATAGTAATCAATATAATTGAATTTAACTAATTAAATTATAGTCGATTATATAGTTAGACTATAGTAATCATTATATTTAATAGTACCTAAAATCTTTGATTCGATAGTTGGGCTATTGGAATCAAGATAACTGAAAGATTAACGTTTAGAACATAATCCTCGGTGAAAACGTATTTAAATGGTTTAATTTTCAAATTGGGAATAATATCTCAGGATTGTCCTGAATACCGAGAAGTTACTTTATTTGATATAGTGACGTCTCGAGCCTAAGCCCGGAGTTAAGCAAATAAGTGGAACATGATATTTGGAATATTCATGTGATGATAACTTTAGTGTTTAATCCATTATGCTTGCCAAATAACTCCTTAATTTCTTAATCAGAAGTAAGGATTAGATCCTTATAGTATGATAATGAAATGGAAGGATCTTCATAGATCTATCTTTAGATCTTAGAAGTACAAATTGCAATAGAAAACTCTTGGAGAGTTAATGGCTATACTCAATGAGACAAAGCCAGAGTTTGCAATAAGGTAAGAAGCGCAAGGCGCATCTTACTTCGACATTCCAGAAGGCCATGGCTTGGCCAAAGGCTTCTGGGGTGTGGAAAAAGGCAAAGGCAAAATCATTATAATTTTCTGGGAAGACAAATGACATATCCCAATATGTCTGCCTAAACTGTGGCAAACAGGGTCACTGGAAGCGTGACAGCCGTATGGACAAGGCAGACATGAAGGAAGTGAAGACGGGCAAAGCTCCGACTTCAAATATGGTTGTCATAAACATGTTCGCTACTAATATTGAAATTGGATTTTAGATACTAAGTGTGGTACATAAATATATGTACTGGTATGATGAATCTGCTGATTAGCAGGATACTGAATTCAGTTGAGATTTACCTGCGAGTCGGAAACGGGATGAAAGTCGATGTTTTAACCGTAGATACCTAAGTTTAGGTACTACCCTTCGGGTGTGTACTTAAATTAGGAAACTGTTACAATGTAACTAGTTTGACTAGAAACATTATCTCTATATCAGAGTATAATCTGTTGCGGGTATACCTTTATATTCTAGAACACTAAAGTGTTTCATTTTATAAAGATGATATTGAGATAAACACATTAGATGTGAACAAACAGTATTTATATTTTGAATATAAATAAATCTCATACATATAATAGGACAAACAATAGCTCAAACGGATTTGATCAGATGAGACTTATTTGTGGCATTGTTGTATGGGACACATTAAACAAGACTCGTATATCTACACTTTCGAAGATTGGGTACTATGACAAATTTGATTTTATTCAAATGATGTCTACGAATCTAGTTTATTAGGGAAAGTGCCTAAAATATCTTTTTACTTGGTAAAAGTACAAGTGCCACCGATCTGTTAGCCCTCAGTCATAGTGACGTGAGTGGGCCCATGTCTAGCTAGGCTAGAGCTGATATGAATATTTCGTGACCTTTACGAATGTGGCATCGCGTTATGGTTATGTGTTTCTTTTGAAACACAAATCGGAAACTTTTAGAGTTTCGATACGAAATAGACAAACAGATCGGCTAAAGTATTAAACTATCACGGTTAGACCATGATGAAAATACTTAAGCAATAAGTTTCTCAAATACTTGAAAGAGTATAGTATTCTTTCAATGAGGACTCCTCCCGGAACACGTCAATATGACGGTGTGTCCGAACAGAGAAACCGAACCTCGTTGGACATGATAAGGTTAATCATGAGTCGCTCTGAGCTACCATTTCCTTCAAATGATACGCATTAACAGTGCAAAACTTATTTTGAATAAGGTTCCATGTAAATCTGTTTGACAGACTTCATATTAGATATGAACAGGAAAGAAACCAGGTTTTCTCATTCCTGAAGATTTGGGTATGCTAGGAATATGTTTGGATGATACCAAACTAAACCCAAATCGGATAAGTGCCTAAGTAGTAGGTTATCCTAGGGAAACCAAAGTATAGTACTTATACAACTCACAAGAGAACAATGTAATTGTTGCTCACCATGCGGTTTTCCTAAGAGGAATACCTATATGCAGTGGTAAGTGGGTGGAAAGTAAAACTCGATGAAAATCGGAGTAATACTATTCCAGGCATCGATTCCTTAATGAAACACAAATAGTTCATCAAGGATGAAACTATACCAATAATCTTCGAATACACAAGAACCGCGATAGTCGGAGAGAGTCAGAAAACAACCTGGGAGGTATGGGTTTCTGATCTCACCTCATAAAGATGTCAATCTTATTCAGGAATACGAACTGACTATGTATGAGGAAGTGATACAAGGTATCGACTCCCTATTATGGCAAAGTGCCATGATGTCCAAAATGGATTACATGTATATCAACTAAGTTTGGATACTAGTTGTTGTACCGAAAGGCATTATGTCTATTGGTACTATATAAGTCTTCAAGGAAGACATACATGGAAGGCAACATACCAACGTACTAAGCTGGGCTTGTAGCGAAAATGTATCGTTATCAACATTGTGTCAATTACGAAGAAACCTTTTAATTGTTGCCATGGTTAAATCCATTTGGACAATGCTTGCTAATATTGCATGTTTCATTCATGAAATATGGCAGCTGAATGCCAAAATCGCTTTCCTTAACGGAAACCTTTTGGAGGATGTTTACAACATCTTGATGGTTTTGTCGTACCAAAACAAGCAAACAAGGTTTGCAGGTTATTCGATCCATGTATGGATTGAAGCAAGCATTGCGTTCTTGGAACCATCATTTTGATGTAATCATTATGGCGTATGATTTAATTCAAAACGAAAATGATTCTTGTGTATATAAGGAGGTTAGTGGGAGCGCACTGACAGTGACTATCCTATAAAATGATGACAAGTCATTTCTTGGAAATGAGATTCCCGTAATACAATCGGTGAAAGCTTGGCTTTCATGAATAATTCTCTGTAGAATTCTTGGGAGAGACAACCTTTATTCTAGGAATAAAGATCTACTGGGATAGATCTAAAAGTTTTTGGCACTCTCCGAGAACTCGTACATTGAAATGAATGTACGCGACCTGGTTTCTCATATGCTTTGAGCATATGGAGTCACAATCGGGTCAATCCAATTTATAGTCATTGGATTGATGTTAAGAACATCCTTAAGTCTCTTAGATGATCCAAGGATACCTTCTTATACTATGGAGAATGAGAACTTGAAGTGACTGGGATCACTGCTGCAAGTTTCCAAACCGATAAAAAGGACTATAAGTCGTGACAAAGTTACTATAAAGTTTGAATAACGGAACAGTGAGCTGGAAATCTTCCAAGTAAGATACTGTTACCGAATAAACAACAAAAGTGGATTATTACTGCAGCTGAGGTAGCAATAGAAAGCCTTTTGGATCGACAATAATCCTAATTAGATTAGGAGTAGTTCTGTTAGCAGCTGAGTTAGGCTTCAGCACAGGCTAAAGAATTAATGGTCTCATCAACGATCCAGATATATACTTCAAATATTCATCTGATTCGTTCGGATCATACATCGTGGCGATGTGATGATCGAATAAATTGTATCAGATGATAACCAAGCAAATCCGCTAACGAAAGCATTTTTTCAGCAGAAATTTGAGTGAACCGTATATAGTTCGGGTGTAGGACACTTGAGTGATTGGCTATAGGCCAAGTGGGAGATTGTTGGACAATTATGGCCCATAGCATCACTATTTGTACAGATCATGGTGTTGTTGTACAAATTAACTGTGTGACAAAGTAAGTTGCTCTTTTATCATTTGTAATTGGATTACCTAGATATATAAATGATAAAATATCCTTATGATTAGTTCTGGATTGAGATGATATGAAACAGTATCAATCCATGAAGGTTTAATCATTAAATATCCCTAGTTAGAGTATTATCGAGATTGGACATCGATAATGCGTAAAAGACTAGTATTACACTTGTGTGCGTTGTGGGAGCATAACGTCATAGTTCTCATATATTTGGGTATAGGATACTCATGCAAATGTAATATGAGGTTATGTTTACCGATGGTACGGGAACAGTTTCGCTCTGGATAGACCCCTCGGAATTACATTGGTAGTATGACTATGTGTCTATGGAAGTCCGAATCAGGGTAGGTGTATTTGGTCTTAACCTGAGACTTGCACCGCTAATACTTGCGACAATCAATATACTTTGGTTTTGGTCGTCTAGGGCTTTAACCGGGTTCTGTGTATGCCTCTTCTGGGTATATTGAGAATCGTAGTGTATTGGGTGTGATGTTAAGACGGAAGTATCACTCCAGTCATAGTGGAGATGATGATCACGTAGGTACGGAACTGGTGCTCTATTATGCTGCAGCTATCGGGATATTATGACTAGGTCATGTTTATCCGATTATAGAGACTAGTTACCAGAGATACGATATGTGCTTCGTACGGGGCAGACACAATTCCAGCCCCAAGCCTAGCACGTGACATCCGATGCTGGATCGTAATACGCAATACTACGTATACTACGCCTGATATAGATCAAATATTCCTATAAGAATATTTCTGGAGAATAGGGTAGGCACGGTGCTTTGCTAGAAGCCAACCATGTCTTGTAAATCGGTAAAAACGTAGTACTAGGTACGTACATGTTCGGATAGTCCGACGACCGGATTTACTGCCAACATATCCGGGGATCTCATGGGTCGCTTCCCGAAGATTGACCGATGACGTATGACTCGCACTTTATTAATTTGGGATTAATTAGTAGAGAGAGAAAATTAATTTGGGATTAATCGAGACTCCCGGCAGAGGCAGTGAATAGAGAGAGAACAGAAGCAGAGAAAGATTAGCAAGTGAGAGAACCGAGAGAGAAACTGAAGGGTGGGCTACTCCGGCCATCTTCGGTCGTGTCCCACCGCCGGTGAGCCTCCAGCGCAGCCTACGGCGTGATGAAGGGCAGAAGCAGCGAGCAGTGGAGAGGTAAGTAACTTATGTGGTGATTTCCTTGGGTTTGGGTGTTTATGGTTTACTTTGAATTGATTAAATAAATCTGATTTGGAACCAAGAATAATGAAGAAGTATATTTTAGAGTAATTCAAAACTATTTAATCTTGAAATTGAAAGAAATTCTATTGATTAAGTGAGAAATAGAATCGGCGGTAACAAACCCTGGAATTTGGGATTTTTGGATTCGTATTATAGGTATAACATATGATCGATTTGTGTGTGCTATTGATAGTTTGGAACCTGAAGCAGGAAAGAAAATTTGAAATTTATGTAATTATGTCCATATAGTTTGGAAATGGAATAATAGAGATAGTGGCAGTGGTGTAGGCAGAAAACTGAGACAGTGAACAATAGGGGCTGTAGAGTTGGGGTTATTATATCACTTCAGTTTATTGCACGATAACATACGAATTGGTGAATCTGAAGTGAAGATGCTGAAATTTGTGGTGAAGTATATGTGTTTTTATGTAAACAAAATCTGAAATTGGAGCTGCGGCAGTGACGAATGCACGGTGGCAGTGGCGTATAGGTGAGAATAATACTATGGTGAATGGGTTAGTAATTTTGGATAAATTAACAATTTGAAAGGATTGGGTTAAATGGAATTAATAAGTATTGCAAGAACAGATAAAAGACTTAGTCAATTTGAAAGAAGACATAAAACTCTTTGTTGGGCAATTCCTGAAACAGTTATCACTTTGAAAACATCAGATGGTAATGCATTTAGACTCATTTTTTTTAATCTTTTAAGGATAAATAGATCAAGTGAATTTGAAGAAAACTTAGGTGTAGATAGTTTTCATATACGAATGACAGGTCCATAGGAAAATTCAAGTAAAGATTGTTTAAGATTACATTCTAATCCCTAAATTGTAAATGAAATCTTAGCACATAAAGTATTTGATAGAATTTTTAATTCAATAAGTAATTATGTAAGTTGACTATCGTGTTTAAGGAAAATCTGTTAATGATATTAAATAAGCATTTTGTTTGGTGATTGATTTAATGTAAGGGTAATGGGTTTAATGTCTTATGATTATGTTGGAAAGAAAAGAATTGGGAAATGATTAAATATGTTAAGAACTGAGAATTAAAGTTTGAAAATGTGTGTGAAGATTGATATAACAGCAAAGCTTCAAATGTGTGTGCGTAAGTATAAATATGGAATTGGCAATTTAATACGAGAAGTATCTGCACCTATAAATATATCTTTGTGGAATGAATGCAAGTAGTGGTTGGCATAATATTGACAAATATAATTGTGTATTGAATATTTTATAGAGTTATTGGGTTGATATGAGAAATGTGTTGAGTTATGTTTTGCAGAAGTTAAGCCTATTAGTTGCGTAATAATAGACAACATTATATTTATAAATGCATAACGGGTTGCATATGGTATAGTAAAACATGTATGAAACATGAAAGTACATCGAGTACAAAATAAACATATAGTGTATAAAGTAATTAAAGAAGAAAACATGTAAAGAGCAGCAATTATATGTCATTAAATATTAAATATGCATGAATATATGCATGTAGTTTTATGACAACCTAAAGATAAATAAATAAAGCAAGCATGTCAAGGATAAGTGGAAGCATAAGAATTGCATATGCATATTTGTGTACCGTGATTTTCAGAAATTGAGTTGAAATTAAGAATGATTTTTAAATTCAAAAAGTTTTAAGGAAAGTTTCAAATGCTTTTGAAAGAATCGTATTTCAGGAAATGTTTTTACAGTTTTGAGAAACAGAACCTGGTTTTATGTTTTTCGGGGCATGAGGGAAAAAACTCACCCCAGTATGTAACTTGAGATTCAGTTGGAATTGACGGATATCATATGGATTCGGGATTTGGGATTTGACCCATCCCAGTTGTACACTAATTGGAATTGACGGATTTAGACACATGTGGAGGACTGGGGGGACGCTCCTAGATCCTCAGCGCTCAGATGGTACATTACTGGGCGGAGATGCGCCTTCGAGCGGAGATGCGCCTACGGGCGGAGATTCAATTTTCAGTTTTCAGTTTTCAGATATAGATTTCACTTTTCAGAGATACAGATTTTTGATAGACTTCAGTTTTCAGAAACAGTTTTCAGATGAACAGTTTTTAGAAACAGTTTTTAGAAAACAGTATTTCAGAAAAACAGGTTTTATAAACAGTTTTCAGAAAAAGGTTTTTTTAAAAAAAATATTTCTCTAAGAGCAGAGCATGCAATAGTAGAGTATAAATTACTATTATGCACATAAATCATATAGTCCAGATATCATTGGAAAAACATATAGTTGGCATAAATGTATAATGGCATGGTTGCATCAATATGTATATATGGTTAACATCGGTGCATGACATGTTCATATAGAAGTAACATTGTGTTAAATATTAGTGCATGATAGCATGATTTTAATTAAATGTGTATATATATATATATATCAGTGGTGATTGTATGAGTTGTGTGCTTGTTTAGAAAGAACATAATGTAAGGATGCTAGAACATGATGAAATAATAACTTATGCATGTATACATGGTTAGTAATAGTGGATTAAATGTTTGATAAGAATAATATTTTAGTATAACCGATTTGATGATATTTCAAGATAATGAAAGAGAGAAAGTTATAATAAAATATCTGAACCAGATTAGCAAAGAGAGTGCAGAAAATAGGAAAGATATCAGAGTAGCGCAGCAGAAACGTGATGAGGCCTGATACAATAAATAGTAAGTATGGAAACTCAGTGTTATGTTAGAGAAGTTTAAGATATAGACAGAGTTTAAAGCATGTGAATGATCAGATAAAAGAATCAGTAACAAGGAATAAATTTGTAAATGGATAAAGAATTATATAGTGGCACAGACTTTGTAACTAATTGCATAGTCACATAAACAGTTTAGGTTAAATACAGCAACTGGATTCAAACCTTGTATGTGTATGACGCTCAAGGAATAAGCATATTTATTTACTGAGTCATTGTGACTCACACCACAACAGTTTGTTAGTTTTGCAGGTTGGTGACCTGATTGGTCGACCACAGAGATTAGAGCTTGAGGAGCCGGATAGCAGCGTTGCAGTCAGCCAGTCACCAGGTCTTGGGGGAAATAAAGAGTCTAGTAGCTTAAGTTTTAGTTTGTATAAGTTGTAACGTGTTGAGCACGAGTTTATTTTAGAAAAGTTTTTGCATATACGTATTTTCGGGCACGGAGCCCCAATTGTATTATGTCTGCATCGTATTTTAGTTGGGCCCTTAGATTGCATTAATGTTGTGATTCCGGCCTGAGGCTGAGATTTCATGTTTATGTTGTATATGGATGCTGGCTATAGGCCAGGTTGCATGATGTTACGAATACATCATGCCGAAATTTTTCTAGAATCAGAGGCTTATGGAGATGGGTTTAGCCTGTCTCCTGCTGGTAACATTGCTGCTAAGGCGGGATGTTACACAGTGAGAACAAATTGAGGGTTTATCAATACTCACAAAATTGATATAAAATTTTATTCAAAAGAGTTGTTAAACATAACCAAAAAGTTAGCCTTTTATAAGGAGGCGGCAACCAAAGCCCTAACCCATAAGGATAAAAGATAAAAGACGAAACTGCCCACATGCCAACATGCGCGTATCCTAAAACTAAACTAAGTTATCCCCACGTGCAAACCCTTGTACGCTTAACCTAATTCCCAAACATAAAATAATAATCTAAAGAAAACACTTAAACATAAATAAAGGGCCGAAATAAAACAAATGTCAAGCCCTAAATAAATAAATAACAAATGTCAAATAACCATAATAAAATAGGCCTAAGTAGCTCGTTGCTCCACGGCTTGAATAAGATTCACCAGCTTGGGTTCGTCTAGCTTCAAGCCCATACTCAATGAAGTAGAAGTGCAGGAATAGTCAGATACAATCTTCTGTATGAATTCATGCATAACTTCCTGGATCCTTTTAGCTCGAGACCTCGTGATTGGACCCTCTGGAACTTGCACTATGGTGGTCTGTCCTCCATCATGGGCTGCATCCTGGACCTCATCAACTGGTCTACAAAACTGGATGACACATTATGGGCCTACCGGACAGCTTACAAAACACCCATTGGTATGTCCCCATATCGAATGGTGTTTAGGCACTGAAGAAGTTAAATCTTGATCTACAAGCAGTAGGAGAAAATCAAATCCACCACCTCAACGAATTGGAGGAATTTCTCCTACAGGTTTATGAGAATGCCAGATTATAGAAAGAAAAGACCAAGAAATGGCATGATAAAAAAATAGTGTGCAGACAACTGGAACCAAGGCAGCAAGTGTTGTTATACAATTCAAGGTTGAAATTTTTCCCTGGAAAATTGAAATCAAGGTGGTCATGTCCATTTGTGATCACTCTGGTTTTACCATATGGAGCTGTTAAGTTACTTGATCCCAACACCAACGATACATTCAAAGTTAACAGTGAGGGTGTCAAGCACTACTGGGGAGAATCATTTGAGTGACAAAAAGAAAGTGTCATACTTTCAAATCCAGCCTAAATATTCGGGCAGTTATGTCTAGCTGACGACGTTAAACTTAGCGCTAGCAGGTAGGCAACTCATGCAATTTGTGTATATATTCAGATTTGGTGTTTTTTATTTTTGTGTGTTTAATTTTTGCAGGTAAAGTCACATTTCAGGATCCAGAATTTTTGACTTTCACGATTTATTTTACTGTTTAGCTAATAATTGTCATTTGACAGGTATTAGTGCTATTATTACTCACCCTTTTTTCAGGTGTTATAAATTCAACTCATCATTGCACTCTTGAAGACATCCAGTGTTGAGAAATTAAAAAAAAAGTAACTTCAAGAAGACGAGTTGTAAATGTCTGTGTGTTTTGCGGTACTAGTGTTGGTTCTAAGCCAGAGTTCGTTGAGGCAGCACATTAATTGGGTCGAGTCATAGATGAAAGGAATATGCACTTAGTATATGGCGGTGGCAACCTTGGATTAATGGGGATCGTTTGAAGGGCTGTACAGGAAGGAGGTAGTCAAGTTCTAGGAATCATCCCAAAACCCTTGGCGGAGGCAAATCTTATAGGACCATCAAACGAAGAGGAACTGATCGTGCCAGGTATGTCTGAACGACTGGTGGAAATGATTAACCGTGCTGATGCTTTTATTGCTTTTCCAGGTGGCTTAGGCACGATGGAGGAAATTTTTACAGTACTATCTTTGGCGAACTTGAACATACACCATAAATCGATTGGACTATTTAATGCTGATGGATTTTATGATTTTCTTTGTGTGTTTCTCGATGATGCCCGGAGAAATAGGTTCGTTTCAAAACCTGTAAAAGAAATCCTCTTCACTGCAAGAACTACCCATGCTTTAATTGACCAAATCTTAGCCTTTGAACCACAAATTGACCCTATTCTTTCCAAGATAAACTGGTATGATACTGATCGTGGTAAAAAGCGTCGGATAAATCTGGATCTTAACCTTTAAATTTCATTTTAGATGTAGAATTTCAGCTAACCAAGTACTATCTTCTAAACTCTTCTTCTACTTTTTAAGACATTGGGGACAATGTCTCATTTAGGTTTGGGGGAGGGAAAATAGTTGACTAGTATCTAGTTTTTATTGTGTTATTGACAAGTATCTTGTTTTTATTGTGTTATTTTTATTTGATTTTTAGTCAAAAATTTAGAAAAAAAATTCAAAAAATTAAAAAAATTAGAAAAAAATAAAATATATATTTTGTTTTTGAGTTTTTAATTTGACTAACCATGTGAAATTGGTGTGAGATAGTTGTGTAAGGAATTTCCACTCATGAGACATATCTCAACCTAGTTCGTAACAACTTAATTTTTGTTTATTTCCTTTTAAATTATTTAATTTGTGAATTCTCTATAAAACTGACTAAAATGGATCTTCATATGCTCAGTTGACATGTATTATCAATATACATGGTAACATACGGACATGAGTTGTAATTGAAAAGTTTGTAATATTCAGTGCTCTAGTTTAATTGGAGGAAGCATCTAAAAAGCGATGAAATAAAAAAAAACGTCTGAAATTCGAGTGATTAAGTCTGTAGGGGTGTCTTAACACCTAGTGCCCTAAAGCCAACTGATTTCGGAGTCACTGGCCCAAAGCTCACTACATGGATCAAAGATGTTATAAAAATAAAAAGAGACATGAAATCCGAGTAATTAAGTCCGTATGGGTGTCTTAGCCAACTGGTTTGGGAGTCACTGGCCCAAAGCTCGCTACATGGATTGAAGATGTTGCTTTATTTTATTTTACGCAAAAAAAAAATTAGAAAAAAATATTCCATGGCTAAAAAAAGGTGTGAATTCTGATATAACTTTAGGACAAAAATATTACTCTCTTTTCAACTACACTTATGAATATTGTGGGCACAATGACTTGACTAATACTTTGTTGGTTGTGTATATGGAGAATGGTAAAAATAATCGGAGAATTTACTTATTTGGTAATTTAGAGAGAAAGAAAACAACTATTAACTTGGATAAGAAGTTGCACTTGTTTAGTCACTAACTTGTTTATTCTCCTTTCTCTTATCTTTTTGCTTTGTGTGCATTAGTTTTATATTGACGTTTGTGGGTATCGTTGCTGTAAGCCCTCGCGAGACTACAACTCGTCCACTAGGGACACATAGGGGTTTAAAGGCTTGTTGCATACGCTAAATACAGCCGTAATCCCTACGAAAGTGGCTTAGTTTAATTTTATTTTATTTTAAAGAAGTTTATGTTGTTTTGCTCGAGGACTAGCAAAATGTTAGGTTTGGGGGTGTGATAAGCGGTAAATATATCAATATTTACCGTCCATTTGACTTAATATTTTGTATAGTTTCTTGAGTTTTGTGAATATTTTGATGTGTTTTGTGATATTTTGTAGATAAATAAAATAACAAGACTCTCTGGAATCAATTCAGCGCCAAAACAGCGAAAAACGACAAAAATGGCAAAATGTAAATTTCCTTCTAAAATGCGTCGTTTGCTAAAATGTGACGTGCTAAAATGCGCCGTCTGCTAACATGCGCCGGAGACTGCTAACATGCGCCAGACACGTGTCACAATCAGAGAAGTTTTGCTATCATGCGACTTTGCTAACATGAGCCTGCCACGTGTCAACATCACAATAAATCTGCTAACGTGCACCAGACACGTGTCACCATCACATGCTACCGACACTCATAATTGAAAACGCTTCATTGCTTGCATCATGATGACATCAGCGTCGCGATGCGCACACCGTTATGCGTCGCAACGCCGAGCCAATAATTCTGCCGACAGCCATGTGTCCTCATCTCCGGAAGCCGCAAGCCACAAGCCACATGGCACAAATCAACGGCGCGTCGTGACGCACGAGACCCATGGATGCCTATAAATCCAAGCCGATTTCAGTTGTAAATTCATACGTTCTTCTAAGGAATCCCTTAAGAATACTAAGAAGATTGTATCTTGTTTGTTTATTTACAGCTTTCTGTATTTAATTTATTTTAATTTACGCAATAGTTCTTTCTTTACTTTACTTTTCAGTCTTTATTTTATGTTTCAGTATGAGGAGGTAACTCCCTCTTGCTGGGGTTAAATGTAATACTTTTATTACTAATATTTAGATTAATCTCCCTTAATTATAATATATAAACTATTTAAAAACTGACTTAATGGGATACCGCCTTTATGGTTGGTTGGACTTAATTAAATTGATTTTAACCTGACTAAATTGGATACCGCCTTTATGGTCGGTTGAAATTAATCATAAATTTGACTTAATCGGGATACCGCATATATGGTCGGTTGGTAATTATCACACAAAGTTAATCTATTATAATAAGGGAGATATCTAAAATAAAAGTAATAAAAGTGGATCATCTAACCTCAAAATTTTCTTTTATTGTATTTTTACATTTTTAATTTCCAAGCATTTACTTTATGTCATTTATTTTATTTAAGCTTTTACTAGTCTTAGATATTTGTAGTAACTAAACATGTTATCTTGGGTTGTGATGAAATCCAATATCACCGGTTTATAGGGGGTTATTTTATAGTTTGGGTAATATAAAGGTTTATTTATTAAGTTTTAAGTTTAATGTTTCTTGTTAACTGATCATTAATAAGATTGATGTGGTAAACTTAAAATAAACTTGACAAATGAATTTTAGGTTTCAGTCTTAGACTTAATAGCCCACGATCTCCCTTAAGGATTAGATATCCCTTAATAGATTTTCTTCCAAGATAGACATATACCTGTCGGGTGGGAGTAGCCACAGTTGGAACTTATTCTTAGGGAATTCAGGTAACTTGGTTAATATAGACATATGATTAATTGGGTTATACTGAGTATTTGCATCTGACCATCGACAAAGGTTTTTTCATAATTTCGTGTTCCAAGTTAATAAATCCATATATTGCACAAACATGAGATAACCACTTCATCTTTAAAAGATATTGGAAGGATTCACAACCATAGATAGTTTCTTAATATTGAATTTTCCCTTAAATTACTTTCGCACTGTTTTATTTATTCGTCTTTAGTTTAAAATCACCATTGTAGACAACAGAACCTGGGCGACGCTGTTCTAGGCTCGCGGCCTAGTTGGGAGTATAAAATAACATGGAGTCGCCACCCGGTGTGAACCGGGACAAAGATTTAAGGCCGCACTCACCCCTCGCAAGGGAAGACCTCAAACCGTTGGGTTCGGAATGGTCCCTTACTTATGTCACTTGTGATGATATAATTTGTGCAATGAATTAACCAAGTCTACTCAATAATCATGCTCAAGGGTACTTAGATCTAACATGCTTTCATTCAAATAATTCCACGCAATGTAACACAACAAGCATATTGAACCATTAAATCAACATGCATAAATCATTACCCAAACGCATCATAAACTAAGAACATGCATAATGAACAACCTAAACATGCTTTAACAAATAAATAACAAACTAAATTAAACCATGCTTTAAATAATAAACATATAACCTAAAGACTATAACATGCTCAAATACAAATTAGGATGAGACAAGATACGTGTATCTTAAGTGGTACGTGGCATTGTATCCCGAGTGCAGACCATACTACCGTCCATTCAGAGTCGGCTATGGAATTTACGTCCGGGTTTCCATCCGATATACCACAAAAGAGAACACATATCCCGCTCATCCAACAATCACATCATGCTTCAAACGACTCTCATGCAATTATATATCAAAATAAATAAAACAAAATAAAGAAGATAAGTAGAAAGGTGCCGTCAGGTCTAACCTCTTTTGTCGTCTAAGAAAGGGCGTTACACGTCCGTTGGAAGGGTGAATGATCCGCTACTCTTTTAGTTCACCAACTCAACATCTTTCCTCGCTGTTTTGCTGTTCGGGCTGCTGTTTCAAGTCCGTTTCGCTGTTGTTTCGCTGCTACGTTTCAGGTCACTGTCTTGATGGTTTAGCGGACTGTTTTGGGTGATTTTGAAGGCTTAGGGAGGTGCGTTTGTGAGGATTTTTTAGGGAACCTTTATGGAGGTTTTGGGATGGTGTTTAGGTGATTTTAGGACTGTTTTGTGGGCTAAGGACGCAACAAAAACTGACCAGAACAGAAGGTGAACTGCGGCAGTTCACAGGTGCAGTGGGGTGTTTTCAGGGGACTTTTGGGGCTGCGAATGGGGCTGTGTTTGGAGGGTGTTTTTGTGCGAATTTAGGGCTGTAAATAAGGTTTATTTGAGGGTGTTTTAGGGCTATGAATGGGGGCTGGAACTCGGCAATGAAGGGTTAAGTTTAGGGCTTGGGCGTGAAGGGTGTTGATGAAGGAGGGAAGGTGCGGCAATGGAGGCTATTGGATCTTGAAGGTGCGGCAATGGAGGCTATTGGAAGGGCTTTGGGCGTGCAAAGGAGGCTTCACAAAGTGCTTGGACGTGCTTGAGAGAAGGATATGTGCTAGGGTTGTGAATGGGGGTGAAGGCCTCTTTTTATAGGAAAAGGGAAAGGACTTTCCTAATTTGAATAGGAGAGAATCTCCTAATTGGTTTCTAATAAGGAATAGATCTCCTAATTGGGATTTGGGATTGGATTTGATTTGGTAAGGATTTGATTTGATTTCTTTTAATTAGGTAAGGATTTTACAAGATTTAAACATGTGATAAATATGCATATACCTAAATAGAAGCACAATGGGCGTGAATTACATCCTATGGGCATGGGTTTGGTTTGACTTGGTTTGACTTGGGTATTTTGGGTTTGGTTTGGGTTTTGGGCCTTAGGTAAGCTTTGAAACGGAAGTCCAACAAACAACCGGAGCCAAACAACGAGGTTAAATCCAACAAAAATTCCATTTTCCAACTTTACCCATCCAACGTCCGTTTCCCGCGACTTTCATGACTGAAGAGGTAGTTGCCTCCATACGAGACTCATCATTGGGCTAATGTGTAAAAATGCAATGCCTACAGTTGCCCCCACTTTGATGGGACTTGTGCAGTGTGTGACAATGACAATCCTATCAAAGTACATGCAATGCATTTTCACTTACCTGGCTCGCCAGCTGCCACCTGGTATGCCTTCTGTGCTGAGTTGATAGTGCTAAACCCCATACCTAGGGTGTCGCGGTAGTCCACAATGCCAAACTTGGCGTGCTAAACCCCATACCTAGGGTGTCGCGGTAGTCCATGGTAGTCCACATAGTCCACATATTCCTCGGTAATCCACATAGTCCACATACTCCACGGTAGTCCACGGTAGTCCACATAGTCCACATACTCCATGGTAGTCCACATAGTCCACATATTCCTTGGTAGTCCTCGGTAGTCCACATAGTCCACATACTCCTTGGTAGTCCACAGTAGTCCACAAAGTCCACATACTCCTCGGTAGTCCACGGTAGTCCACATACTCCACGGTAGTCCACAGTAATCCACATAATCCACATAGTCCACGGTAGTCCACACAATCCTCACAGTCCACATAGTCCACGATAGTCATCGGTAGTCCACATAATCCACATAGTCCACATGCCATACCTGGCGTGCTAACCCCGTACCTAGGGTGTCGCCGAAATATCCTCATACCCGGAGTGCCGTACATGGCAAAACTAATTTGATGTCTCCATACCCGGAGTGTCGTACCTTGCAAAACTGATCTGATGTTTTGTGGGCCTCACACTCAAAATGTCATACCCGGCATAACTGATACCGAACCAATGTGGGACTCGCCCCCAGAATGCCATACTCGGCAAGCCTGCTATTGATGCTGATGATAATGTGGGCCTCGCCCCCAGAGTGCCATACCCGGCTAAACTGATGCTGATAATAATGTGGGCCTCGCCCCCAGAGTGCCATACCCGACAAAACTGATGCTGATAATAATTTGGGCCTTGCCTTATGATTTATTCATGGATTCATTCCAAAACTCTGACAGCGTGGGCCTCGGCCCTAGGATTCATTCTCGGATTCTTTCCAAATTTTGACGACGTGGGCCTTGGCCGTAAGATTCATTCCCGATGCTGCTGACAATGTGGGCCTAGACCCTGGGATTCATTCTCGGATTCTACTGATGTGGGCCTCGAACCTGGGATTCATTCCCGGATTCATTCCAAAACTCTGCTGATGTGGGCCTCGACCATGGGATTCATTCCAAAACTCTGCTGATGTGGGCCTTGACCCCGGAACTCATCTCCAAACTGAAACTGATATGGGCCTCAACCCTGGGATTCATCCCCAAAACCGAAACTGATATGGGCTTCAACCCTGGGACTCATCCCCAAAAACGAAACTGATATGGGCTTCGACCCTAGGACTCATCCCCAAAACTGATACTGATGTGTTGCTGATTCTGGTTGGCTTGTCTTTACCGCTTTCTCCTTTTTGTTCTTTGAAACCTGTGAATACAAAACAAAACAAACACAAAAAAGAATGCAAAATATGTTACGTGTATGCATGCATGCATGAATGAATTTCCTATTCCGCTGGGTTAGGTCTTCTGCCAGTTCTCCAGGTGATTGCTCAGTCTCTGATTCGCGATATGGAAGACTGGTCGCCCCCAGTCTTGGTTTACCTTTCTAGTCTCCGCTGTTTGCACTTGGTTAAGATGAACCACATGGTGGGGCCTTCCATATCATCATGCTATGTCACATGCTATGAAATAGTCCCAATAGTTATACATATCATTGTCCTTAAAGAATGCTAAGTAATGAAACCAGAGAACCTTCAAAACATTCGATGCAACTCAAATCCAAGTCTTTGAACAAATATCTATGCCAGACTCAAAGTGTGTGTGTGAAAAGATTCTTTTACGGCTTAATCCTTGGGTAAGCTAACTCGATGATTTCGTTTCAAAAATCGGGATCGATGGGTCAAACCAACCTAGATGTCTCAGTTAGGGTCTGCAATTGCTTTTTCGTGCTCAATGTAGTATGGTCTTCTTTCTCTTTTGTCTCTCTCTTTTCTCTTTTCATTTTGAACTTCTTTTTTTTCTTTTTTTTTTTATTCTTTCTCTTTTTTTCAACACACCTACCCTTTAAGGTAGCATTTCTCCTCGTGGTGGTCCTAATACTCGCCCATGGGTAGCTTCACGCTTATTGGTTATAGGTGGTTCAATTCATTTCTTTAGAGACTTTTCTTTCATTTTCAACCATACCACACATCATAACATAAGCAAATCAAGATAGACATCTAAGCAAACGGTCATTCACCGACCTATAATTTCTTCAACTAGTCACTTTGCTAACTACTCAGGTTTTCATTGCTAAGAACCATAATCAAGTGCTTACGAGTCTAACATAGATCAATTACTCAAAGCATCAGATAAAAGCACATCAATAGTTTATCGTTTCTAAGGTTTCACCTTAAAGCAATCAATTTCATCATCGGACTTATGACTAACTATCAAAGACTAAAAACAAACAAAAAAAACTATTTTTTTTTCTTTTCTTTTTTTTCCTTTTTTTTTCTTTTTTTTTCTTTTCTTTTCTTTTTTTTCTCTTTTTTCTTTTTTTTCTCCTTTTTTTTCTTTTTTTTTTTCTTTTTTTTCTTTTTGAAGGTCCCCCACGGTCTTTCTATCCTTGCAGTAAAGTTCTCTATTTCTCGATTTCCTTTTTCCCGATGTCATGTTTGTTAAACTCTTCTTCGACAAGTCTTATTTTTCCTAACCCAACGGATATCTATGATGACTTTTAAGACACGAGGGTTAACATGATGCATGTATGCATGAGATGCATGGGATGTATGAGACATAATATGCATGGGGTTATCAAAAGCATATAGGGTGGCCCCAATAGGTCATACAACTATGGTTCACATGTGGGTTTACGGGAGTGTGGACAAAGGCTCTCGTTTGACGAAGGATTACCCACAACTAGGACTCCCCACTCAAGGGTTCGAGCGACCAAGTGAGTGCACCTTTTTTATACCTTACGGTACGTGCCAACGAGTTATGGTGTGTGACTAACTGTCGAATGGATTTCCCGTTGTAGATTCCCCAGAGGGAGGTGGAGCGAGGCTCTCTTAAGTACCCAAGCCCCTTAGGCTCTTATCGCTTGGTGTCAGGAATAAACAACGAGTCATCCAAACTAGTCTGTCACGACGAGCTACAAGTAATGATTATCTCGGTGTCTTCACAGTTTTTCCTTATAAAAAGGTAGTGAGTGAAGGAAGACATCGAACCATTACCTAGCCTTAACAATGCCTTTGATTACACCCTTTTCAACTCACTATAGAAACGATTAATTAAAGCACAAATTATACACATCACAAGACATGATTTCGGGGCCAATTCTCTATAAATCCCCAGTGGAGTCGCCAGACTGTAGACAACAGAACCTGGGCGACGCTGTTCTAGGCTCGCGGCCTAGTTGGGAGTATAAAATAACATGGAGTCGCCACCCGGTGTGAACCGGGACAAAGATTTAAGGCCGCACTCACCCCTCGCAAGGGAAGACCTCAAACCGTTGGGTTCGGAATGGTCCCTTACTTATGTCACTTGTGATGATATAATTTGTGCAATGAATTAACCAAGTCTACTCAATAATCATGCTCAAGGGTACTTAGATCTAACATGCTTTCATTCAAATAATTCCACGCAATGTAACACAACAAGCATATTGAACCATTAAATCAACATGCATAAATCATTACCCAAACGCATCATAAACTAAGAACATGCATAATGAACAACCTAAACATGCTTTAACAAATAAATAACAAACTAAATTAAACCATGCTTTAAATAATAAACATATAACCTAAAGACTATAACATGCTCAAATACAAATTAGGATGAGACAAGATACGTGTATCTTAAGTGGTACGTGGCATTGTATCCCGAGTGCAGACCATACTACCGTCCATTCAGAGTCGACTATGGAATTTACGTCCGGGTTTCCATCCGATATACCACAAAAGAGAACACATATCCCGCTCATCCAACAATCACATCATGCTTCAAACGACTCTCATGCAATTATATCAAAATAAATAAAACAAAAATAAAGAAGATAAGTAGAAAGGTGCCCTCAGGTCTAACCTCTTTTGTCGTCTAAGAAAGGGCGTTACACGTCCGTTGGAAGGGTGAATGATCCGCTACTCTTTTAGTTCACCAACTCAACGTCTTTCCTCGCTGTTTTGCTGTTCGGGCTGCTGTTTCAAGTCCGTTTCGCTGCTGTTTCGCTGCTACGTTTCAGGTCACTGTCTTGATGGTTTAGCGGACTGTTTTGGGTGATTTTGAAGGCTTAGGGAGGTGCGTTTGTGAGGATTTTTTAGGGAAACTTTATGGAGGTTTTGGGGATGGTGTTTAGGTGATTTTAGGACTGTTTTGTGGGCTAAGGACGCAACAAAAACTGACCAGAACAGAAGGTGAACTGCGGCAGTTCACAGGTGCAGTGGGGTGTTTTCAGGGACTGTTTTGGGGCTGCGAATGGGGCTGTGTTTGGAGGGTGTTTAGTGAGAATTTAGGGCTGTAAATAAGGTTTATTTGAGGGTGTTTTAGGGCTGTGAATGGGGGCTGGAACTCGGCAATGGAGGGTTAAGTTTAGGGCTTGGGCGTGAAGGGTGTTGATGAAGGAGGGAAGGTGCGGCAATGGAGGCTATTGGATCTTGAAGGTGCGGCAATGGAGGCTATTGGAAGGGCTTTGGGCGTGCAAAGGAGGCTTCACAAAGTGCTTGGACGTGCTTGAGAGACGGATATGTGCTAGGGTTGTGAATGGGGGTGAAGGCCTCTTTTTATAGGCAAAGGGAGAGGACTTTCCTAATTTGAATAGGAGAGAATCTCCTAATTGGTTTCTAATAAGGAATAGATCTTCTAATTGGGATTTGGGATTGGATTTGATTTGGTAAGGATTTGATTTGATTTCTTTTAATTAGGTAAGAATTTTACAAGATTTAAAACATGTGATAAATATGCATATACCTAAATAGAAGCACAATGGCGTGCGTGAATTACATCCTATGGGCATGGGTTTGGTTTGACTTGGGTATTTTTGGGTTGGTTTGGGTTTGGTTTGGGTTTTGGGCCTTAGGTAAGCTTTGAAACGGAAGTCCAACAAACAACCGGAGCCAAACACGAGGTTAAATCCAACAAAAATCCATTTTCCAACTTTACCCATCCAACGTCCGTTTCCCGCGACTTTCATGACTGAAGAGGTAGTTGCCTCCATACGAGACTCATCCTTGGGCTAAATGGAAAATGCAATGCCTACAACCATCAAATCAAACAACCAATATATTGATACTCGTAAACATTTGGCTTCACAAATAAAGTTTAGGTATAAGTCATCTTGAGATCGATACATTTATACTACTAAACGATACGTGTACGTGCCAAATTTGGACCCGAGGGTAAAAATGTCTTTTCACGTCAAGATTCTATACTAAAGCCCATAAATATTGGCCCTTAAAAAACATATTAGAAAACCCAGCCCATTAGATTTTATTCTATGGTACAGAACACTACAAATGAAAAACTAAATAAAATAGACAGCATAAGACATGATTGTTACTAACTATTTTTACTTTTTCTAAACATAAACACATGCAACGCCGAAAGTTGGATCCAAGACACGTTATGGGTTCCATAGCCAGGTATATCAGCACATTGTGGACCCACTGCCAGCTTTCATCACAGCTACAAAATATTCTCTTTTCAGATCTATAAAAAGAAAGATAACTCAAGGTTCAAGGCAGGCTGAATATCACTCTTAAAAACTTCTATTCTCTGACACAAGTTCTGAGAATTCCTTCCTTTGTCACCGCCCTCACGGCTATCAAAAGAAAGTAAGGTAACAATAAGCCTTATTTCCTCATATTACATAATGGCAGCTCATTTCACTATACTGACTTGAGCGTCGGAGTGTACCCGGCCCGGCACCCACCATACCGGTGGTAGTCTACTCCCGTTCACTTTATCTTTGTTTTGCAGGATCGTTAATGCCCCCAATCTACAAATTCTGATTGTGGACCTCGGGCGAAAACCAGCATCCACAATTTGGCGCCCACCGTGGGGCCTTGGCGATTTATAGCAAACAAAGATTTTTCAGTCTGCAATTCTAATTGTCATTCATGGCTTCAAGCAGCGAGCTGACACCAGATCCAACTTCAGCCCAAATATCTATGCTACAAGAACGGTTACGAACTTTGGAGGAGGAGAATTTGACCATGCGAAGCTCCAATACAAACCTTCGAAAGCAGTTAGAATTAATCTCTTCCACCTCTCAACAACGTGACTCTCCGGGTAATACCAACAATGATTTAATCCCATCCAATCTTTTGGAAACATTCAACGGTGTGGCAAATGACACTCCTTCGCCAGGAGACCACCCAAGTAATCATACAGTTCCGCCAATTTCCCCAGCCGACCAGGCTCAGCAAGTCGCTTCCAACATGCGCAAAGAAATGTTAGAGTTCAAAGAAGCAATATTGTCCAGTCTACCAGGCGTCAAATTGCCAATAAGGAAAAGTAGAGCTGGAACAATTTCTGACACACCATTTTTCGAGTCTATCACCTCTGTAGAATTGCCAAGGAAATTCAGCCCTCCAGATATGAAAATGTATGATGGATCTACTGACCCAGACGACCACATCATCCATTACAAGTATAAGATGATGTCAACAGGCCTGACCCCTCGACAATGGGAGGCCGGAATGTGCAGAGGATTTGGGGAGACATTGGCGGGTCCAGCCCTAACTTGGTTCATCAATCTCCCGTATAGGTCCATTGGGTCATACCAACATCTGGCAGACAAGTTTGTAGAGCATTTTGCGAGTTCTTGCAAAATTGAGAAGACTTCAGACGACCTTTGTGCCATCCAGCAAAGGAAAGGTGAATCTTTACGAAGCTACGTAGCTCGCTTCAATAAAGAAAGGATAACTATCCCGGACCTCCATCAACCTACTGCAGTAGAAGCATTCAGAAATGGTTTGCTTCTAGAAAGCGGACTTTACAAGAAGCTCACTAAATTCCGATGCTACACGATGGATCAAGCCATGGCTCGAGCCCAAATTGAAATAAGGTGGGAGGAAGATAAGAGGAACAAGAGAAAAGAGAATTTTTCTGGTTTGCAATACAATAACACTCAAGATACTACTAAAAGGCGCAAAGAATTTCTCAATAGAGCACCTCGGCCAACAGACAGGAAGGATCTTCCGAAAATGAATCAACATTTCAACCGGGATTTCAAGCGCCAACCGTTAGCTTTCAAGGACAAGACAAATCTGCTAACAGAGGAGAGAGACTCCCAGACTACAATTTTACTGTTTCCCCGGGAGAACTGGTTTCGGTACTCAAGAAGATGGGAGGCGAAGTAAAGTGGCCTCCACGCTCCAGAGATTATTCAGTCAAAAAAGATACCAGCAAATGGTGTGAGTTTCACCGAGATTATGGTCATACGACAGCAGATTGTGTGGCTTTAAGATTGGAAGTATTGGAATTGTTAAACAAAGGGCACTTGAAGGAATTACTCACAGATAAGGGCAAGGCTACAATGGCCAGGAGAAATGACAAGGAAGATGGCCCCATACCACCACCACCAATCAACAATACCGTAAGTTTTATTTCTGGTGGTTCTGAAGTCAGTGGTGTTTCATATTCCGCAGCGAAACGACATGCCAGGATAGCCGCAATAGGTCTTTTCCATTCGACTATGTCAATAGAGGAGACTTGTACAAACCTTACAATTGAATTTTCAGACGACAACATTTCCAGCCGAATGAATCCGCATCACGATGCGCTGGTAATCTCATTACAAATTGCAAATTTTATGGTCAAAAGAATCTTGGTCGACACAGGTTCGTCAGCAAATATCATCTTCAGGGCAGCCCTTTCCGACATGGGAACCGAGATTGAAAAGATCAACAGGAAATCAACTGTTCTTATTGGGTTCAGCGGCGAACAGAAATTCACCATTGGAGAGGTAACTCTTCCAGTCTATGCAGGAGGAATCAATAAGTTGACTTCATTTTTGGTCCTGGATTGTCCCTCAGCCTACAACTTGATCGTTGGCCGACCCTGGATTCATGAGATGAGGGCAGTCTCGTCAACTTATCATCAAGTGCTCAAATTTCCCACAAGGTGGGGAGTTCAGGAGATTGTAGGAGACCAACACGCTTCAAGAAGTTGTTACCAGACTACTTTAAAGGCGAAACCTCAGTCGGCATAGCAATTAATGGAGGGATCCGGTGTTACACCACCAGATCAGCCAAACGTGGAGGAGCTAGACGAAGTCTCAATACACCCGGAATATGCAGATCACAAAGTACCTATTGGAGTTAATCTGGATCCCAAGCTACGAACCGACCTAATTGATTTCTTGATGAAGCGACATGATTGTTTCGCCTGGTCACACGAAGATATGACCGGGATCGACCCAGAGTTAATCACCCATGAGCTCCATGTAGATCCAAACTACACTCCTGTCAGACAGAAAAAAGAAGAAAGTTTGCCCCGGAGAGAAATCAAATCATCAATGAAGAAGTCCAAAAATTATTACAAAATGGAGCCATCAAGGAGGTTCAATTCCCAGATTGGTTAGCTAATGTGGTGATAGTACGAAAGAAGAACGGGAAATGGAGAGTTTGCATCGACTTCACAGATTTGAACAAAGCATGCCCCAAGGATTCCTTCCCATTACCTCATATTGATTCCTTGGTTGATGCTACAGCAGGTCATGAGTTACTGAGTTTCATGGATGCCTATTCAGGCTACAATCAAATTCTCATGCATCCGAACGACCAGGAAAAAACTGCATTCATCACCAACAGAGGCATATATTGTTATAAAGTGATGCCATTCGGACTCAAAAATGCTGGAGCGACTTATCAACGAATGGTGAACAAAATGTTTTCTCAGCAAATAGGGAAGACCATGGAGGTTTATATAGATGACATGCTGGTAAAGTCAATAGAAGCCGAACAACATCTGACACATTTGGAGCAGGCATTCGACACAATGAAGAAGTATGGTATGAAATTGAATCCAACAAAATGTGCTTTTGGAGTCGCTTCAGGGAAATTTCTTGGTACATGGTCACGCGACGAGGGATAGAAGCCAATCCAACTCAGATCAGATCTATTCTTGACATTCCTTCTCCTTCCACTCCGAAAGATGTCATGCGACTTGCTGGGAGAATAGCCGCACTTAATAGATTCATTTCCAAGTCGACCGATAAAAGTTTTCTATTCTTCTCAGCATTGAAGAAGGCAAAACACTTCGAGTGGACTCCAGCATGCGAAAAGGCGTTGACAGAACTCAAACGATACTTATCTTCTCCACCATTGTTATCTAAGCCACTCGACAATGAAAGACTTTTTCTCTACTTAGGAGTCTCAGAGCAAGCAGTTAGTGCCGTCCTGATCCGAGAAGAAAACGGAACTCAACTCCCAGTCTACTATGTGAGTAAAGCATTGTTAGATGCAGAATCACGCTACCCTCATATGGAAAAATTGGTACTGGCGCTGATAACTGCAGCAAGGAAGCTACGACCATATTTTCAGGGGCACCCAATCACTGTCTATACGTCGTATCCAATGAGGAGCATTCTTCATAAACCCGAGCTTTCAGGGAGACTGACCAAGTGGGCTGTGGAACTTGGAGAACATGACATCACGTACTTACCACGCACCGCGATCAAGTCACAAGCACTCGCAGATTTTGTTGCTGATTTCAGCTCCAGTCTACAGGTACCAGCAGAACAAGAAATACAATGTATCCATCCTTCCACTACCTGGAAATTGGCAGTCGACGGGTCAAGCAATAAACGTGGATGCGGCTTAGGAATTGTGATTATAACTCCCGAAGGCGATGTGTTGCAACAGGCGGTCAAATGTGGCTTCAAAGTCTCTAATAACGAAGCGGAATACGAAGCTCTCATAGCTGGCTTAAACTGGCCCATGAGCTTGGTGCCAAGAAGATCGAAGTGAAATCAGATTCTCAATTAATCGTCAATCAATTCCAGGGTTCATATCAAGCTAGAGACTCACAGATGGTTTCTTATCTGAAAAAGGTAAAGGAAATCCAGTCGACATTTGAGCAGATAAGCATTTCTCAAATCCCCAGAAATGAGAACAAGCACGCAGATGCTTTAGCAACACTGGGTTCGGCGATTGAAGGAGAAAACATCCAGTCCATTCCAGTTGTATATTTGCAGTGGCCTGCATTTGGAAAAATGGAGTCGAAGAAGTTTCAACACTCACATCAGGCGACTCATGGTTGACTCCAATTGAGAAATATTTACAAAATGGCATGCTTCCAGAAGACAGAATTGAGGCTCGAAAGATTCAACGACAAGCTGCCAGATTCACGCTACATGATGGGCAACTTTTGAAAAGATCACTTTCTGGTCCCTACCTTAAATGTCTCACTCCAGAGGAAGCCCGGTACGTGTTAACCGAACTTCATGAAGGAGAATGTGGAAACCATTCTGGTGGAAGAAGCTTAGCCTCCCGAGCCCACACGACAGGATACTATTGGCCATCTATGCGAGCTGATTCGGTTGAATTCACTCGAAAATGCGAGAAATGTCAAAGATTTGCCCCCGTCTCACACTTACCACCGGAGAAATTGAAGCCGATTCTGTCACCTTGGCCATTCATGAAATGGGGAATGGACATCGTTGGGAAGCTACCTACCGCCCCTGGACAGCGAGTCTACATGCTCGCCCTTACAGATTACTATTCCAAATGGATCGAAGCAGAAGCCTTTGCCAAAATACGGGACTTAGAAGTGCAAAACTTCGTATGGAAAAACATCATTTGTCGATTCGGTTTGCCGAAGGAAATTGTAACTGATAACGGGTCTCAATTCATCAGCTACCGTTTCCAAGACTTCTGCCAGAATTGGGGAATCAAATTGAACTTTTCAACCCCACGTTTTCCTCAAGCGAATGGTCAAGCTGAATCATCCAACAAAACGATCTTGAATACAATGAAGAAAAGATTAGAGAAATCAAAAGGAGCATGGGCAGACGAACTTCCAGGAGTCTTGTGGTCTTACAGAACTACAGCTCGGACATCAACAGGACAAACCCCATTCTCCCTTGTGTTTGGGTGTGAAGCTGTGATCCCAGTCGAAGGAGTTGTTCCAACTCCTCGATACCAATGGCTCGACGAAAACACGAATCAACAACTCATGAGTTATAGCCTTGATACGGTTGACGAAATGAGAGAACGAGCCTCCATACGACTTGCAGCACATCAGCAGAGAATGGCCAGATATTTTAACAAGAATGTTAGATGCAGAACGTTTAAAGAAGGAGATTGGGTCCTACGGAAAGTATTTCAGAATACCAAGAGATCAAGGACGGAAAGCTAGGACCAAATTGGGAAGGCCCATACGTCATTACGAAGATTGTTGGGCAGGGCGCCTACAAATTGGAAACGACAGGAGGAAGGCCAATTCAAAATAGCTGGAATGCAATTCATCTCAAACGGTTTTACCGGTAATTTTTATTTTTCTTTTGTGTTGCCCATTCGACCAATGGAGTATTTTATAATAAAATGATGTGTGATGAAATTTGTGCATTCTGATATAACCATATAGAGAAAATAAAAGTGAAACCTTATATATCAAGCAAAAAGGAAACATTTTGTATTAGCAATTTCCCATTACAAAAGATAGTCAAAGTTAAGATTACATATTCATTCCATGGGCGTATCAGTCGACGGAACTTCAGGGGAAGGCTGAGCTTCCGCTAGTGGAACTTCAGCGGCCTGACTGGGAACAAAAGGGATAATTTCAGTCGTTCCAGGGACCCCTACCGTCTCAGCCTGTTTCTCCATTATGGCTATTTCTTCTTCGGCTTCTCCAGTGGCCATTTGTTCTTCTTCAGCAGCCTCTTTTGAAATCACTTCTTCTCCCTTTTCTTCTTCTTCACCCTCGCTTGTAAGTGAAACCCCAGCAGCCAGCCTCTCATATTCGCGAATCCATTTCCTCGGCTTCCAAGCGACATTCTGGCCAGCTAAATATTCTTCCATTAGGTTGCTCCTCTCTTTCATCATTGATTCAAAGGCAACTAATTCGAGTTGATCAAGCAACTCGGCCTTTTCCTTCCTCAAGCTCTCCAAACTTTCTCTGAACGCTTCATTGGTAGCCTCAGACACTTCTTTCTCCAATTTCAGTATCGCTTGAGTCTCTCTCAGCTCTTTCTCAACCTCTCTCAATTTCCTTTCGGTAGCATCAGAATTTGCTTTCAGCTCACCGAAATCTCTTCTGACTGATGTGTTTGCTTTTTCTAAATCCCTCATCCTCCTCTGGCTTAATTCAGCATACTGTTGCATAAAAATTCCACATTCCATAACCTGAAAGAAATTCCATTTAGTACATTCCATATGACTTCTTCAAAATTGATAATATATTTGATAGATATATACCTGATAACTTAAAGCCGAAATCTTCTTGCTTGTTTCGGTTGGACCCAATTCAATCAGCCGCTGCTCATCTTCTTCCAGCAACAGACGTTTAATAAACTTGGAAAGGCTAGAAGGATCCGAAATTGCAGTACACCCGTGGGGAATCCTCACTACTACGCCTTCTGCCTCTTCCTCCACTTCTACTACTGCCTTTCTCTTTTTCGAGGCAGATACCTTCTCAGTCGACTGGGTCGTTGGTTCCGACACATTTACCGAAACGACTTCAGCTGGTTTGGTGATGTCCAAATTTGCGGTTTCAGGCTCCTTCTCTTTGGTTTTCTTAGTCTTCCTCCGGTTCCTCATTTCATCAAGTTTTGGCACCTTAAATGGACCCGACATCATCTCAGCTGCGCATAAAAATTCTTCAGGAGTCAGCGATGTTAGAAATAGCAGCCTCCCAAATGTAACCTCAATCGCCCAAGTGCACAAAATCACTGCCAAAATATGCTTACTCAAAGCCAAGGGAGTACCTTCAGAATAAACCACTTCTTTCCACAGCGGAGTTAAACTCAGTCTCCTCTCATCTAAAGCCGCTTTCCAATTCCTCTTCGAGTCAGGCAAACCGAGGATGCGGTTAGTATTTGCGACGGCTCGTTGAGTAGTATCGAATGTTCTATTCAGCTGAAGACCTGAAAGAAGATCAAGAAGAATATTTACAATCATACAAGTAGTAATATAGAGTATAGAAGGGTGAAATAATACTCACTCGACGAAGTCCAATGTTCAGGTATTTCTCCACTCCCATTCGACCCAAACACACACTCTCCTCTCACGAAGAAATAACTTTTTTGCCAATCACCCCTATCATTTGTTGTAAGCCCCAATACCAAGTGCTCCCTCTTTTGGCGTAGATACAGTGTGATATCTCCTTTTTCTCTCAGGTGTTCTTTCATATAGTAAGTATACAATAATTCTCGCACCCCAAACACGATCCCCAATTCAAAAGACATACACTCAAGCGACAGTAGAATCCTCCAAGTGTTTGGCATTAGTTGCGATGGAGCCAGCTGGTAATGATTCAGGACTTCCCATACTAACTTTGGAACGGGGAATCTGAATCCATCAATAAAGGGTCTTTCATAAAACCCAATCCACCCAGGAATTCTGTAGTCTATCCTTTCAGTCGGCGATGCTAACCTTACTTCAATTGATGGAGGAGGAAATCTATATTTCAATCTCATCTCTCTCATTGATCTTTCAGTCACTCGACTAGCTGGATTCTTGGTTAAGATATTTGTGGGTTCACTCGTACTTGGAATCTCACTCGACTCCTCAATTGTAGGTAGTGATCTAAGTGGTGTAGCTTCGGTGGGTATTCCTAACGGTGGTTTAGCTATAGTTACAATTCCAGTCTCTTTAAAATCTTCATACGACCAATCCCTAATAGTTTCATCATCACTTGAATCACTCATAGGCTGTTCAATATACTTATCAATTTGAGCACCTAAACTACCCAGCGAATCCTCACTCGACATTTTCCAAGCAACAAACACAAATGTCCTAAAAATTTCTACCCCTTCGAAGATCAAAACACGTCCAAACCATAAACAAAATCCGTAAGTTTCACTATGTTTTCAAGATCTAATGGCCTATTTGACTTAGAACAAATTGAATCTACAATATGAACATTTGAAGATGTTGAAGAATGCGAAGAAGATTATGAAGAGTACCTTGAGATTTTGAGAGCTCCCTTAAGCTTGCCAACCGAGAGAAATTTTTGTTTGAGACCAAATGAGACTCAATACTCATTCTTATACTCTCCTTTTAGGCGCCTCAATTTCCCTCCAAAAGACACCTCGAAAATCCCACTAGGGTTTCAATAAATGAACTTGGGCTCCAAACACCCACAAGCCCAATTCCTTACTATCTTCCAAGGATATTGTCATTGTGTAGACATCTTTGGCGATTGGTTGACATCTGTCAATGAATTTATTCCCTACAGAATAAACCCCGACATCTTGATTCATTCTAAAAGAGTAAAGTCGAATCAGAGAGCATAATGATTCATATAATCAATCCAATCGAGATACATGCATGAAGTCATTATTGGATTATTTCAGTCGACATTATGTTCTTCAGTCGACATTCCCATATTAAGCGGTAACATTTACATTTTAGAAGGTTATTTCAGTCGTCATATATGCTATTTCGACAGGTGAATTTTTAATCCTTACATTATCGTCTCAGTCGACAGATGTACAGTAAAATCCTTGCAGGTCTATTCCAGTCGACATTACATGAAGATGTGATGCAAATATATTCCAGTCGACATGTACACTCCAGTCGACATTACATGAAGACGTGATGCAAATATATTCCAGTCGACATGTACACTCCAGTCGACATTACATGAAGACTTGATGTAAATATATTCCAGTCGACGAGTATATGGTATGAAACTTTGCATATATTCCAGTCGACAAGTATGTGGTAATATCTTTGTAGGAACACCCCAATCGACGAACATGAGAGAATATTTCTAGTTGTTATTCCAGTCGACAGGTATATGTTTGCAGGTACATTCTAGTCGACTATATGAAGACGTGATGCAAATATATTCCAGTCGACATGTACACTCCAGTCGACATTACATGAAGACGTGATGCAAATATATTCCAGTCGACATGTACACTCCAGTCGACATTACATGAAGACTTGATGCAAATATATTCCAGTCGACATGTACACTCCAGTCGACATTACATGAAGACTTGATGCAAATATATTCCAGTCGACATGTACACTCAGTCGACATACATGAAGACTTGATGCAAATATATTCCAGTCGACATGTACACTCCAGTCGACATTACATGAAGACGTGATGCAAATATATTTCAGTCGACATGTACACTCCAGTCGACATTACATGAAGACTGATGTAAATATATTCCAGTCGACGAGTATATGGTATGAAACTTTGCATATATTCCAGTCGACAAGTATGTGGTAATATTTGTAGGAACACCCCAATCGACAACAGAGAGAATATTTCTAGTTGTTATTCCAGTCGACAGTATATGTTTGCAGGTACATTTAGTCGACAATATATGAAGACGTGATATAAATATATTCCAGTCGACATGTAAATATGAGAACTTATAGAATTCCAGTCGACAAGTTTGTGGTGATAAGTATGACCTCCAACCGATGAGCAAGAAAGAATGTTCCAAGTTGCTTTCCAGTCGACAGGGGTTATGATATTCCCATCGACGTGAATTATATGGGGATTATCCTGACCTTCACCAGGTTCAGTCGACTGGGAACATTCCCCAATGGCTTCATAGAGTCAAGTTCAAGAACTGGCCTTCAGCTGGTCCAGGCGACATGAGTAATTCCCCTGGTCCACGGACCCGTAGCATGGGGATTATCCTGACCTTCACCAGGTTCAGTCGACTGGGAACATTCCCCAATGGCTTTCATAGAGTCAAGTTCAAGAACTGGCCTTCAGCTGGTCCAGGCGACATAAGTAATTCCCCTGGTCCACGGACCCGTAGCATGGGGATTATCCTGACCTTCACCAGGTTCAGTCGACTGGGAACATTCCCCAATGGCTTTCATAGAGTCAAGTTCAAGAACTGGCCTTCAGCTGGTCCAGGCGACATAAGTAATTCCCCTGGTCCACGGACCCGTAGCATGGGGATTATCCTGACCTTCACCAGGTTCAGTCGACTGGGACATTCCCCAATGGCTTTCATAGAGTCAAGTTCAAGAACTGGCCTTCAGCTGGTCCAGGCGACATAAGTAATTCCCCTGGTCCACGGACCCGTAGCATGGGGATTATCCTGACCTTCACCAGGTTCAGTCGACTGGGAACATTCCCCAATGGCTTTCATAGAGTCAAGTTCAAGAACTGGCCTTCAGCTGGTCCAGGCGACATGAGTAATTCCCCTGGTCCACGGACCCGTAGCATGGGGATTTTCCTGACCTTCATCAGGTTCAGTCGACTGGGAACACTCCCCATTGGCTCACATAAAGTCCGAATTTGTTCAGGTGGAACTAGACAGAATCCTGATCTTCAACAGGTTCATCATTCTTACATATCTTGTTAAGATTAAGTCTTAACTTATGACTATTCCAAAACGATTCAGAAAAAGTTTACAGAGCAAATCCCAGATGATACATTCGATTTATTACTCTCAAAGTCAAAAACTTTTTGACTTAAAGAGTAGGGAACAAACTGTACGTGCCAAATTTGGACCCGAGGGTAAAACTGTCTTTTCACGTCAAGATTCTATACTAAAGCCCATAAATATTGGCCCTTAAAAAACATATTAGAAAACCCAGCCCATTAGATTTTATTCTATTGGTACAGAACACTACAAATGAAAAACTAAATAAAATAGACAGCATAAGACATGATTGTTACTAACTATTTTTACTTTTTCTAAACATAAACACATGCAACGCCGAAAGTTGGATCCAAGACACGTTATGGGTTCCATAGCCAGGTATATCAGCACATTGTGGACCCACTGCCAGCTTTCATCACAGCTACAAAATATTCTCTTTTCAGATCTATAAAAAGAAAGATAACTCAAGGTTCAAGGCAGGCTGAATATCACTCTTAAAAACTTCTATTCTCTGACACAAGTTCTGAGAATTCTATTCCTTTGTCACCGCCCTCACGGCTATCAAAAGAAAGTAAGGTAACAATAAGCCTTATTTCCTCATATTACATAATGGCAGCTCATTTCACTATACTGACTTGAGCGTCGGAGTGTACCCGGCACCCACCATACCGGTGGTAGTCTACTCCCGTTCACTTTATCTTTGTTTTGCAGGATCGTTAATGCCCCCAATCTACAAATTCTGATTGTGGACCTCGAGCGAAAACCAGCATCCACAATACGTGCGCTTGCATTATAGTATGTGATCACGCCGTTCAACACCCTTACTTTTCATAATTAATTTTTGAGTGAAATTATTCATAATTATTAATTTTGGGTAGAAAATCATTCTTTTTAAAAATTGAGAGTGAACCATTAATAAATTTATATATAAAAAAAAAGGGAAAATGTTTTCAAATTTTTATTGAAGATCGGATGGATGACGGTAATTTCCTTAGGCTGTGTTTGGTTGGGGGGTTTTGGAGGGGAGGGGAGGGGAGGAGATGAATTATTTTAAATTATGTTTGTTTGGTTCAATTTTTTGGAAGGGAGTGGAGGGGAGGGGAGATGAGCAAAATCCCTCATAAGCCAATTTTAGCTCCCCTCCAAAAGTGGGGGTTTTGGAGGGGAGAGAAAGTGAATAATTAAAATTTTAAATGTAATGATTAAATTATCCTTACTTATATATTAAAAATCCTAAATTGTCATAATTACAAAATCCCTCCTAAGCCAATTTTAACTCACCTCCTAACTATTTTTCTAAAATCTTATTAACATTTTGCGTATTATCTGAACTTAATCATTTTAGTAATTTATGTTATAAACTTTGATATTTTGCAGTGTTTCTTTATCTATTCATCTATGTCAAACATAGCTATTGGTTTGATGCTTGTTTTAATTTTATTTTTAATAACATGTATTATATATGTAGAGCTTTTAATTTTAATTTTATTATTTCTTTAATTCAAAAATAATATAAGTCTATATTGTTTTAATTTTATTTATAATAAGCTATAATGATAAAATAGTAAATTAGTTTTAAAATTTCTCCCCTCCCTTCTTGAACCAAACATATATTTAATTAAAAACCCTCACATCCCCTCACCTCCCCTCCTTTGAACCAAACATATATTTAATTAAAATCTCTCCCCTGCACCCCCCTCTCTTCCCCTCCCTTTCATTGAACCAAACAGACCCTTAGTAAATTGGGTCCCAAAGTCGTCCCGCTCCGAATTTGAAAGTTTATTCCGACAGAACGACACCGTTTTCAACTGTTCATTTTCATTAAACGCTGGAATCATGGAGAAGATTGAAAGGACAAGTGTCAATCATCGGTAACGCAACTGCTCTTTATAATACGTACGACCGTCGTTTGAACGTCGTTAACAACTCCCGTTATCGCGTCGTTAGAAACCTAAGCACTCGCCAGCCAAACGCATCCACGCCGTCACCCAAAGCCAAAACAACAAAGCACAGCGCCGTGACGGTCAAATAAAAAGAGAGTACACTGAAAACAACTACTCGAGCGCGTCAGTAATTATTATCCTTAAATTAACAAAGCAGAACCTGGACGTGACCTTTCCATAAGAAGACAACAAAACTTAAATAAAAGAAAATCAAAAATAAAAATAAAAATTGTAACCGCTTGAAAACTGAAACCTTGATTCTTGCGGCAGTAGATTTTCATTTTACACAAGCCCGATGTTTTCGATGATCAATTTCAAATCAATTCTTGTCTTTATTTATCTATTTTAGGAAAAAAAGAATCACTTTTTTTTTAAACTCTTTAGTTGCTCAATTGTGAAAGCGTTCATCTTCTTCTTCAGGTAATTTTTTTTTCTCATGTTTATATCAATTGTTTTTTTTCATAATAATAGTAGATTTTTTATTTTATTTTATGTACTTTAATTATATTTATGTTAATATATTTGAAGTTGGTGAAGTTTTTATTTTTGAAGGCAAAACCCTAGGGTTTGGTTAGTGTGTGTCGATTTTAACGTTTTTATTGTTGTTATTGGACTTGTTTTCTTTGGACAGTGAGAAAAAGTCTACATGGGAAGCTGAGTTCCTGGAGGAACTATTGTTATTTTGCCGGAAAATGGAGAAGTCGAGTAATAAGCTACCGGAACTATCGAAATCAAAGAACCCAGATGATAAAAGTTTGAAAGAAAGTTTGAAGAATTCTTTCCTTGTCGGTTCTGTTGAAAATAGCAAAGAAAATGGGGTTAGGGTTTCTTCAAATGGGAAGGAGGATTTAGTTGGTGATGATTTGGAAGGTGGAGTTGTTTTTGTAGTTAAAGAAACGAAGGTTGTTGAGACTGAAATTGCGGTTAAAAGTGGTGGAGATAGTGAGAATGTGCAAGAATTACTCTCTTTTAATGATGCTGAAAATGAAGAGGTGGATCATTGTGTTGGTGGTAATGATGGTATTTCGCTCCTTGTGGATGTTAGTAGTGGAATGGGAAGAGAAGATGGTGGTGACTTCAGCAGGAGGGAGGATGGTCGCCCTTCAAATGAAAAGGTGGAAAACCTGGATGGGAAGATTAGGGAGAGAGTGACAATGAAGATGGGGAGGAAGATGATTCTAGTGATGGAGATTATGAGTTCTGTGTGGGTGTTTTGTGTGGGGTAAGATTAAGAGTTACCCATGGTGGCCAGGGCAGATTTATGATTCATCCGATGCTTCTGATTATGCATTGAAGGTGAAACGTAGGGATAGGCTACTTGTGGCATACTTTGATGGAACTTTGCTTTGCTTGGTGCCATCCATCTCAGTTGAAACCTTTTGAGAAGAATTTTGAGGAGATGTCAACGGAGTAGCACAAAGAGCTTTGTTAATGCTGTGCGGAATGCGGTGGATGAGATTGGTAGACTTGTGGAGTTGAAGATGACTTGTTCTTGTGTACCAAAAGAGAATTTAGTTGGTCTTGCTAGACCGTTGGCAGCGAATAGTGGGGTCAAGCCTGGGGTTCTTGTGCCTGAAGGTGGAATTGCAAAGCTTTGGAACTATCTGTTTGGACCATCAGAATGTCTTGCTGAATTGAAACATGTTGCACGGGTTATTTCCATCAATAATATGCTTGAATTCACCGAGTTAAAGTGCTGGCTGTCAACTTTTTATCATGTGGGAGGGGGCTATCAGTTGCCTTTGTTCCATGAACCTCAGCCAATTGCAGGCTTAGAGAATGACCATAATATGGCATTGGAGTTTTTTCATGATGCAGAGGGCCCAATCAAAGGCCCTATTGAAGAAGAAACCAATCAGTCCTTGCTGCAGAAGTGCCTTATGGGTTCAGACAATGGGCATCGCCCGAGAAGAAAACAGAAAAGCATTGCTGAAATTATGGAAGGTTATGTGGATACTCCGGCAAAGAATGTGGAAGAGGATGTAACAAAAGAAGAAACAAGCCTGGGAAATCTAGTGCAATCATTTTTGAGGAAAAAGACGAAAAGACGATGAAGCAAATGGCGGGACTAGTTTGAGTTCTAGGCCAAAGAGGAGGAAAGTGACCAAGCTCTTAGAATCTACTTCTGCTACAGGGATTGAAATTGCTACTGATGAAAGGGATGGCAGCAAGGCCAAGGAAGAGAAATGAGGAAGTTTCTTTTGTCAAGGAAGAAGAAGAGCAAAGCTTCCCACACTGAAAGTGATGATGGGAGCAAAGCAGAAACTAATGCAAGCCCCTCGTCTGTAGAAAAGGATACAGTTCAAAGGACGACGGTGAGGCCACAGAACAAATTGAGAAGAGCTTCTTGTTCAAGAGAAAGAAGAAGAGCAAGTACTTATCCCCTCCTTATACAAATATAATAGGAGGCAAACCAAGAAAGACTTCGAAGCAGAATTCTTGAAAATTTCCGGTGAGGCTAGGGTTGCAGAGCGGATGACTAGGGCTGCTGCCAATCTCATTGAATCCGAGTCTCCTGCAATTCTGATGTGTAGTGATGAGGTGCTACAGAAGAAAGACTCTAAACAAGTTGGTGCAGGACATGATAAATCTGACACCTCAAATCCTGAAACAATGAAAATAGATCAGAGCACCTTCATTGATGCAATAAAGGTTAAGGCGTCCGCTAAGGTCGTGCTATCTGGAATCAGGTCCACAGCTATCAATCTAAATTCTCTGAAGAAGGATTCTCTTGATATGGTTGAGGGATTTATTTCGATCTTTAGGAGCTCAGTCTATCGCAATGGACCCAACTATAAAATATACAATAAAAGTCGGCTTGGTAGAAAAAGAAAAACTCTAGACTCTGAACCTGTGTCATCAGAAAAATATCAAAATCAGACTGAACGGAAGTCTCTTCAAGAGAGATCTAGGTGGACAAAGATAAAAAAGAATGAAGAAGCAAAACCAATGAAGGATGATAGAAATTCAGATGAGCCTATTCTCAAGCAAGCAGGGGATGTGAAGACAAAAAGCAGAGGAATTGATGGTAAAGAAAAGTCAGAGAAGCATAAGCTCAAGCAAGCAGGAGACTCGAAGACAATAAGCAGAGGAACTGATGGGAAAGAAAAGTCAGACAAGCATAAGCTCAAGCAAGCAAGAGACGCAAAGACAAAAGGGAGAGGTACTGAGGGGAAAGAAAAGTCAGACAAGCCTAAGCTGAAGCAAGTAGGAGATGTGAAGACAAGAGGCAGAGGAACTGATGGGAAAGAAAAGTTAGACAAGCCTAAGGTCGGGCAAGTTACAAGGTCACAAGATAAGAAGAGAAAAGATACTGAATCTGATGGGAAAGAAAAGTCAAACAAGCCTAAGTTCGGGCAAGTAACAAGGTCACAAGATAAGAAGAGAAAAGATATTGAATCTGATGGGAAAGCAGCTCCTGATATTAATGCAAAAGATAAGCAAACCGATGGGAAGGCTTCACCTACGTCCCTCTTTGTGACATTGGGCCCAACATCATCTTGCCATCAAAAATGATCTTATCAAAATATATAACAAGTTGGATCTCTTAATGAAGAACAGACAGAAATGTTCTATGATAGTTGCTGTGCGCAGGTTGTCTTTTTAAGGAGCTCTGATGCAGAAGAAGCCGTCAAGAGTTCCCAATTGGCCAGTCCCTTTGGAAATTCTAATTGCAATTTTGAGATTCGGGATTCCTCATCTGCTTTCAAGATGCGAAAACTTGAAGGGATATCAAGTGCAAAACCTTCTCAAGTCAAGGAGGGAGGCCAGACCTTGGGAAATGAATCTGGCTCTAAAACATCTGTTGGTGAGGCTTCCCCACTTGATTACGTAAAGCAGAAACTTGAAATGATTGGCTCAGTCTTGGCGAACTCAGATGGGAAGATATCACCGGAGTTGAAATCCATAGTAGAGGGCGAGGTAAATGACTTGTTAGATAAGGTAAATAAAGTGGTTGGATCTTCTTTGTCTTAGATTGTGATGAAGCGAGATATGGAGATGGAGTTTTTGGTTCTGCATGCTTGTCATTTGATTGCCTATCCATGTTTAGGTGTAGAGATAGTTATAATGTACTGAAGTTTGTTGCCTGGATGTAGGAGTAAGTTTACTGTTATGTCATGTTCCATATATAGTGCAACAGTTAGAATCATGTTATAGGAATTCAGTTGCTTTTGGCATATGCAAAACACAGTTTTCAATATAGCAATAGATTTATGAATTGATGCAAATTTAGGCATTGAATTTCCTCCATGTTCATTTCAGTGTCGTTGATGGTGTTTTTCCACTTAGTTACTATCCCTTTATTCTTTTTGGAACTTAAAAAAAGATTTGAGCTGGGGTTTGGTTGGCACTCGGCCATCATAAGAAATGGTGCTGATTTTTTGGCATGTTGAGTTGGGGATATTTGATACAGGCAGATTTGAGATATTGATCATCAATTGTGCTTGAATTTTTGTTGCCATAGGTGGAGTTGGTTGCCAAAGTAAAGCTTCTCATGTTCAGATCTTGCTTGCTTTTTTCAAATTCTGCTAAAGAAGTTCACTGAATGAGTTTTCGGGTTATAAAATGGAAAAGCATCTCCAAACTAAGGTCTATTTTGAGATTGAACCAAGCATATTATTTTAAGGTCTATTTTGTACAGCTGTGGTGACATGGATTCGAAAATCAAATAAATCCCAAGTATTCTTTCTTAAGTCTCAAAAACCTTAATCAATGATTTTATAAGAATAAAATTCATCTAAGATCAGCCCTAAACCACCAAATCAGTGTGTTATGTTAGCAATGGAGACGCCACTAAACTTGTTAAACTTAGATAAGTCGATTTAAACTTGAAAATGAGAATTCCTCCCTCACAAGAAATTCGGACATAAGCTTAAAGCTTGAGTGTTTTTCTTTCAAAATTTGTGAATAATGTTAAGGAAGAAGAAAATCAAGTTTAAGTAGGTTACAAAGAGAAACCCTAAAGGCATAAAGACAAAAATGCCCTTAAAGGGCGAAATTACAAAAAGGCCTAAATCTTCAAGTCTTTAAAGGCTTGTTAAGCTTCATTCAGACCAAGTTAAGTAGCTTAGGGCCCTCTCCATTGAATACCACATTGGCTCTGATTTGTTTGTTGCAGTCGGCCATAAAACTCTGAACTAATCCCGCCATTACTTCTCTGATTCTTTTGGCCTTCTGTGTTTATAATGGGCTTTTCTAGTACTTGCAATGGCTCCATTATGTTACTGGTCATGTCCTTTGATGCTCCATGTGTGGCCTGGATCATGTCATTCCATCATTCTTGAAAAGGATTCGACCTCGAATATGCAATTGCATAAAAAAGAGTTAAGTCAGAAACATTAAATGTAGCAGACACATTATACTTACCTTGTAAATCCAGCTTGTATGTATTGTTGTTAATCCATTCCAAGACTTGAAATGGACCATCCCCTCTCGGTTGTAGCTTAGATTTACGCTGTTCAGGAAATCTCTCTTGCGCATGTGTACCCAAACCCAATCTCCAGGCTGAAATACCACACGTTTTCTTCCCTTATTGGAATGAGAAGCATATTGCTCATTCTTTCGCTGTATATGCTCTCTTGCTTTCTCATGTATGTGTTCCACCAAATCAGCTTTCCTTTTTCCATCTAACCATGCTTGCTCATCAACAGGCAATAGTAACAAATCTAATGGAGTTAGTGGCTGAAAACCAAAATCAATTTCAAATGGTGTATAAGATGTAGAGGAATGAGTACTACGGTTATATGAAAATTCAACAAAAGGCAAATAGTCCTCCCAAGTTTTTAAGTTCTTAGTGATAATAATACGCAATAACTGAGTCAAAGTCCTAGTAACCACCTCGGTCTGTCCATCAGTTTGGGAGTGGCAAGTAGTAGAATACAAAAGTTTAGTTCCTAACTTACCCCATAAAACTTTCCGAAAGTGACTAAGGAATTTAACATCACGATCTGAAACTATACTCCATAGAATCCCATGGAGTCGTACTACTTCTCTAAAGAACGAGTCATTAATGTTAGTGGCATCATCAGTCTTATGGCATGTTATAAAGTGTGCCATCTTAGTGAACCTATCAACCACTACAAAGATGGAATCTCTACATTTCCTAGTCCTAGATAAACCCAATATAAAGTTCATTGATACATCTACCCATGGCTCACTAGGTACAGGCAATGGTGTGTACAACCCATGAGGCATAACCTTAGATTTAGCCTTTTAACAAATTAAGCATTTATCACACAAACGCTAAATATCTCTCCGCATTTTAGGCTAATAGAAATGTTCACTCAATACCCCTAAGGTAGGTCTTGGCAATGCCAAAGTGCCCCATTAAACCTCCATCATGCGCTTCCCTAACTAACAACTCACGCACACTACAAACATGAATGCATAATCTATTCTCCCTAAATAGAAACACATCATGTTGGTAGAATTTACTAAATATAGACTTTTCACATGTATCACAGATAGTACTAAAGTCAGTATCATTTGCATAAAGTTCTTTAATAAATTCAAACCCGAGCATTCTTGCACTCAATGAAGTAAGTAAAGCATACTTTCGCGATAGTGCATCGGCGATAATATTTTCCTTACCTTGTTTGTAGCGTAGTACATTGATGAGCGGAAAATATATCAATATTTACCGCCCCTTTAACTTAATATTTTGTTTAGTTTCTCGGGTTTGATGAACATTTTGATGTGTTTTAGTTTATTTTGAAGATAAAATAATATCGGGTCTCAATGAAATCATTTAGGATGAAATATGAGTCAAATAAGGGCAATTATTGGACTTGATATATTAATTTTGGAGATTGGAAACTTGAAAGGGCGTTTTGACGAAGTGCAGTTTTGGGAATTCCAATTTTGCGCATCTGTCGTAGTTTGGGCGTAACTTTTTACTCAGATATCTGATTGCGCTGATTCAAGTGCCAGATTAAAGAATACTCAAAGATCTACAACTTTGAAAGAGAAAATATTTTCGAATTCGGAAGAGTTCATGACCGAAATTGATGAACCATACAGAAGTGTGTGATGTGTAATTATTAAAGTCATTATCAATCATTTTCAAAGCAAAATATAAATTAATAAATAATTAATAAAAATTATCAAATCAACACCAAACAAGATAAGCAATTAGTGGAGCAATTATGGATTTGGTGGAGTAATTAGTGGAGAAATTAATAATGGATTTGGTAGAGAATTTGATGGATGATTTGATATAGCCATTTCATTTGTAAAATCCATACTTTCTTCTTTGAAATTCCTTAAGAATAAATAAGAAGATTGTATCTAGTTTGTTTATTTTCAGTTTTCAGTAATTAATTTTCGCTTTCGCTTTCGCACTTTCTTTTCTTTACTTTTCAGTTTTTACTTTCCGCAATTTACTTTTACGCACAAACCTTTTCTTTCTTTACTTTTGCAGTTTTTATTTTTCAAGCAATGAGGAGGTAACTCCCCTTTGCTGGGGTAAAAGGTAAAGCTTTTATTATTGCTATCTAGATTAATCTCCCTTAAATATAAAATATAAACTATTTAAAATCTGACTTAATGAGGATACCGCTATATTGGCCGGTTGGAAATTAATTATAAATTGGTTTTAACCTGACTAAGTATGGATACCGCCTGGTTGGTCGGTTGGTAATTAATTATTAATTCGACTTAATCAGGATACCGCCTATATGGCTGGTTGGTAATTATCACGCAAAGTTAATATATTATATTAAGGGAGATATCTAAAATAGTAGTAATAAAAGTTGATCCTCTAACCCCAGCATTTTCTTTTATTGTACTTTTACTTTATTTAATTTCAGTAATTTACTTTTCAGCAATTTACTTTCAGTAATTTACTTTTATTTTTTTTACTTTTTACTTTTTACTTTTTACTTTTTTTTTTTACTTTTCAGCAATTTACTTTTCAGTATTTAATTTTCAGAATTTACTTTATGTCTTTTATTTTATTTAAATTTTTACTACCCGTAAATATGTGTCGTAACTAAGTCAGTTATCTGGGGTTGTGATAAAATCCAATATCACCGGTTTATAAGGGGTTAAATTATAGTCTGGGTAATATAAAAGTTTATTTATTGAGTCTTAATCTTAATGCTTTTTATTAACTGGCCATTAATAAAATTGAACTGGTAAACTTAAAATGAACTAGACATATGGATTTTAAGTTTAAGACCTTAGACTCAATAGCCCACGATCTTCCTTGAAGATAGATAACCCTTTAATAGATTTCCTTACAGGATAGGAATATACCTGTCGGGCGGGGGTAGCCATAATTGGAACTTAATCTTAATGAATCCAGGTAATTTGGTTGACATAGACATATGGTTCAATTGGATTATACTGGATATTTTTAGTTGACCATCGGAAGAGGCTTTTACATAATTTAGTGTTCCAGGTTAATAAATCAATATATTACCCAATTCTAAGATAACCACTTCATATTTAAAATGATATTGGAAGAAATCACAACCCTAAATAGTTTTTAATATTGAATTTTCTTAAAACCTATTTTCGACAATTTTATTTACTTGTTTTTAAATTTAGAATCGTCACCATTTCAAATCAATCAAACAACCTGTTAGATACTAGTAATCATTTGACCTCATAAAATTAATAGATTAGATATTAAGTCCTCGTGGGATCGATATTTTTATACTACTTGAACGATACGTGCGCTTGCGTTATACGTGTGTGTTTACGCCGGTCATACATATGGAAATGTCTCAACAAACTCTAACCAACGTTTGTGCCGTTTTTTTCAGCTTACCTTGACCCTTCAAATGCTTCAATGACTCGTGATCTGTATGGTTCACAAACTCTCGAGGCCATAGATAATGCTACCAAGTCTCAAGGGCTCTCACTAGCGCATATAACTCTTTGTCGTATGTGGGGTATCTCAAAACTGCTACATTAAGCTTCTCACTAAAGTAGGCTATTGGTCGCTTTTCTTACATAAGAACTGCTCCAATGCCTAATCCGGATGCGTCACACTCAATCTCAAATGTCTTCTCAAATTTGGGTAGTGCCAAAACTGGTGCACTGCACAACTTCATTTTAAGACCCTGGAATGTGCGCTCATGCTCTTCCCCCCATTTGAAGCCAACAGTTTTCTTCACTACTTCAGTTAGTGGTGCTGCAACACTACTGAAGTCTTTAACAAATCTACGGTATAAGCTTGCTAATCCATGGAAGCTTCTGACTTCTGTCACTGTTGTTGGTGTAGGCCAATCTTGAATTGCCTTCACCTTTTCCAAATCTACCTCGATGCCATCTGCACTCATAACAAATCCAAGGAAAAAAATTTTATCCATACAAAAAGTGCACTTATCAAAGTTAGCATACAATTTTTCCTGCCTTAACACATCAAGAACATGCTTCAAATGCGTAACATGCTCATATAATGTTTTACTGTAAACTAAGATGTCATCAAAATGAACTACAATAAACTTACCAATAAATGCACGCATAACATGATTCATCAGTCTCATAAATGTGTTACGTGCATTTGTAAGACCAAATGGCATAACTAACCATTCATACAAGCCATATTTAGTATTAAATGCAGTTTTCCACTCATCTCCCTCTCTCATGCGAATGTGATGGTATTCACTCTTTAAATCAATCTTACTAAAAATTTTGGAACCATGCAATTCATACAACATGTCATCTAGTCTAGGAATATGGTGACGATACTTTACCGTAATATTGTTGATCATTTTCCAATCAACGCACATACGCCACGTCCTATCTTTCTTAGGAACTAGAAGATCGGGTACCGCACAGAGACTCATATTTTCTCTGACATACCATTTCTCCATCAACTCATGCACTTGCCTCTGAAGTTCATTCGTTTCCTCAGGGTTGCTCTGGTAGGCTGGTCTATTAGGAATGACTACGCCAGGTATGAAATCTATTTAATGCTCAATACCTCTAATGGGTGGAAGCCTATTAGGAATGTCCTCTGTCAGCACATTACTGAATTCATGCAAAAGAGATGAAATAGACAAATGAAGGAAATGGTCAGTTTTAGTAAAATAAACATATGGCTCATTGTAGACTAACAATAGCATAAGCTTGCTAGCCTTGAAAGCTTTCCTCGCTTCACCCTCACCCATGTAGAAAAACTTTTTTACTCTCCATTTTGTTTCCCCCTCACGTTCACTCACACTCCCATTCGGAATTCTCACAGCCTTGGCTTTGTTTTTCTCATTAGTTTCGGCCTTTGCCCCCTTTAGTTCACCACTCTCACTAGTTTCACCCAAGGTGGTGTTTTCCCCCACTCTCTCTTTATCACGCTCAAGTTGCAACTTAACTTGCGGGTTTGATGAACGTTTTGATGTGTTTTAGTTTATTTTGCAGATAAAATAATATTGGGACACAATTAAATCATTTAGGACGAAATGTGGGTCAAATAAGGGCAAAAATTGGACTTGACATATTAATTTTGGAGATTGGAAACTTGAAAGGGCGTTTTAACGAAGTGCAGTTTTGGAAATTCCAGTTTTGCGCATCTGTCGTATTTTGGGCATAACCTTTTACTCCGATATCGGATTGAGCTGATGCAAGTTCCAGATTAAAGAAAACTCAAAGATTTACAACTTTGAAAGACAAACTAATTTCGAATTCTGAAGATTTCATGCCCGAAATTGATGAACCATCCAGAAGTGTGTTGTGTGTAATTATTAAAGTCATTTTCAATCATTTTCAAAGCAAAAAAATAAATTAATAAATAAATAATAAAAATCATCAAATCACCACCAAACATGATAAGCAATTAGTGGAGCAATTAATAATGGATTTGGTGGAGCAATTAGTGGAGCAATTAATAATGGATTTGGTGGATGATTTGATGGAAGCAAAATTTTGCCTATAAATACCAAGCCATTTCATTTGTAAATTCATACTTTCTTCTAAGGAATTCCTTAAGAATACTAAGAAGATTGTATCTTGTTTGTTTATTTACAGCTTTAAGTAATTAATTTCCGCTTTCGCACTTTCTTTTCTTTACTTTTCAGTTTTTACTTTCCACAATTTACTTTTGCGCACATTACTTTTCTTTCTTTAATTTTCAGTTTTTACTTTTCAGTAATGAGGAGGTAACTCCCATTTGCTGGGGTAAAAGGTAAAACTTTTATTACTAATATTTAGATTAATCTCCCTTAATTATAATAGATAAACTAGTTAAAACCTGACTTAACGAGGATACCGCCATATTGGTCGGTTGGTAATTATTTAAATTGGTTTTAACCTAACTAAACTGGATATCGCCTGATTGGTCGGTTGGTAATTAATTATTAATTTGACTTAATCTGGATACCGCCTATATGGCTGGTTGGTAATTATCATGCAAATTTAATATATTATATTAAGGGAGATATGTAAAATAGAAGTAATAAAAGTGGATCATTTTACCTCAGCATTTTCTTTTATTGTACTTTTACTTTATTTACTTTTAAGCAATTTACTTTTCAGCAATTTACTTTTCAGCATTTTACTTTATGTCTATTTTATTTAAGTTTTTACTAGCCCTAGTTATGTGTTGTAACTAAGTTAGTTATCTGGGGTTGTGATGAATTCTAATATCACCGGTTTATAAGGGGTTATTTTATAGTTTGGGTAATTTAAAGGTTTATTTATTAAGTCTTAAGCTTAATGCGTCTTGTTAATTGGCCATTAATAAGATTGATTTGGTAAATCTAAAATAAACTTGACAAAAGAATTTTAGGTTTCAGCCTTAGACTTAATAGCCCACGATATTCCTTGAGGATAGATAACCCTTTAATAGATTTCCATACAGGATAGACATATACCTGTCGGGCGGGGGTAGCCATAATTGGAACTTAAACTTAATGAATCCAGGTAATTTGGTTGACATAGACATATGGTTTAATTGGGTTATACTGGGCATTTGCGTCTGACCATCGACAAAGGCTTTCATATAATTTAGTGTTCCAGGTTAGTAAACCGATTTATTACACTAAATGAAATAACCACTTCATCTTTTAAAAGATATTAGAAAGATTCACAACCTTAGATAGTTTCCTAATATTGAATTTTCTTAAACTTACTTTCATGCAATTTTATTTACTTGTTTTTAAATTTAGAATCATCACCATTTCAAATCAATCAAACAACCTGTTAGATACTAGTAATCATTTGACCTCATAAAATTAATAGATTAGGTATTAAGTCCTCGTGGGATCGATAATTTTTATACTACTTGAACGATACGTGCACTTGCGTTATACGCGTGTGATTACGCACAGGTCAAGTTTTTGGCGCCGTTGCCGGGGACTTATTTATCTTTCACTATTAGTTTTGGGGTTAGATACGTTACTTGTATCTAATTTCTTTTTACATATTGTTTTTGTTTTCTTGTGTTTCAGGTTCTCAGAAACTACATGAGACGAACCAGAAGCTTTGAACTCCGACCGCTTGACCCAGAAATTGAAAGAACCATCAGACAATTAAGAAGGGAAAGGCGAGAAGGCCAAGAAGCTTTAGTCAACATGGAACCTGAACCTTTGGAAGTTGCACCATTGATACCCATTCGAGACAGAACCATTCCAGTGGTCGACGGCTTCATTTCCTGTATTGTACTTCCTCCTTTACCAGAAAATGCGTGTGACATCAAAACCTGCATCCAGATGATTCAGCAGTCAGTACAGTTTGGGGGAAATGCAACTGAAGATCCTAATTCCCACATCAGCAACTTCCTGGAAGTTTGCGGTACTTTCAATTACAACCGAGCAGCTGAAGAAGCAATGAGACTACGTGTTTTTCCATACTCCTTGAAGGACAGAGCTAAACCTTGGCTACATTCACTACCAGCAGGTTCCATCACAACTTGGAACACTCTAGCCACCAAATTCCTTGCAAAGTACTTTCCACCAGCCAGAACTGTAAAGTTGAGGAATGACATCACATCCTTCGTGCAACAAGATTCAGAATCCCTTTGCGAAGCTTGGGAAAGATTCAAAAATTTACTCTGGAAATGTCCTCATCATGAGATCGCAAAGTGGCTACAAGTCTAAACCTTCTACAATGGACTTTCTGGAATAATGAGAACCACAATTGATGCTGCTGCTGGAGGAGCTTTGATGGCAAAAGGAGAAGATCAGGCCTCAGACATAATTGAAGAAATGGCCAACAACAATTCTTTATGGCCAACAGAAAGGAGCATGATCCAAAGAATTGCAGGAATTTATGAAGTTGGCAGCACTGAATTCCAAGCTGGATGTGATTTGCAAAAATCTGGAAACTTTTAACATGAAAGTTAATGGTGGATCCACAAGTTCACCATTTGGAGGAGTACTGAGTCAGAATCTTACAACCAACAAGAAGAGATAGTGAACTATGTCAACAATTTCAACAGACAGGGGAACAATTCATATTCCAACACCTATAACCCAGGGCGGAGGAATCACCCCAATTTCTCATGGAGCAACAATTCAGGGCAAAAGAACTACCCACCACCTGGATTCCAACAACCAAATAAAAGCCAGGAGCATGAAAAAGAACCAGGAATAATAGAAGTGTTGGCCCGGTTGAAGAAGTAAGAAGCAAAATACGATGCTTTAGCAGCTATGGTTCAAAATAAAGTAGCTTTGAATCAAAGCCATTCAGCCTCTATCAAAGCACTGTAGAATCAAATGGGACAACTGGCCAATGCTCAGAGTTACAGACCGCCAGGTAATCTTCCCAGCAACACATAACCAAATCCAAGGAACCGAGGGAAGAAGTAATGTCAAGCCATCACCTTGAAAAACGGTACTGAAATCAACAAAGATGTTGGAATCAAGGCAACAATTGAGGAAGTTTCAAAAGATGCAGTGCCACAGATGGAGGAAAAAGAAGCAAAGGAAAAATAAAAAGAACAGATCACTCCACCTCCACCTTTTCCTCAACGTCTTCAGAAAAAAAATCTGGACAAGCAGTTTGCTCATTTCCTGGAGGTGTTCAAAAAGCTGCACATCAACATTCCATTTGCAGAAGCCTTGGAACAAATGCCCAGCTATGTCAAATTCATGAAATACATTCTTTCACGAAAATGGAGATTGGGAGACTACGAGACAGTAGCATTGACGAAAGAATGTAGTGCCATCATTCAGAGGAAACTTCCCCCGAAGTTGAAAGATCCTGGCAGTTTCACCATTCCATGCATCATAGGAGAACATAACTTTGGTAAGGCTTTATATGATTTAGGTGCAAGTGTTAACTTGATGCCTTTTTCTATTTTCAGGAAACTGTAGATTGGAGAAACAATGCCCACTTCAGTCTCTCTACAACTTGCTGATAGAACGCTCGTATTTCCAAGAGGCGTAGTTGAGGATGTGCTGGTCAAGGTTGAAAAATTCATTTTCCCAGCATATTTTATTGTCCTTGATATGGAGGAAGACGTAGACGTGCCAATCATCCTTGTGAGACCATTCTTGGCTACAGGTCGAATCATTATTGATGTACAAAAAGAAGAATTAACCATGAGGGTACATGACCAAGAAGTAACATTCAATGTTTTCAAAGCCATGAATTTCCCAGAAGACGAAAAGAATGAGGTGTAGAAAATGACTTTCCTTAGAGCGGCGAAAGTTGCTTGTGGTGGCACATGGTCCGATATGGATCTTCAAAATTTTCTTTGCCTTCTCCCTTTGTTGTAGTAGCCAAGATCAATCATTTGGTGTCCAACACTTGGATCAACCACTCGATCTTCCGAACTATGACTCAAAACCAACAAACCGAAGTGTGGGCTTCACTCACAAAGATTAAACCTCTAAACTATTTAGAGATTTAAGATGTCACAATGGTGTTTGGCTTTAGGAATTTCACAACACTTGTGAATGCTAGAACTCTCTCTATTTTCTCTCAAATCTTTTCTCACAACAATTGTGTGAATGAATGCAAAGTGTTAACCTTAGGAAGTGAGAGAAATGGTAGAGATTATATTCTCTTACACAAGCCAACTAACCTTGTCATTAAGCATCTAATGCTTTCTTGCAATGGCCAACACAAAAATGTGAATGCCATACCAAAGCATAAGAAATGTTAAGCTAAAGACAATGGCTTTGTCATTAAGCATTCAATGCTTTCTTTCAATGGCAAACACATAAATGTGGAGGCCATACCAAAGCATAAAATGCATTAGCTAATGACAAAACTATTAGGTGTATCCAAGCCACATAATAGACATAATTGCTTGGATGACATGGTAAGCCATATGGCTTTGTCTCCAATGGTAAATAAAAATCAATATATTAATAATGATTTATTTACCTTCAATTATGTTGTAGTAATTATCTCATAATTATTACTAACTTGATTATCTCATAATCAAGACTTGATTATCTCATAATCAAATAATTCTAGAAAACATTAAGTTAAACTAATTTAACAAAGTTTTCATTTGTGACAATAAATATTATTAATCTTATTAATAATATATAAATAAATATAATGTGAGCACATAATTAGACAATCTAATTATATTAGGTTTGCTACAGTTAATCGAGCTAGCACGGGGACCAAATGGACCTACGGTTCCGAGCTCCAATAATTCCGAAATATTAATTAAACTCTTTAATCAAATATTACGAATTACTAACTCCGCGTTATTCCACTAAAAACTTGAAGTTGAACTCCCGTTACCATAGATGGATTAAGTTTACCGAACATTTTCGGTGTCCATCGATATAGTCATTACATATGGATATAGCCCTTCACGAATATCTCATAAATAGAGCCGGGTCATAAGTCCGTTAAACCCCTCTAAATATTTTGTCTCTTAAGCACCATTGATTCTATAATGAACAATTAATTCATAACAATTATGAATATAAAATACTTTCTATTCGTAATAGAAAAGTTGAGCGCTCAAAGTGTTCAAGTCCCGAATCAACTCTTAAAAGAGATATTCATCTGCTTCTCGTAAGAATGAGTGAATTCCATATCTATGTAAAACGTTCCCAACTACATACCAAACCTTATCCCCAAAATACGTAGTTATTGGCCGGGAGTGCAACACCAACCTCACCATAGTAAATCAAAGGACATAATCTGTCATGCAGGAGTTCGTAATACACTCAGGATTAAGATCGAATCCATATATGACAATCTATTAGATAAAATGAATTTCTTTGGTTAAGGGATATTAAAAGAAATTCGTATTTATCTGAGTCTAGTCCTATATGATCTTATCATACAAGGTGCCTCCATTCCCATGTCACTACATGAACGATCCCGGATCAAGATCGTCATACAAGTATAGAATGGACCGCAGCTATAGATAAACCACAAACAAAGTACCCTTCTTGTTCGCTCTCTATGGACTATTTAGATTACTAACTTTAGACTTAAATCCTATTGTGCATCAAACACACACTAAGTCTAAAGGTACAAGAGTAATCAAGGTAAACAAGTCAATTGGACAATATACGATATAAATCAAACAACTTTGATAAAATGAATAATGCATTTATTATTATTACAAAAATCAATTCCGTTTACAGTACATTAAGCTCTAGAACATAAATCCCAACAATCTCCCACTTGGACTAGAGCAAATGAGACATGTCATGTAATCCTAAACCATTTAGGTGACCTTCAAATACTTTAGCCGATAAGGTATTTGTAAATGGATCTGCCAGTTTTTCTGCGGATGGAATATACGTGACATCGACATCTCCTCTCTGTATTATTTCCCTGATGAGGTGATATTTCCTCTCAATATGCTTACCCCTCTTGTGGCTTCTCGGTTCTTTGGAGTTCGCCACTGCACCAGTATTATCGCAATAAAGTGTGAGTGGTTTATCCATATCTGGAACAACTTCCAGATCTGCCAAGAACTTACGGAGCCAGACTGCTTCCTTAGCTTCTTCACAAGCTACTATATATTCAGCCTCCATGGTGGAGTCAGCAATACAAAATTGCTTAATGCTCCTCCATACTATAGCCCCACCACCTAGGGTGAACACTGATCCAGATGTTGATTTCCTAGAATCGACATCCGTCTGAAAATCAGAGTATGTATATCCTCTTAGAATCATATCCTCACTTGTATATACAAGCATATAATTTCTCGTTCTCCGAAGATACTTGAGAATATGTTTCACCGCTACCCAATGATCTAGTCCTGGGTTGGATTGAAACCTACTGACTACTCCCACTGCAAAACAGATGTTCGGTCTCGTGCATAATATAACATACATAAGACTTCCAACTGCTGAAGCATAGGGTATATGTCTCATCTCCTCAACTGCGTGAGGTGTCTTAGGAGATTGTTCCTTAGACAAATGAATTCTATGCCTGAAAGGTAAATACCTTTCTTGGAATTCTGCATACCAAATCGCACAAGAATCTTGTCGATATAGGTTGCTTGAGACATTGCTAATAGTCGTTTCTTAAGATCCCGAATGATCTGGATCCCAAGTACATAACTTGTCTCTCCCAAATCTTTCATTTGGAATTGGTTAGCTAGCCAGATTTTCACGTCCGATAATATCTTTACATCATTCCCAATGAGTAAAATATCATCAACGTATAACACAAGGAAAACCACATTCCCATCAATGATGCACTTGTAGACACAAGGCTCATCGATGTTCTGCTCAAAGTTATAAGACTTGATCGTAGTATCAAACCTTATGTTCCAAGATCTAGATGATTGCTTAAGTCCATAAATGGACCTTTGCAACTTGCAAACTTTTTGCTATTGACCTTGGGTAATGAACCCCTCTGGTTGTACCATATAGATACTCTCATCAAGATTACCATTCAAGAATACAGTCTTGACTTCCATTTGCCAAATCTTATAGTCATAATATGCGGTAATGGAAAGAAGAATCCTGATGGATTTAAGCATGGCTACTGGCGAGAAAGTTTCTTCGTAGTCAACTCCCTCCTTTTGGGTATAACCCTTTGCCACTAGCCTAGCCTTGAAAGTCTGTACTTTCCCATCTATTCCTCTTTTTCTCTTATAGATCCACTTGCAACCTATGGGTTTTACTCCATTAGGTTGGTCTACAAGTTCCCAGACTGAGTGAGAGTACATAGACTCCATCTCGAGGTTCATGGCTTTGAGCCATTCCTCTTTATCAGTATCTTCCATTGCACTATGATAGGTCAATAATCATCTATACCATCACAAGATGCAACAACTTGCACCTCACCATTTCCTAGATAGCGTTCAGGTTGTCTTACAACCCTCCCACTACGTCTAGGTGGTATGGTATCCTGATAAACTTGCATCTGACTTTCAGATGTAGAAGGTGTTATGTCTTTGTCAACATTTGACAATGGTGTACTGGTGGTACCACCAGCAAGTAACTCCTCAAGTAACACTTTACTTCGAGGTTAAACTCTCTCATATGTCCTCCTCAAGAATGTAGCATTTGTCGACACAAATACTTATTATCTTCTGGACTATAAAAGAATCCACCTCTAGTTTCCTTAGGATAGCCTACAAATAGGCATACACGTGAACGTGGTTCCAACTTAGTAGTCTTGTTCTTTAGCACATGTGCCGGACACCCCATATGTGAAAATGTCGCAAACTAGCTTTACGACCATTCCACAACTCTAAGGGAGTCTTAGAAACAGACTTAGAAGGAACTACATTCAGGATATACATTGCAGTTTGCAATGCATACCCCCAGAATGAACTAGGTAGAGTGCTATAACTAAACATTGATCTTATCATGTATAGTAGGGTTCGATTTCTCCTTTCTGCAACACCATTTTGTTGTGGCGTTCTAGGTGCTGTGAGATGTGAAAAAATTCCATGCTCAACTAAGAATTCCTCGAAATCTCTATCAAGGTATTCTCCTCCATGATCTGATCGTAGAATTTTGATGCTTTTACCTAACTGGTTCTCAACCTCAGCACGATACTCTTTGTGTTGGACAATTATGACCCATAGCGTCACTATTTGTACAGATCATGGTGTTGTTGTACAAATTAACTATGTGACAAAGGAGATTGCACTCTTATCATTTGTGATTAGATCACCTAGATATATAACTGATAGGAGGTCCCTATGATTAGTTCCTGGATTGAGAATGATATGAGACAGTATCAGTTCACGAAGGATTAATCATTAAATATCCCTAGTCAGAGCATTATCGAGATTGGACATCGATAAATGCGTAAAAGACTAGTATTACACTTGTGCGCGATGTGAGGGCACAAACGGTATAGTTCTCATATATTTGGGTATAGGATACTCATGCAAGTGTAATAGGAGGTTGTGTTTTACCGATGGTACGGGAAACAACTTCGCTCTGGATAGACCCCCTCAGAAATTCCATTGGTAGTATGACTATGTGTCTATGGAAGTCCGAAATCAGGGTAGGTGTATTTGGTCTTAACCTGAGACTTGCACCGCTAATACTTGGGACAATCAATATACTTTGGTTGCTGTCGTCCAGGGCTTTAACATGTTCTGTGTACGCCAATGATGGGTATATTGAGAATCGTAGTGTGTTGGGTGTGATGTCAAGACGGAAGTATCACTCCAGTCATAGTGGAGATGATGGTCACGTAGGATACGGGACTGGTTCTCTTAAATGCTGCAGCTATCGGGATATTATGACAAGGTCATGTATATCCGATTATAGAGACTAGTCACCAGACATCCGACATGTGCTTCGTACGGGGCAGACACAATTCCAGCCCCAGGCCTAGCACGTGATCATCCGATACTGGATCGACATACACAATACTACGTATATTGCGTCTGATATAGATCGCTTATTCCTGAATGCATGTTTCTGGAGAATTGGGTAGGCATGGCGCTTTGCTAGAAGCCAACCTTGTCTTGTAAATCGGTATAAACGTAGTACGAGGTACTTACGTGTTCGGATAGTCCGACGACCGAATTTACTGCCAACATATCCGGGGATCTCATGGGTCGCTTCCCGAAGATTCACCGATGACGTATGACTCACACTTTAATTAATCTGGGATTAATAAGATGAGAGAGAAAATTAATCTGGGATTAATTACGGAGATATTTTATCTGGGATAAAATATCAATTAAAGAGAGAGAACGATTAATTTGGAATTAATCGGTAAATTAATATATTCGATATATTATACGAAATTAGATTTTGACGCGGAATTAAAATTAGATTTTAATTCGGGCGAACGAGTTAATTTAGAATTAATTCGTTAGCGACATGAATAGTGATTTCGCTAGGCGTAATCATTTAATTACGTCGCAACGGAAAATTCGTTAATTTGGAATTAGCGAACCCGAGCCCGAGATTGTTTGCGAGCGCATTCGCATTTCGAATTCGAGTGCGGCACGCAAGTCAAATCAAGCGTCAAATCATTAGTCACATCAAGCATCAAATCAAATGTCACTTTGAGTGATGTGACAAGTTGTCACTTGATTGAGTGATGTGAGTGATGGAAGTGGTTGGAAAGTTAAAATGCTTGTACCTTTGACTTTTTGCAAATTGAAAATGGTAAATGGTTAATTAATTTTGGAAATTATAAAAACTATTTGACACTTTTCATTCTCTCTCCTTGGCATACGGTTTTGGAGCCAAAACCTTCTCTCTCACACGGTTTTCACCTTCTGTTTTCTCTTCTGTTTTCTGTCTAGAAATGCCGAGAAAGTGAAGGGAAATCAATGGTGTTTTTGTGGCAAAAACACCAAGTGCTAGCACACAAATGAGTCCATACAAAGGTGATAGGGAACTCACTACATGAGCAAGGAATCAACACAAGCTTGGAGCTTTCATGGAGGACCTTACATGGCCGAAAATGGGTACAACAGAACAGCCCACTGCCGAGCTTGGAGGAGGCAGAAAATGAAGATTTTTTGTTCTTCGTAGCATCCAATCCGTTCTTTGTGAGTATTCCGTAACTCATTTGATGTGTATTCATCGTTGGGACCTTAATAGAAACCAACAATGGTATCTTGAGCCATTTGAGCATGAAACATAAATTAAGGTTCTTAACTAAAATTTGGGGCTTTTTGATTTAAGCATGTTTTTGACAAATTGTTTGTTTGAATATGCTTGTATATGGATAACTTAGAGTTATATGTGATCAATTTGTTGAAAAATTAATTGGATTAATTTTCCCCAATTTGCTATGCTTGGCCGAAAATTAGAAGAACCCTAATGTCTTGGTGATTTTGATTTTTGATCATTGGATGTGTTGGAAATCAATTGGGAATGTTGATTTTATGTTTAATTGGATTTAATTGGATTGAATTCGAATTGGGCATAATTTTCCCCAAATTGCCGAGAATAAAACATGTACATATGGGTTTGATTTTTGATCAAAATGTGTTGGACACTAATTGATGTTATAGAGCATGATTAATTAGGCTAATTGATGTTTTAGAAATGTTAATTGGGTAATTAATTGTGTTATACACTTTGGTAATTAAATTGAGAATTTGGAATTTGGAATTTAATTAAATTGGGCTTAAAATTGGATTTATACTTGTTATGTTGTAATTGGGCTTATTGGGCTTGGTTGTACCAAGTTGGGTTTAGGCTAAATTGGTTGGATCCAATTGGGCCCAAAACCGCATCCATAAAGCCCAAATGCGACTAATGGACCTTTAAAGTTTAATTGGGCCTAATGGGCCTAAATTGATTTCTGGGCTTATGGGGTAACTCCCGGATTGGACTTTGGTTATTGGGTTTGACCCGAGTTGACCAAAAGTCCACGCCTCAAGAAATTAATTAAAAGCCCATTGGACTTTAATTAAATTAATATTGGATATTAATCGGGCTTTGAGACCCGTAACGATTAAATTTAGAATTTAAGTCGTAAAGGTTCGTAAATAAAGTGTAGTATTTAATTTGGAATTAAATAGTGAATTAGTATTAAATACAAATTGAATTGGATTTAATTTTGTAGTTTAATCTAATTCGAGAATTCGTATTTTGAGTACTTATTCGAAAAACGAGTTTGACTCGAGCAAAATCAAATCGTTGTTTGAACATTGGATGATCACTAATTATCAGATTAATTAATTGGATTAGATTGATTGATAACATGCTTGTGTGAATACATGATTGTGATGCATGAATAATCTATATCAGATGGATATTAGATGGGTGGGGCAATTTTAGAAATTGTTGTAATAAATTTGATTTATTAATTGGACCTGCGTGTCCAGCCTTATCACCTCCATACTTTTTGTATTCTTTTCTCACCTATTCCCCTCAATGTAAATGAGGTTTCTTTAGAAGTGTAGTGTAATGGGTAGAAGTAAATACATGTGCTAGCGGGAGAGAGAAATGGAGAGATTTGATCTAGGATCAATGTGTAAAGTATCCATCCACATATCATTATTACTTTATTTATACGCGTTTTATTATGTATTTAGAATGCATGTTTAAGGGTGTATGATGATGAGACCTTAACAAAGATAATAAATTGGTTGCCAATTTGCACGCGAAAAACCCTCACAAATATTAAGCGTTTTTCCTTCCATTGAGTGATTCTCACTCAAGATCCGAGACTGGCATTGGCTTGTTGGCCAAAGTCAAGGCCTTTGTCCGTCGAGGATGTGTTTGAATCACGAAGGCTTTGTTCCATATTGGTTTCTTGTCCAAGTTGTGGTTTGTTGGCCAAAGTCAAGACCACTTCTTATCCATCGACATTGATTACGAAGCTTTCCATGGTCAATGGGTCGCGCTTAACTGGGATCACTAAGTTTGTTGTGCCAAAGCCAAGGCTTAGTTGATTCAGAGGAAAAAGGTTAGGTAATACATTGGATGTATTGGCATATATAAGATATATGTTTCGGACTTGGATGTCCCCCTACCGGATCTAGGAATTGGATTGGATCCAATCGATCTTAGAGATCTACCTAGTTAATTATCATACAATTTGTTGGCCAAAGTCAAGATTTTGTGATATTTAACGGGATCCTAGCCCACTAGGAAACACGGTTTCCCGAGTACTCGACAGAGGGTTAGAGGCTCGCCGAAAAATAGTGGGAGGCAAGAATTGAATTTGCAATACTCGTTTAATTACTTGCCATACGCGCTCAAACAAATATCATTCGTCATTTTATTAAATGTTAGTTGGACTAATATTTAAATTGTTGTTTTAATAAAAATAGTTGGACTATATTCAAACTAATTCAATAAATAGTTGATTTTATAATTGGATTATAGTAATCAATATAATTGAATTAACAAATTAAAAGTATAGTTGATTATATAGTTGGACTATAGTAATCATTATATATAATAGTACCAAAATCGTTGATTAAATAGTTGGACTATTAAAATCAAGATATAATTGAAAGATAAACATTTAAAACATAATCCTAGGAAAATGTATTTAAATGGTTTAATTTTCAAATTGGGAATTAAATTTCAGGATGGTCCTGGAAAATAATAAGTTACTTTATTTGATAAAATAACATATTATGCCTAAGCCCGGAGTTAAGCAAATAGTCGAGCATAATCTTTGGAAGATTTATGTGATGATAACTTAAGTGCTTAATCCATTATACTTACCGCAGTAGACTCCTTAATTTCTGAATCGAAACTAAGGATTAGATCCTTAAAGTATGATAATGAAATTGAAGGATCTTCATAAATCTATCTTTAGATTTTAGAAGTACTAAATGGCAATAAATAACTCTTGGAGAGTTAATGACTATTCTCAAGGAGATAAAGTCAAAGTTTGCAATAAGGCAAGTAGCGCAAGGCGCACCTTACTTCGATATTCTAGAAGGCCAAGGCTTGGCCAAAGTCTCATGGGATATGGAAAGGGCAAAGGCAAAATCATTATAATCTTCTGGGAAGATAAAAGACATATCCCAAAATGTCTGCCTAAATGTGGCAAACAGGATCGCGAAAGCGTGACTGCCGTTTGGACAAAGCAGACATGAAGGAATTGAAGACGAGCAAGGCTCTGACTTCAAATTTCTTTGTCAAGATTATGTTCACTACTGGTATTGAAATTGGATTTTAAATACTTAGTGTCATACATAAATATATATTGATGTTCAGAATCTGTTTTGAACATGATACTGACTTCAATCGAGATTAATCTGCGATTTGGAAACGGGATGAAAGTCGCCATTTCAACCGTAGATACCTAATTTTAGGAACTACCCTCGGATGTGTACCTAAATTGGGAAACTGTTATAATGTAACTAGTTTGACTAGATACATTATCTCTATATCAGTGTTTGACCCGCTGTGGGTGAACCTTTATATTCTAGAACACTAAAGTGTTTTATTATATAAAGATGATATTGAGATAAACACATTAGATGTGAATAACAGAATTTATATTTTGAATATAAATATATCTCAAATATATAACATGACAAACAAATAGCTCAAACTGATTTGATCAGATGAAACTTTTGTGGCATTGTTGTCTGGGACACAATCAAACAAGAATCGTATATCGCACTTTTGAAGAGTGGGTACCAGGACTAATTTGATTCCATTCAAATAAAGTCTACGAATCTAGTTTATTGGGCAAAGTGCCTAAAACACTATTTACTTGGTAAAAGTGTAAATGCCACCGATCTGTTAGCCCTAGTTCATAGTGAAGCAAGTGGGCCCATGTCTAGCAAGGCTAGAGGTGGATATGAATATTTCGTGACCTTACAGATATGGCATCGCGTTATGGTTATGTGTTTCTTTTGAAGAACACAAATCGGAAACTTTTAAAGTTTCGACATGAAATAGACAAACAGATCGGCTAAAGTATTAAACCGTCACGGTAAGACTGTAATGGAAAATACTTAAGCAATAAGTTTCTAATATACTTGAAAGAGTATAGTATTCTTTCAAATGAGGACTCCTCCTGGAACACGTCAGTTTGACGGTGTGTCCAAAATGAGTAACCGAATTTTGTTGGACATGATAAGGTTAATCATGAGTCGCTCTGAGCTACCATTTCCTTCAACGGATAAACTTTAAACAGTGCAAGAACTTATTTAGAATAAGGTTCCATAAAATCTGTTTGACAGATTTCATATTAGATATGAACGGGAAAGAAACCGAGTTTCTCATTCCTGATATTTGGGAATGCTAGGCATATGTTTGGATGATACCAAACTAGAACCCAAATTGGATAAGTGCCAATTGTAGGTTATCCTAGGGATACCATAAGTATTGTACTTATACAACTCACAAGAGAACAATTAGATTGTTGCTCACCATGCGGTTTTCCTAAGAGGAATACCGATATGCAGTGGTAAGTGGGAGGATAGTGAAACTCGATGAAAATCAGAGTAATACTGTTAATTCCTTAATGGAACATAAATAGTTCATCAAGGATGAAACTATTACCATAATCTTCAAATACACAAGAACCACGTATGTCGGAGAGAGTCAGAAAACAACCTGGGGTATGGGTTTCTGATCTCACCTCATAAAGATGTCTATCTTATTGAGGTATACCAACTGACTACGTATGAGGAAGTGATACAAGGTATCGACTCCCTAATTATGACAAAGTGTCATGAGTCCGAAATATTTCATGTATATCAACTTAGTTTGGATACTAGTTGAAGTACCACAAGGCATTGTGCCTATTGGTACTATATAAGTCTTCAAGGAAGACATACATGGATGGCAACATACCAACGTATAAAGCTAGGCTTTTAGCGGAAAGGTATCGTTATCAACATTGTGTTGATTACGATTCAACCTTTTACCTGTTGCCACGGTAAATCCATTTGGATAATGCTTGCTAATGCTGCATGTTTCATTTGTGAAATATGTCAGCTTAACGGGAAAATCACTTTCCTGAAAAGGAAACCTTTTGGAGGATGTTTACAACATTCTATCGGTTTTGTCGTACCATAACAAGAAAACAAAGGTTTGCGGGTTATTCGATCCGTGTTTGGATTGAAGCAAGCATTAGGTTCTTGGAATTATTATTTTGATGTAATCATAATGGAGTATGATTTAATTCAAAACGAAAATGATTCTTGTGTATATAAGGAGGTTAGTGGGAGCGCACTGACAGTGGCTGTCCTATAAAATAATGATAATATGTCATTTCTTGGAAATGATATTCCCATAAAATAATCGGTGAAAGCTTGGCTTTCGAGAAAACTCTCTGAAAAATCGTACATTGAAAAATGTACGCGACCTGGTGTCTCATATGCTTTGAGCATATGGATTCACAAACAGGCCAATCCGAGTGATAGTCACTAAATTGAAGTTAAGAACATACTTAGTATCTTAGAGAACTAAGGATGTTGTCTTAATCTATGGAGAATGAGAACTTGAAGTGACTGGGATCACTGTAGCAAGTTTCCTAAACCGATAAGACGATTATAAGTCGCAAATGGTACTATACAGTTTGAATGACGCAACAGTGAGCTGGAAATCTTCCAAGCAAGATACTGTTACCGAATAAACAACAAATGCGGGTTATTGCTGCAGCTGAGGCGGCAATAAAAGCCATTTGGGTCGATAATAAATCTAATTAGATTAGATATAATTCTGGTAGCAGCTGAGCTAGGCGTCATCACATGCTAAAGAATTAATGGTCTCATCAACGATCCAGATACATACTTCGATATTCATCTGATTCGTTCGGATCATACATCGTGGCGATGTGATGATCGAATAAATCGCATCAGATGATAATCATGCAAATCCGCTGACGAAAGTCTTTTCTCAGCATTTTGAGCCAACCGTACATAGTTCGGGTGTAAGACACTCGAGTGACTGGCTATAGGCCAAGTGGGAGATTGTTGGACAATTATGACCCATAGCGTCACTATTTGTACAGATCATGGTGTTGTTGTACAAATTAACTATGTGACAAAGGAGATTGCACTCTTATCATTTGTGATTAGATCACCTAGATATATAAATGATAGGAGGTCCCAATGATTAGTTCATGGATTGAGAATGATATGAGACAGTATCAGTTCACGAAGGATTAATCATTAAATATCCCTAGTCAGAGTAATATCGAGATTGGACATCGATAAATGCGTAAAAGACTAGTATTACACTTGTGCGCGTTGTGAGGGCACAAACGGTATAGTTCTCATATATTTGGGTATAGGATACTCATGCAAGTGTAATAGAAGGTTGTGTTTTACCGATGGTACAGGAAACAGCTTAGTTCTGGATAGACCCCTCGGAATTCCATAGGTAGTATGACTATGTGTCTATGAAAGTCCGAAATCAGGGTAGGTGTATTTGGTCTTAACCTGAGACTTGCACCGCTAATACTTGCGACAATCAATATACTTTGGTTGCGGTCGTCCAGGGCTTAAACAGGTTCCGTGTATGCCAATGCTGGGTATATTGAGAATCATATTATGTTGGGTGTGATGTCAAGACAGAAATATCACTCCAGTCATAGTGGAGATGATGGTCACGTAGGATACGGGACTGGTTCTCTTAAATGCTGCAGTTATCGGGATATTATGACAAGGTCATGTATATCCGATTATAGAGACTAGTCACCAGACATCCGACATGTGCTTCGTACGGGGCATACACAATTCCAGCCCCAGGCCTAGCACGTGATCATCCGATACTGGATCGACATACACAATACTACGTATACTGCGCCTGATATAGATCGTTTATTCTTGAATGCATGTTTCTGGAGAATTGGGTAGGCATGGCGCTTTTCTAGAAGCCAACCTTGTCTTGTAAATCGATATAAACGTAGTACGAGGTACTTACGTGTTCGGATAGTCCGACGACCGAATTTACTGCCAACATATCCGGGGATCTCATGGGTCGCTTCCCGAAGATTCACCGATGACGTATGACTCGCACTTTAATTAATCTGGGATTAATAAGATGAGAGAGAAAATTAATATGAGATTAATTACGGAGATATTTTATCTGGGATAAAATATCAATTAAAGAGAGAGAACGATTAATTTGGAATTAATCGGTAAATTAATATATTTGATATATTATACGAAATTGTATTTCGACGCGGAATTAAAATTAGATTTTAATTCGGGCGAACAAGTTAATTTAGAATTAATTCGTTAGCGACGTGAATAGTGATTTCGCTAGGCGTAATCATTTAATTACGTCGCAACGGAAAATTCGTTAATTTGGAATTAGCGAACCCGAGCCGGAGATTGTTTACGAGCGCATTCGTTTTCGAATTCGAGTGTGGCACGCAAGTCAAATCAAGCGTCAAATCATTAGTCACATCAAGCATTAAATCAAATGTCACTTTGAGTGATGTGACAAGTTGTCACTTGATTGAGTGATGTGAGTGATGGAAGTGGTTGGAAAGTTAAAAGGCTTGTACCTTTGACTTTTTGCAAATTGAAAAATGGTAAATGGTAAATTAATTTTGGAAATTATAAAAACTATTTTACACTTTTCATTCTCTCTCCTTGGCATACGGTTTTGGAGCCAAAACCTTCTTCTCTCTCACACGGTTTTCACCTTCTGTTTTCTCTTCTATTTTCTGTCTAGAAATGCTGAGAAAATGAAGGGAAATCAATGGTGTTTTTGTGGCAAAAACACCAAGTGCAAGCACACAAATGAGTCCATAAAAAGGTGATAGAGAACTCACTACAAGAGCAAGGAATCAACACAAGCTTGGAGCTTTCATGGAGGACCTTACATGGCCGAAAATGGGGACAACAGAACAGCCCACTGCCGAGCTTGGAGGAGGCATAAAATGAAGATTTTTTATTCTTCGTAGCATCCAATCCGTTCTTTGTGAGTATTCCGCAACTCATTTGATGTGTATTCATACTTGTTTTATGCTTGATTTCATCATTGGGACCTTAATAGAAACCAACACTTTGAACTTTTCAAATGTATCTGACTTGTTCTGCATTATGTAAACATACCCATATCTGGAATAGTCGTCAATGAAAGTGACGAATTATTCAAAACCACCTCGGGCTTTCACATTCATCGGTCCGCAAACATCCGAATGTATTAGCTCAAGAGTTTCTTTGGCTCTTATCCATTTTCCAGTAAAAGGTCTCTTGGTCATTTTGCCTTATAGACAGGATTTGCAGACAGGTAAAGTACCAAGTTTTAACTGATTTAAAACTCCGTTCTTAATTAGTCTATCTATCCGGTCAAGGTTAATGTGACCAAGTCTAAGGTGCCATAAATATGTATCATCATGAGAAATCTTTTGCCGTTTAGTTTTAGATCTTTTAATCTTAAACATTTCAGTATTAAGCAGTGATTCATGCATTAACGGCCTTATTTAATCCATTTTTACTAATAATAACTGACTTATTATTAAACGAAATAAAAAAAAACCACATTCCATAAGTTTTGTTACAGAAATCAAATTCCTGCGAAAACCAGGAATATATAGCACACCATTCAAACATAAATAACTTTTATTAAAATTCAAATTTGAAACTCCCAATGCTCTTGCTGAAACAACATCCCATGTCCCAACTCTCATGGTAAAGCTACCTTCAGGAAGGTCCCTCCATGAGTCAAGTAGCTGCAAAGAACAACAAACATGGTTAGTGGCACCAGAATCAACAATCCATATGGATTTATCATCCTCCACCAAAAGAGACTCAATGACAAGTAAATCATATTTACCTGTATTCTTCTTCTCTTAAGCTCTGCAAGGTATTTTGGACAATTCCTTTTCCAATGCCCTTGTTGTTCACAATGGAAACATTTTCCTTTGGTATTGGTTCATTTGGAGCTTTTATTGTTCTTCTTTTTCATTGGTTTTTCCTTTGCCTTCCAATTGCCTTTCTTCTTCTTCTTTGCAGATTTAGAAGTGTTAGACATTATGTCCCATAGCGTCACTGTTTGTAAATGATATTGTATTATTGTACAAAATTAACTATGTGATAATGAAATTTCCTTTTCCGTTTTGTAATATTATTTACTTTGATATATAATGGCGAAAGTCCATATGATTAATACCGGATTGAGATGATATGAGACAGTATCAATCCATAAAGTTTTAATCATTAAATATCCCTAGTCGGAGTATTATCGAGATCGGACATCGATAATGCGGAATAGACTAGTATTGCGCTTGTGCACGTTGTGAGGGCACAACGGCATAGTTCTCATATATTTAAGTATTGGATACTTATGCAAGTGCGATAGGAGGTTGTGTTTTACCGATGGTACGGAAAACAGCTTCGCTCTGGATAGACCCCGCGGAATCCCATTGGTAGTATGTCTGCGTGTCTATGGGAGGCCGCATCAGGGTAGGTGTATATGGTCTTAACCTGAGACTTACATCGCTAGTACTTGCGACAATCGGTAAACTTTGGTTTTGTGGTGGGGGACCTTAACTGGTTCTGTGTACACCTCTTCTGGTTTATCGATAATCGTAGTGTACTGGATGTGATGTCGAGATGGAAGTATCACTTCAGACATATGGAGGTGATGATCACGCAGGACACAGAACTAGTACTCTATAAAAGGTTGCAACCGTCGGGACAATATGACCAGGTCAGGATTGTCCGATTTAAAGAGACTAGTTGCTTGATGTCCGATATATGTTTCGTACGGGGCAGACACATTTCCAGCCCCAGGCCTAACATGTGATCGTCCGATACTGGATCGATGTACGCAATACACTACGGTATACTACGCTTGATATAGATCTTATATTCCTATAAGAATATTTCTGGAGAATTGGGTAGGCATGGCGCTTTGCTAGAAGCCAACCTTGTCTATGAATCGGTAAAAACGTAGTACGAGGTACGTACGTGTTCGGATTATCCGACGACCGTGTTTACTGCCAACATATCCGGAGATCTCTTGGGTCGCTTCCTGGAGATTCACCTATGATATTTGATTCGGACTTAGTTAATCTTGGATTAATTGCGGAGAAACTTTATCTTGGATAAAGTGCCTTGTTTAGAGAGAGAACGATTAATTTGGAATTAATCGTAAAAATATTATATTCGATATAATAATCGAAATTCGATTTCGACGCGAAATTAAAATTAGATTTTAATTTGGGCAAATGAGTTAATTTAGAATTAATTCGTTAGCGACGTAAATAATAATTTCGCTAGGCGCAATTATTTATTTAAATTCGATTTAATTAACGTCACGACGAAAGTTCGGTATTTCGGAAATATCGAACCCAAACACGTGAGTGCGCGTGGGCCCACTTTCATTTGGGTTGTGTGGGGCCCACATGACACATGTCATTTTATGCATTATTTAATTGTTAATACATTGCATGGTGATAGTGTACAATACACTCAATGGTTTTGCATGGAGTTTGAGTGTTGACACTCTAAGCCATTGCATGATTTGTGTCATAAGTTTATTATTAATTAATAAATATTATGGCATAAATATAAATTGATTTTTTGTAACAAAAATCATTCAACTTTTCTCTCTCACATTGCCGAAACCTGAAGCAGTTTTGGGCTCTCCATTTCTTCAATTTTTGTGGCAAGATTTGAAGAAGTTGTGCATACAAAATCACAACAAAGGCTAGCACCTTCAAGGGATCATAAAGAGGTGATATGGAAACCTTCCAAGGGCTTGGAATACTTAAAGCTTGAAGCTTTCCACCTCTTGTCTTCCTTGGCCGAAAATCATCAACCTTGGAGCTTCCACTTTTGGTTTGATTTTCTTCATCACTAAAGCATTGTAAGTATGATTCCGCCATACTTCATCTTTTAATATATATTCATTGTTGTATTTAAATGCTTAATCTTTCCTTGGGACATATAATAGAAACCAACAAGAAGATTCGGCAACATTTGCCTCAGCAATGGGCCTACGAGGACCGTTCATAACGGACTCGTAATTGGTGAGTTCATTCAGCAGTTCAGTCAATGTGAAAGTCAACTTATTCATAGAACAGTTGCTCTTAAACTGCAAGAAACTCTTCGGAAGGGTTTCCATGATCATTGTCACCTGGCTTTGCACATTAATATGTGCACCATGAGTTTCAGCCATATTAAGATGAGCCATCATCCTTAACACATGGTCTCGGACTGATGTGCCTTCCTTCATTCTAGCGGTCAATACAGAGGCAATTGCCTCATGTTGTTGCCGGTCTGAAGGTTGCCCAAACATGTTCTGTAATGACTGCATAATCATTGATGTTGTCGCCATAGACTCATGCTGTGCAGCAAGAACCTCAGACATGAATGCTATCAAATAGTTATGGGCTTTCTCATCAGCTTTAATCCAATTATTATAGGCATTACGTGCAGTTCTGCCAGCATTATGTGCTGGCTCAGAAGGACATTCCTCCATTAGGACAAATTTAAGGTCTTCACAGACCAAGATAACATTCATGTCACTTTTCCATTTAACATAATTATCCCCGGTTAATTTTTCTTGTTGTTTGATAATGGAGATTATTGCAGATGCCATGGCTGAAAATAATAAACGCGCATTCAATATTCATTCATCGCATATTAAAATTGTCAAACATTTAGACATAAAATTAAACATGATGCATGATCAATGTATAATGAATTAGAAACCTAAAATAATTACTATGCCACGTTATCTATCATCCCACAAATAAGTGTCGCCGTAGGGTAGGTTAAGTATTCGCATGATAGATTGAGACATTCTCAATTGATTAATATATCTGAAATAACCCTTATTCCTATATTAATCAACTACCGTTATTTTGATCAGTGATGCTTTGATTAACAACTTAATCATTCATTTGTGAGTGTGACCCATTATTTCGGAACCCATGGACTTAACTAGTGAAGTGCCGACGTAGGGTAGGTCAAATCACCAGATACATTTAGAGTCCATATCCTTTCGGAATCCAAACTTGATATTGACCCAAAAAGGACACCATCCGTAGGGGGACGAAAGCAAAGCCGTCTCGAGGCGCCTATTGAATCTCACGTTTTTGGATAACAATGGAGATCGTGGGATATATTGTGATATACCCCTCTCCCACTCACTATTTTGAAGTTTAAGGTTTCTATCTCACTAGTTTCTAATGTATTAAGATTATGCTCGGCTAAAACATATATTTATTAATACTAGTGGATTATTAGTGATCTAACCAATTTTAACACTTAAAATTTTATTCACTAATACTTATTAGTCTCTACTAATCATTAACTTAATTAAACTAATTTAATCAAGTTTGCTTAAGTGATCTAATTAATTTTAACAATTAAAATATTAGTTCACTTATAGGTTTTAAAATTTTAGAATTCAACTAATAGACTATATGTCATTAAACCATTTAATAGATAAAAGTACGTTATTTACTCCAAAGGTACGTGAAATTGTATCCCGAGTGCAAACCAAATTACCGTCCATTCGGAAGCGGCTATGGAATTTATATCCAGGTTTCCATCTGATATACCAAAGAAAATAATGTACTCATAATGTCCATTTGTTCTTAAACTTGAATTCCTAATTTTTTAAACCTTTAAACCAATTAATCTTATTAATTCGTTTACATGCATCTTATATTCTAATTTAACTTTTAAATTTACATAAAATCATATTTTATAACTTGAATATCATGCATGTCTACATGTTATGGCATGTGAAAATGCAAGAGTAGGCACCCTAGGCTATATGACATGTTAATAAACAATTTAAAACATATATATGTGCCCAGGTCTGGGCTGAAAACGTTCGTGTAGCGTTCTCTGGGCGTTCGAACGTGTTCCAGGCAGTAGCAAAACGTTTGAGTTGCGTTTGACTGGAGTTCGAACGCATTCAGTCTGGTGCAAAACACTGGTACTTTATTTACTCCGTTCCGGAGCTTCCGGACTCCGTTTTGGTCCCCGTTTTTTTCTACGGACTCGTAACGGAATGAAGTTTCACATGCATACATAAATTGTGTTAACCGGGCTCTTATTATTATTATTTTTTTAAATACTAATCTAATTAGTACAATAAATCCAAGGCATCCCTTGGTCTTCAAATCTTGCTCCATGGTATGTTGTTGAGTTCTTCGCGGAAGAGGTTCGTAATGAGTCCTTTGTGGCATCGGCTCCTCCAAGTTACAAATTGAGTTCCAAAATGGACTTATTACAAAGGAAATGAACTTACAACACTTGAAAGAATATGACCTTATGGTCTTACATTTCCAATACTAAAAATAAGAGCACAAAAAATTAACGATCAACGCAATACATTCATCACATGAATCAAAGTAAACATTCATCACATGAACATTAAAAACCATTCATCTCATGAATCTAATTGTGCCTACTCATCATAACATGCATATTAATAATTTATATCTAATATAAACTATTAAAACTTAAACTTAAAAAGAGAAAGGGTTAATAAAACTTTTCAACCTTAAGCTCTTGATGCCAATTGTAGGAAACGACTTTCCTTAGCGCGGCAGAAGTTGCTTGTGGTGGCACTGGGTCCGGTATGGATCTTCAAAATTTTCTTTGCCTTCTCCATTTGTTGTAGTAGCCAAGAACAATCCTTTGGTGTCCAACACTTGGATCAACCACTCGATCTTCCGAACTATGACTCGAAACCAACAAACTGAAGTGTGGGCTTCACTCACAAAGATTAAACCTCTAAACTATTTAGAGATTTAAGATGTCACAATGGTGTTTGGCTTTAGGAATTTCACAACACTTGTGAATGCTAGAACTCTCTCTATTTTCTCTCAAATCTTTTCTCACAACAATTGTGTGAATGAATGCAAAGTGTTAACCTTAGGAAGTGAGAGAAATGGTAGAGATTATATTCTCTTACACAAGCCAACTAACCTTGTCATTAAGCATCTAATGCTTTCTTGCAATGGCCAACACAAAAATGTGAATGCCATACCAAAGCATAAGAAATGTTAAGCTAAAGACAATGGCTTTGTCATTAAGCATTCAATGCTTTCTTTCAATGGAAAACACATAAATGTGGAGGCCATACCAAAGCATAAAATGCATTAGCTAATGAAAAAACTATTAGGTGTATCCAAGCCACCTAATAGACATAATTGCTTGGATGACATGGTAAGCCATATGGCTTTGTCTCCAATGGTAAATAAAAATCAATATATTAATAATGATTTATTTACCTTCAATTATTTTGTAGTAATTATCTCATAATTATTACTAACTTGATTATCTCATAATCAAGACTTGATTATCTCATAATCAAATAATTCTAGAAAACATTAAGTTAAACTAATTTAACATAATTTTCATTTGTGACAATAAATATTATTAATCTTATTAATAATATATAAATAAATATAATGTGAGCACATAATTATACAATCTAATTATATTAGTTTTGATACAGTTAATCGAGCTAGCACGGGGACCAAATGGACCTACGGTTCCGAGCTCCAATAATTCTGAAATATTAATTAAACTCTTTAATCAAATATTACGAATTATTAACTCCGCGTTATTCCACTAAAAACTTGAAGTTGAACTCCCGTTACCATAAATGGATTAAGTAAACCAAATATTTTCGGTGTCCATCGATATAGTCATTACATATAGATATAGCTCTTCACGAATATCTCATAAATAGAGCCGGGTCATAAGTCCGTTAAACCCCTCTAAATATTTTATCTCTTAAGCATCATTGATTCTATAATGAACAATTAATTCATAACAATTATGAATATAAAATACTTTCTATTCGTAATAGAAAAGTTGAGCGCTCAAATTGTTCAAGTCCCGAATCAACTCTTAAAAGAGATATTCATCTACTTCTCGTAAGAATGAGTGAATTCCATATCTATGTAAAGCATTCCCAACAACATACCAAACCAAATCCCCAAAATACGTAGTTATTGGCCGGGAATGCAACACCAACCTCACCATAGTAAATCAAAGGACATAGCCTGTCATGCAGGAGTTCGTAATACACTCAGGATTAAGATCGAATCCATATATGACCATCTATTAGATAAAATGAATTTCTTTGGTTAACGGATATTAAAAGAAATTCGTATTTATCTGAGTCCAGTTCTATATGATCTTATCATACAAGGTGCCTCCATTTCCATGTCACTACATGAACTATCCCGGATCAAAATCGTCATACAAGTATAGAATGGACCGCAGCTATAGATAAACCACAAACAAAGTACCCTCCTTGTTCGCTCTCTATGGACTATTTAGATTACTAACTTTAGACTTAAGTCCTCTTGTGCATCAAACATACACTAAGTCTAAAGGTACAAGAGTTATCAAGGTAAACAAGACAATTGGACAATATGCGATATAAATCAAACAACTTTGATAAAATGAATAATGCATTTATTATTATTACAAAAATCAATTCCGTTTACAATACATGAAGCTCTAGAACATAAATCCCAACAGGAGGAATGTTTCAGACTTGATGTGATACATAGTACCATTCAGAACTCCAATGCAATGCAAAGTTCTACTGACAAACTTAAAACATGTCAATTGCATGTGGAGCCTGAAGATAAAGCGTTTTTGCACTGAAAAAGCCAATTCTTGCACTACAAGCAACAAAAGAGAAAAAGTTCCACTAGCTCAACGAATTGGAGGAATTTCACAATCAGCCTTTTGAGGATGCCAAATTGTACAAAGAAAAGGCAAGGAAAAGACATGATGAGAAGTTTGTGCGCATAAAACTGGAACCAGTGCAGAAGGTACTGTTAAACAAATCAAGGGTGAAATTCTTCCCATCGAAGCCAAAATCACGGTGGTCAGGTCCATTTGTGATCACCAAGGTTTTACCAGACAGAGCCGTTGAGATACATGATCCCGACTCCAACAAAAAATTCAAGGTTAAAAACAAGCGTGTCAAGCACTACTGGGGAGAATCATTTGAGCGACAAAAAGAAATTGTCACACTTTCAGATCCAGCCTAACGTTCGAGAAGTCACGTCTAGCTGACGACTTTAAACTTAGCACTCGCAGGGAGGCAACCCATGTAATTTGTGTATATATTGTGATCTGGTGTGTTTTAATTTTGTGTGTTTAATTTTTGTAGGTAAAGTCATTTCACAATAGAAGAAGCTCTCGCAAATCTTCACAAGCAATTTCCTTCTCTCCCTAAAAAATCTCTGATGAAAGTCTACAAAGCTCGTTTGGAACGGATGATGTTACTGATGATCAAAGGTATTCCTACTGACATTCGTTGGATTATTGAAGCACATGTCCGATTGACATGTGAGTCTTCTGACTCTTTTATTTCACATCTGCCTGGTTTAGGAAGGAGCACCTATGCTAAAAAGAGGAGAGCCAAAAGAATGTGTGTTTGTTATAAATGTGCTCGTATGTTTTGTGATAGTCGTTGTCGTTCTTTAGGAATGGTGTCTGATAACCGCGAAGATAAAATTAATTTCATTAGGGATGGCTTGAGTAAGGAGTCTGTAGATGATATATCTTCAACTCTTGAGACGCATCCTAGTGGATATGTTCATATAGCCATTCGTAAATTGCATACACAATTCCAAAAAGAAAGACAACAGTTAAGTCTTGGGAATCTAACTCAAAAAGACCTTGTTTGCCAATTTATAAGAAAATTGGATGGGAAGCTTATCCCTGACGCATAGACGTCAATCAAGCCGCTACATTTCTTGTACATATTATATCTCTTTGTCTTTTCCTAATAATTGTAATTTGTTTTGTTGTTTTCTTTTATTTTCTCCGACAGGATCCAGACCTTTTTGACTATCACGATTTATTTTACTGTTAACTAATAATTGTCATTTGGCAGGTACTAGTGCTATTATTTTACTCACCCTTTTTAGGTATTATAAATTCAACTCATCATTGCACTTTTGAAGTCATCCGGAGTAAAACATGGAAGCCACTTCAAGAAGACGAGTTGAAAACATCTGTGTGTTTTGCGGTACTAGTGTTGGTGTTAAGCCACAATACATAGAAGCAGCATAAGAATTGGGTCGAGTCTTAGCTGCAAGGAATATGCACTTAGTATATGGCGGAGGCAATCTTGGACTTATGGGGATCGTTTCAAAAGCTGTACAGGAATGAGGCAGTCACGTTTTGGGAATCATCCCAAAACCCTTGGCAGAAGCAAATCTTATTGGACCATCAAACGGAGAGGAACTGATCATGCCAGGTATGTCTGAACGACTGGTAGAAATGATTAACCGTGATGATGCTTTTATTGCTTTGCCATGTGGCTTGGGTACATTGGAGGAAATTTTTACAGTGTTATCTTGGGTGAACCTGAACATACACCAGAAACCGCTTGGACTGTACAACGTTGAAGGATTTTATGATTTTCTTTGTGTGTTTCTTGATGATGCCCGGAGAAATGGGTTCGTGTCAAAGCCTGTAAAAGAACTCATCTTTACGCCAGAACTGCCCCAGTTTTAATTGACCAAATCTTAGCCTTTGAACCTCAAATTGACCCCATTATTTTCAAGATAAACTAGTCTGATAATGATCGAGGTAAGAGGCATCGAATAAATCTGGATCTTAACCTTTAATTTTTCATTTAGATGTAGAATTTCAGCTAACCAGGTACGGTTTTCTAAACTCTTCTTCTACTGTTTAAGACATTGGGGACAATGCCTCATTTAGGTTTGGGGGAGAAGAATAGTTAAATTGTATCTTGTTTTTATTATTTTATTTTTTGTCAAAATGTTTCGGAAAAGCTAAAAAAAAAATTTGAAAAATTTTACAAAAAACCAAATAAATATTTTATATTTTTGTGTTTTTATTTGATTAATCAGGTGAAATTGGTGTGAGATAGCTGTGTAAGGAATTTTCATTCCTGAGACGTATCTCAACCTATTTCGGAACAAGTTAATTTTTGTTTATTTCCTTTTAAATTATTTAATTTGTGAATTCTCCATAAAACTGACTAAAATGAATCTTCATATGCTCAGTTGACAGGTATTATCAGCATACATGGTAACATACAAACATGAGTTGTAATTGAAAAGTTTGTAATATTTAGTGCTCTAGTTTAATTGGAGAAAGCATCTCAAAAAGTGATGGAGTAAAAAAAAAAAACATCTGAGGTCCGAGTTATTAAGTCTGTAAGGGTGTTTTAACACCTAGTGCCCTAAAGCCAACAGGTTTGGGAGTCATTGGCCCAAAGCTCGCTACATGGATCAAGGATGTTGCAAATATATATATATATGAAGTCTGAGTAATTAAGTCTGTAGGGGTGTCTTAACACCTGGTGCCCTAAAGCCAACTGGTTTGGGAGCCATCGACCCAACAATCGCTACATAGATGGAAGATATTGTATATAAATAAAAAAATCAAGAAAAAAAAAATCAGAAAAATCAGAAAAATTATTCCATTGCTGCAAAAAGGTGTGAATTCTGATAAAACTTAAGGACAAAAATATTACTCTCTTATCAACTGCACTTGTGACTGTTGTGGGCAAAAATGAGTTGATTAATATTTTATCGGCTGTGCATATGGAGAATGGTAAATATAATCGGAGAATGGTAAATATAATCGGAGAATTTACTTATTCAGTAATTTAGAAAGAAAGAAAACAACTAGTAACTTGGAGTAGAAGTTTCACCTGATTAGTCACTAACTTCTTTATTCTCTTTTCTCTTGTCTTTTGCTTTTGTGTGCATTAGTTTTATTATCTTTTTACTTTTGTAAAACGTTTGTGGGTATCGTTGCTGTAAGCCCTAACGAGACTATAACTCGTCCACTATGGACACCTAGGGGTTTAAAGGCTTGTTGCATATGCTAAATGCAACCGTGATCCCTACGAAAGTGGCTTAGTTTAATTTTAATTGTTTCTTGTATTTTATTTTGTTGTTTTGCTCGAGGACTAGCAAAATGTTAGGTTTGGGGGTGTGATGAGCGGAAAATATATAAATATTTACCGTCTCTTTTACTTAATATTTTGTTTAGTTTCTCGGGTTTGATGAACGTTTTGATGTGTTTTAGTTTATTTTACAGATAAAATAATATTGGGACACAATGAAATCATTTAGGACGAAATGTGGGTCAAATAAGGGAAAACATTGGACTTGACATATTAATTTTGGAGATTGTAAACTTGAAAGGGCGTTTTAACGAAGTGCAGTTTTGGAAATTCCAATTTTACGCATCTGTCGTATTTTGGGCATAACCTTTTACTCCGATATTGGATTGAGCTGATGCAAGTTCCTGATTAAAGAAGACTCAAAGATCTACAACTTTGAAAGACAAACTAATTTCGAATTCTGAAGATTTCATGCCGAAATTGATGAACAATCCACAAGTGTGTTGTATGTAATTATTAAAGTCATTTTCAATCATTTTCAAAGAAAAAAATAAATTAATAAATAAATAATAAAAATTATTAAATCACCACCAAACATGATAAGTAATTAGTGGAGTAATTAATAATGGATTTGGTGGATCAATTAGTTGAGCAATTAGTGGAGCAATTAATAATGGATTTGGTGGATGATTTGATGGAGGCAAAATTTTGCCTATAAATACCAAGCTATTTCATTTGTAAATTCATACTTTCTTCTAAGGAATTCCTTAAGAATATTAAGAAGATTGTATCTTGTTTGTTTATTTACAGCTTTCAGTAATTAATTTTCGCTTTCGCACTTTCTTTTCTTTACTTTTCAGTTTTTACTTTCCGCAATTTAATTTTGCGCACATTACTTTTCTTTCTTTAATTTTCAGTTTTTACTTTTCAGTAATGAGGAGGTAACTCCCATTTGCTGGGGTAAAAGGTAAAACTTTTATTACTAATATTTAGATTAATCTCCCTTAATTATAATATATAAACTAGTTAAAACCTGACTTAACGAGGATACCGCCATATTGGTCGGTTGGTAATTATTTAAATTGGTTTTAACCTGACTAAACTGGATACCGCCTGATTGGTCGGTTGGTAATTAATTATTAATTTGACTTAATCTGGATACCGCCTATATGGCTGGTTGGTAATTATCATGCAAAGTTAATATATTATATTAAGGGAGATATCTGAAATAGAAGTAATAAAAGTGGATCCTTTTACCTCAGCATTTTCTTTTATTGTACTTTTACTTTATTTACTTTTCAGCAATTTACTTTCAGCATTTACTTTTCAGCAATTTACTTTTCAGCATTTTACTTTATGTCTTTTATTTTATTTAAGTTTTTACTAGCCCTAGTTATGTGTTGTAACTAAGTTAGTTATATGGGGTTGTGATGAATTCTAATATCACCGGTTTATAAGGGGTTATTTTATAGTTTGGGTAATTTAAAGGTTTACTTATTAAGTCTTAAGCTTAATACGTCTTGTTAATTGGCCATTAATAAGATTGATCTGGTAAATCTAAAATAAACTTGACAAAGGAATTTTAGGTTTCAGCCTTAGACTAATAGCCCACGATCTTCATGAGGATATATAACCCTTTAATAGATTTCCTTACAGGATAGACATATACCTGTCGGGCGGGGGTAGCCATAATTGGAACTTAAACTTAATGAATCTAGGTGTAGACAACAGGAGCTGGGCGACGCCGTCCTAGGCTCGCGGCCTAGCTGAGAAGTATGAAATAACATGGAGTCGCCACCCGGTGTGAACCGGGACAAAGATTTAAGGCCGCACTCACTCCTCGCAGGAGAAGACCTCAAACCGTTGGGTTCGGAATGGTCTCTTACTTTATGATATCTTGTAATGCTTGTGATTTGTGTAATATTAACCAAGTCTACTTAGCATGCATGCTCAAGGGTACTTATATCTATCATGCTTTCATCTAAATATTCCATGCAACATAACACAACGTGTACATTAAATCATTACATTAGCATGTATAATCATTACCCAAACGCATCATAAACTAATAGCATGCATAAAGGAAAACCTAAATATGCTTTAACAAATAAATAACAAACTAAACTAAATCATGCTTAAATACAAATTCAGATGAGACGAGATATGTGTATCTTAAGTGGTACGTGGCATTGTATCCCGAGTGCAGACCGCACTACCGTCCATTCGGAATCGGCTACGGAATTTACGTCCGGGTTTCCATCCGATATACCACAAGCAAGAACACATATTCCATTCATCCGAAATCACATCACATACTAAGTCATTATTTCATGCGAATAAATTCAAAACAACATGCCAAACTAACTATTCAAGCTAAACACATGCTTTCTAATTCATTATTTCATGCGAATAAAAATAACAAATTAACTAAGAAATAAATGATGATAAATAAAATAGGTGCCCTCAGGTCTTACCTTTTAGTCGCTATCCGGGAGTGCGTTCCACGGTGCCGGAAGGGATATCATTTCACTGCTTTCACTGGTTCGCCATTTCTACTGTTTTCACAGGTTCACTGTTTTCTCTGTTTTCACTGGTCCGCTGTTTTCTCTGATTCACTCGCTGTTTCCACTCGTTATTTTCACTCATCATTTTCTGTGTTTTTCCTCTTTTTTTTTACTCGCTGTTTTCTCTCTGTTTCAACTCAAATTTTCTTTCTCTCTCTTGGATTATTCTTGGGTTATTTTGGTCACGGTTTTGTTTGGTCAATGGACTGTTTTAGTGTTGGTTTCATTTGGTTACAAGCGGCAGTTCACAGCCTGTGCACGTGTTATGGCAGTCTCTATGTGGACGCGGGCTATTGTTTGTACGTGGAACCAAGTGGAAGGCTTGTTCGTAGGCATGTATTCAGTGAATGAGAACGTGTTGCAGTGTGTATTTGACGTGAGTAAGTGGCTTGGTTTGGGTGAGGACAGTGAGGGTTATGCGTGTGTGCTGAGAGAGTGAGGGCTTGACATGAGGTGTCTAGGGTTTGCTGGTCAGTAAGGGCTGACTGTTAGGGGTATTACTATTTATGAATGGATCAAGGATGCTGCCGAGTGTTGAGAGAGGTGATGACCAGCAGGAAAGGGTGTTGGTTGTTTAGGGTTTATATATGGGCTGTTGAATGTGCATGGGGGTTACGTGAGTTCTGTTGCTCATCTTTGAGTGACTCTCGTCAGTGGGGCTATATGGTGTGTAAGGAAGAAGAAGGTTAGGGGGCTGTGAGCTGCAGGTGCGTGAGTGTGATGGCTCGGCTGAGGGTTACGTGGATGCAGTGTGTTTCTTTGTGAGGTGCAGTGGCTGTTCGGCAGTGATGAAGATGGTGTCCTAGTCGAGAGTTTGATAAGGGTTCTTGTTGATTCATGCGAGATGATGGTTAATGGTCAGTTCTGGTTATATGTCTCACGTCCAGGCAGTTCATAGCTCACGTCTAGGGCTGCATGGCTATACTCTTTGGTTTTTTGCTTGTTTACAATGTGATGACAGTTGCTGCCGAGCTGCTGTGTGGGGAGAGGGGCCAAGTGGCTGGTGTGATGGCGTGAGCTGCTGAGGCTGGGCAGTGAAGGAGTTTTGCTGGACGATGCTTCGGAGGCAGTGGCTTGCAAAGGTTATGGCGTTAATTGCTAGGGTTTGTGGGCTGTGTTCAGTGGGCGTGAAGTGGCTGAAGGGTTCTTGTGGCCGTGTGGTGTGGAGGGCAGTTTGGCGTGAGCTGTGTCTGCAGTGGGTTATGCCGAGAAGGTGATGAAGGTGATCAAAGATGGTGATCAGGGGTCCGTTTGCTGTTGGCGTGAAGGGCTGTGTGGTGAAGGGTTGAGTGCCGAGTGTGTTGAAGGCGAGAGTGAAGGCTGGTTCCCGTTCCAGGGGCAGTGAAGGAGTTGTCTAGGCTTGGATGGGGGCTTCGTGAGGGCTGGTAAATGCGTTGAAGGGCTGATGAAATCAGTTAGTTGCTGGTGTCTTAGTGAAGAGGATTCTTTTTTGCTGTCATGATTAGGCTTGTTCAGGTTATGGAGGAGGCAGGTGCGTGAGTGGAGGGAAAATAATAGAGGTGGATGGCAATGCATGGAGGAAAGAATGGGCAGTGCATGGGTTGGCAGTGTATGGGTGAGGTGAGAATGGGCAGTGCATGGGTTTTTGTTGTTTAGTGTTTGGTGTGGTTATTGTCTACGTGGGGATTATGGGTGGCATGGATATTTGGGTTTGTTTATCAAATTGGGTGAAGTGGGCGTGAGGATATTTGAAACTGAGACCGAACGAGCGAACCCGAAACTTGAACAAGCGAACCAAATCCAACAAAAATGTCAATTCTTGACCATTCCCTTCCGACGACCGCTTTCCGCAACTTCCGCAACTAAAAAGGTAGTGCCTCCAGTCGAGGCTCATCATTGGGCTGATATGCAAAAATGCAATGCCTACAGTCGCCCCCACTTTGATGGGTCTTGTTCAGTGTGTGACAATGACAATCCTATCAAAGTTCGTGCAATGCATTTTTACTTACCTGGCTCTCCAGCTGCCACATGGTTTGCCTGCTGTGTTGAGTTGAGTTGGTCTGGTTGTGTGCCATTTTCGGCCTGTGCTCCATTTTGGAGCGCCATTTTCGACAAGTGAGAATGTGCCCCATTTTGGAGCGCTATTTTCGGCAAGTGATGATTGTGCCCCATTTTAGAGCGCCATTTTCGGCAAGTGAGAGTGTGCCCCATTTTGGAGCGCCATTTTCGGCATCTGATGAGTGTGCTCCATTTTGGAGCGCCATTTTCGGCATTTGATGAGTGTGCTCCATTTTGGAGCGCCATTTTCGGCATTTGATGAGTGTGCCCCATTTTGGAGCGCCATTTTCGGCAAGTGAGAGTGTGCCCCATTTTGGAGCGCCATTTTCGGCAAGTGATGAGAGTGTGCCCCATTTTGGAGCGCCATTTTCGGCAAGTGATGAGAGTGTGCCCCATTTTGGAGCGCCATTTTCGGCAAGTGATGAGAGTGTGCCCCATTTTGGAGCGCCATTTTCGGCAAGTGATGAGAGTGTGCCCCATTTTGGAGCGCCATTTTCGGCATTTGATGAGTGTGCCCCATTTTGGAGCGCCATTTTCGGCAAGTGAGAGTGTGATGGTGGTCCATTTTTGAACCATGCTGATAAGAGAGCGATTCATTTGTGAACCATTGTTGATGTTGATTGCGACCCATTTACGAACCATAACTGATGTGATTGCGGCCCATTTTCGGACCAAAACTGATGTGATTGCGTCCCATTTCCGAACCCTAACTGATGTGAAAGTGGTCCATTTTTGAACCAATGCTGAAGTGAAAGCGGTCCATTTTTGAACTAATGCTGAAGTGAAAGCGGACCATTTCCGAACCAATGCTGAAGCTGATGTGAAAGTGGTCAATTTCTGAACCAATGCTGATTTGAATGTGTCTCCGTACACGGAGTGCTATATCCGACGATACCGATACTGATGTGATGTGGGCATCGCCCCCAGAATACCATACCCGGCAAGACTGCCACTGATGCTAATATGGGCCTCGCCCCCCAGATTGCCATACCCGACATAACTGATACTGAACTGATGTGGGCCTCGCCCAGAATGCTATACCCGGCAGAACTGATACTGAACTGATGTGGGCCTCGCCCCCAGGTTGAGATAGGCCTCGCCTTCAAACTGATACTGATGTGGGGCTTCGCCCCAAGATGATATGATATTCTACCTCACACATTGCACCACCTCTCACGAGATAATCTTTGATAAATAGACATATTTTTGTCCTCAACGAATGCTTTCGCGTCGAACCGAAGAACCTTCAAAGTACTCGACATACTCAAGTCCGATCATCTGAATGGGTGATCTGAGCTAGACTCCATGTGTGTGTGTGCCAAGGCTCTTTCGCAGCTTAGTCCTTAAGTAAGCCAACTTGGTGATTTCGTTTCAGAGAGTCGAACTAGTGGGTCTAACCAACCTGGATGTCTTAATCACATTCTGTGATTACTTCAGCATACTCAACATGATATGGTTTTCATCTTTTTTTTTTCTTTCTTTTTCTTTTCTTTTTCCTTTTTTTTTTTTTTTTTTTTTTTTGACACACCTACCCTTTAAGGTAGCATTTCTCCTCATGGTGGTCCTAATACTCGCCCATGGGTAGCTTCACGCTTATCGGTTATAGGTGGTCTATTTTTTTTTTTTTTTTTTTTTCAGAGACCCTTTTTTTTATTATTTCAACCATATCATATATCATAGCATCAGCAAACAAGTGTGGACATTCAGGCAAACGGTCATTCACCAATACATCATCTCTTCAACTAGTCACCTAGCTAACCACTCAGGCTTCTACTGCTAGGATCCCATAATCAAGTGCTCGTGAGTCTAACTGAGATCAATCCATTCAAAATACCAGATGAGAGCACGTCTCGCACTTATTGTTTCTAGGGCTTCTCCCTACAGCATGCAATGTCATCACCGGACATATGTCTAATTATCAAAGACTTCTCTCACTCATTTTTTTTCTTTTTTTTTCTTCTTTCTTCTTTTTTTTTTTTTTTTTTCACTCATTTTTTTTTCATTTTTTTTTTTTTTTTCACTCATTTTTTCATTTTTTTTTCTTTCAACAAATAAAACGCAATCTTTTCAAATAGGCCTTGGAATACCTGGTTAGCAGGGAACATCACCGATTCAGATCAATGACCAATCTGCGCTTTTTGCCATGATCACTATCAGTCCAGTCCAATCTGGAGAGGATGGGGTCGAGCTTTGGTTCAAATGCTAGGATCTGGTCAATCAGTTCTTCGGCCTTTGTCGCAGTCAGGAAAATGTCTTCCACAGATTTGGTGACAAACTCGTGTCTCTTGGCTTCTGGTTATTTAATGAAGGTTAGGGGGCTATGTTGTACCTACAAAATAACACACGAGATAAAAAATTCTACAACATGTGTACACAAAACATGAAAACAAAATCGCAACACAGTGCGTGGGTTGCCTCCCTGTTAGCTCTAAATTCATTGTCTTTAGCCAGACATGACCGAAATCCTTCTGTCAATGTAGCTTCACGTCACGTCGTCTTTAGTACTCGCGCCTTTGATCTTTGCTGCTTTCCTTGCTCCGCCTTTGCTTTTTTCCTGCAAAAATAACACAAAATTAGGAATTCCACAAAAACATGAAACAGAAATCACAGCAACTTGCATAGGTTGCTTCCCTTTCATCATTAACTTCATCATCTTCAGCTAGACATGACCGAAATTCTTCTGTCATCGTGGCTTCACCGTCGTCCTTAGTGCTCACCCGCCCGCTTTTTTCTGATTTTTGCTGCTTTCTTTTTCTTTCTTTTCTCTTCCTTTTTTTTTCTTTAAACCTGCAAATACAAAAACAACAGAATAAAGACGTGTGCATGTAAGTATGCAAGTGTAGAGATACTCCCGTTTCATGATGAGTTGGATCCTCCTTGTGCTCCTCGGCGTCATATGTCTCTGGTCGCCTCATGTGGGTTCCTTTTTGAAATCTGCAAAAACACAACACAAAACAAAGGATGCAAGTTACGTGTATGCATGTATGAATTTCCTATCCCGTTGGGTTAGGCCTTCTGCCAATTCTCTTGATGACCGCTCAGTCTTCTTTTTTTCAAGCAAAATGCAGCTTCAATCTGCTTACGTCGACCAATTCGGTGAATTCCTCCTTTCCCAAATCTGGTAGTCTCATTGCCTTGTTTCCCAATCTTCTGTCTTTTCTGCTTATTTCTTCTGAGAATTACCTCTGAATATCGTGATACCAAGGCTTCCTGTCATCGACTTCCACATCCAATATCCTTTTTGTCTCATACACCGGCTTGCTTGCGGTTGTCAGCACAAGTGGTCACATCACCAATTTCTCTGGATTTTCTCAAGCCGCAGCTAGTGTCACCAATGTGTCAGTCATCTGATTTTCTTCGGTCAAGTGTTGGAATCTGCAATCAGGGATAGTCTGTGCCAGACTTCTGAGGTAGTACTCGTACGGGTTCAATCATTCTTTCTTTCTTCTATTCTCCTTACATCTTCAACTTTTCAAATGTCTTTTGACAACGGTTTACCCAAGCTGAGAGAGTCGTCTGTTTCTGATAAGAGCAGTCCCTGAGGAAGTAACTCGGTCTTTGAAGGTTTCCCAATGATCTTTTCATTCTGGTTGCACAGGTCTCTGTTACTAGCTGTATAGGGCACGGTCAAACTGGTCACATCATTGTTCAGGACTTGTAACTGCTCAACAATCTCGGCTACCTTGGCTTCCAATCAATCTAGGCAGGATTCTTCGTTGACTGACTTCACTCATGCTGGTTGACGATTCTTTTGACGGATCTTCATTCTTTCCCAACCCAACAGGAGTCTATAATGGCTTTTAAGACAAAAAGGGTTAACATGATGCATGTATGCATGACATGATGTATGGTGTAAACATATTCAAAAATAATTTACGCTAATTGGCCCGTTATCATTTTAAAGCATTCAATCACACTATTGCGCAATGCAAACTTGTCCCAGTTGAAAAGGCCCAACAAGTTTACACTTTTGCGATAAACACGGCTAAATAACTTCAAATGATAAAAGGGCCACACACAAACTGGCCCATCGGCATTTCAGAAATTTCGGCCTAATTGTCAAAAGGACATGAACTTGTCCCGGTTTAAACGACAACGAGTTCATATCTTTTTAACAAATAGTCCAACTAAATCCAAATGACAACGGTCCAAAACACAAATATAAACACAAACTAGCCCATCGGCATTTCAGAAATTTTGACCTAATTGTCAAAAGGACATGAACTTGTCCCGATTTAAACGAAAATGAGTTCATATCTTTTAACAAAGAGTCCAAATAAATCCAAATGACAACAGTCCAAAACACAAACATAAACACAGTAGTCATGATTAATTAAAACATAAATCACAAACATTATAGATATCATTTCGGAGCAATTCTCTATATCCCCAGTGGAGTCGCCAGACTGTAGACAACAGGAGCTGGGCGACGCCGTCCTAGGCTCGCGGCCTAGCTGAGAAGTATGAAATAACATGGAGTCGCCACCCGGTGTGAACCGGGACAAAGATTTAAGGCCGCACTCACTCCTCGCAGGAGAAGACCTCAAACCGTTGGGTTCGGAATGGTCTCTTACTTTATGATATCTTGTAATGCTTGTGATTTGTGTAATATTAACCAAGTCTACTTAGCATGCATGCTCAAGGGTACTTATATCTATCATGCTTTCATCTAAATATTCCATGCAACATAACACAACGTGTACATTAAATCATTACATTAGCATGTATAAATCATTACCCAAACGCATCATAAACTAATAGCATGCATAAAGGAAAACCTAAATATGCTTTAACAAATAAATAACAAACTAAACTAAATCATGCTTAAATACAAATTCGGATGAGACGAGATATGTGTATCTTAAGTGGTACGTGGCATTGTATCCCGAGTGCAGACCGCACTACCGTCCATTCGGAATCGGCTACGGAATTTACGTCCGGGTTTCCATCCGATATACCACAAGCAAGAACACATATTCCATTCATCCGAAATCACATCACATACTAAGTCATTTTTCATGCGAATAAATTCAAAACAACATGCCAAACTAACTATTCAAGCTAAACACATGCTTTCTAATTCATTATTTCATGCGAATAAAAATAACAAATTAACTAAGAAATAAATGATGATAAATAAAATAGGTGCCCTCAGGTCTTACCTTTTAGTCGCTATCCGGGAGTGCGTTCCACGGTGCCGGAAGGGATATCATTTCACTGCTTTCACTGGTTCGCCGTTTCTACTGTTTTCACAGGTTCACTGTTTTCTCTATTTTCACTGGTCCGCTGTTTTCTCTGATTCACTCGCTGTTTCCACTCGTTATTTTCACTCATCATTTTTCTGTGTTTTTCCTCTATTTTTACTCGCTGTTTTCTCTCTGTTTCAACTCAAATTTTCTTTCTCTCTCTTGGATTATTCTTGGGTTATTTTGGTCACGGTTTTGTTTGGTCAATGGACTGTTTTAGTGTTGGTTTCATTTGGTTACAAGCGGCAGTTCACAGCCTGTGCACGTGTTATGGCAGTCTCTATGTGGACGCGGGCTATTGTTTGTACGTGGAACCAAGTGGAAGGCTTGTTCGTAGGCATGTATTCAGTGAATGAGAACGTGTTGCAGTGTGTATTTGACGTGAGTAAGTGGCTTGGTTTGGGTGAGGACAGTGAGGGTTATGCGTGTGTGCTGAGAGAGTGAGGGCTTGACATGAGGTGTCTAGGGTTTGCTGGTCAGTAAGGGCTGACTGTTAGGGTATTACTATTTATGAATGGATCAAGGATGCTGCCGAGTGTTGAGAGAGGTGATGACCAGCAGGAAAGGGTGTTGGTTGTTTAGGGTTTATATATGGGCTGTTGAATGCGCATGGGGGTTACGTGAGTTCTGTTGCTCATCTTTGAGTGACTCTCGTCAGTGGGGCTATATGGTGTGTAAGGAAGAAGAAGGTTAGGGGGCTGTGAGCTGCAGGTGCGTGAGTGTGATGGCTCGGCTGAGGGTTACGTGGATGCAGTGTGTTTCTTTGTGAGGTGCAGTGGCTGTTCGGCAGTGATGAAGATGGTGTCCTAGTCGAGAGTTTGATAAGGGTTCTTGGTTGATTCATGCGAGATGATGGTTAATGGTCAGTTCTGGTTATATATCTCACGTCCAGGCAGGTTCATAGCTCACGTCTAGGGCTGCATGGCTATACTCTTTGGTTTTTTGCTTGTTCACACTGATGTGATGACAGTTGCTGCCGAGCTGCTGTGTGGGGAGAGGGGCCAAGTGGCTGGTGTGATGGCGTGAGCTGCTGAGGCTGGGCAGTGAAGGAGTTTTGCTGGACGATGCTTCGGAGGCAGTGGCTTGCAAAGGTTATGGCGTTAATTGCTAGGGTTTGTGGGCTGTGTTCAGTGGGCGTGAAGTGGCTGAAGGGTTCTTGTGGCCGTGTGGTGTGGAGGGCAGTTTGGCGTGAGCTGTGTCTGCAGTGGGTTATGCCGAGAAGGTGATGAAGGTGATCAAAGATGGTGATCAGGGGTCCGTTTGCTGTTGGCGTGAAGGGCTGTGTGGTGAAGGGTTTGAGTGCCGAGTGTGTTGAAGGCGAGAGTGAAGGCTGGTTCCCGTTCCAGGGGCAGTGAAGGAGTTGTCTAGGCTTGGATGGGGGCTTCGTGAGGGCTGGTAAATGCGTTGAAGGGCTGATGAAATCAGTTGTTGCTGGTGTCTTAGTGAAGAGGATTCTTTTTTGCTGTCATGATTAGGCTTGTTCAGGTTATGGAGGAGGCAGGTGCGTGAGTGGAGGGAAAATAAGAGGTGGATGGGCAATGCATGGAGGAAAGAATGGGCAGTGCATGGGTTGGCAGTGTATGGGTGAGGTGAGAATGGGCAGTGCATGGGTTTTTGTTGTTTAGTGTTTTGGTGTGGTTATTGTCTACGTGGGGATTATGGGTGGCATGGATATTTGGGTTTGTTTATCAAATTGGGTGAAGTGGGCGTGAGGATAATTTGAAACTGAGACCGAACGAGCGAACCCGAAACTTGAACAAGCGAACCAAATCCAACAAAAATGTCAATTCTTGACCATTCCCTTCCGACGACCGCTTTCCGCAACTTCCGCAACTAAAAAGGTAGTGCCTCCAGTCGAGGCTCATCATTGGGCTGATATGCAAAAATGCAATGCCTACACTAGGTAATTTGGTTGACATAGACATATGGTTCAATTGGGTTATACTGGGTATTTACGTCTGACCATCGACAGAGGCTTTCGTATAATTTAGTGTTCCAGGTTAGTAAACCGATTTATTACACAAACATGAAATAACCACTTCATATTTTAAAAGATATTAGAAAGATTCACAACCCTAGATAGTTTCCTAATATTGAATTTTCTTAAACTTACTTTCGTGTAATTTTATTTACTTGTTTTTAAATTTAGAATCATCACCATTTCAAATCAATCAAACAACCTGTTAGATACTAGTAATCATTTGACCTCATAAAATTAATAGATTAGGTATTAAGTCATCGTGGGATCGATATTTTGTATACTACTTGAACGATATGTGCGCTTGCGTTATACGCGTGTGATTACGCACCAGTCAGTTGCCTCTCTACCTTGATAGCCATGTGAAGCATATCCTCCAAATCAACATAATGATGTAACTCCACCATGTTGGTAATCTCTCTATTTAAGCCCCCTAGAAAGCGTGCCAATAGTAGCCTCTGCATTCTCAACTACATTTTTCCTGATCATGACAACTTCTATCTCCGTGTAATAATCCTTAACACTCTTAGTCCCCTGATATAGATGTTGTAGTTTCTGATACAACTCTCTGTAGAAATGGCTGGGTATAAACCCTTTCTCATGAGACCTCGAAGTTCTTCCCATGTCTGAACCGGTCTCTCGTAGTTTCTCCTCATAGTAGAAACAATCTGATCCCACCAAATCATAGCATAATCAGTAAACTCAATCGTTGCCAGATTGATCTTATTCTCATCTGAATAGTAATGACAGTTGAAAATCAGCTCTATTTTCTTTTCCCACTTTAAGTAAGCCTCGAGATCATTCTTGCCTTGCATTGTTGGTGTCTTGATCTTGATGCTACCTATATCACCATATATACCTCCTCATCTACCATAACCCCTCCGATCATATTCCCCTCGTCTGTCATCAAAAGCACCTCTACCATCAAACCGCCTATCCCTCCTAACATGCTTCCTATCAAACCTCCTATTAAGCCTCATATCATGCCTGGCTGAAATATTTCCTCCACATCATCAAGATCATTATAATCATCAAACTTATTTTTAGCTTCTTCTTCATCTGGCGGTACAAACTGTGATGGTACACGTTGAGGTGGCACATTCCGATGTGGTAGTACATTCAGAGGTGATGGTATATGCTGGGGCGGTGGTACTCTGGGACCACTGCCCATTTGAATACTCTCTACACTTTTGGACAACCTCTCCAAGGCAGTATTTATGTTCTCCATCATATCTGTAAACTTTCTATCCAAAGCCTCGAGCGTATCATTAATGGTTAGACTTGAACCTGCCATCTCAACACTGAACAAACAGATTATAAATAACAAGAAATTAAAGTAAATATGCAAATCCTCACAATCTCATGTGTTTACACTCGAATGATACCACTCCACTTGTGTTTTCACTCTATTGGCTTTTACCCGATACTGTGCTCACATTCACTGCCTTTTACCACTCTTGAGTTCTTCCTCAATTTAAATGCGAATCAAACTGAATCCAAGAATACATAACCATATGTAGTCCTCAAGTCAGCATGAAACACAAAGAACCCATAATATATATAGGACGGGTGGAAAATACGAATAAGAATAGTAATGATGTATACTCAATCAAAGAGACTTAAGCTAGAGTATTCGGAGTAATGAAATAACAAATTAGCACAATGAGTTTATAAGCATGCAAAGTCACGGTAGTATACAATTTTGGGTGAAATTTTGGTACCTCAATAGAAATTTTGATGGATTACCATCCACAGACACCCAAATAATAACATGGACCCAACTAGATTCAAACAATTTTTGAACTCTTTACTTTTTTTTGCTCAAGTGATCACTCTTCACTCAAGTTTGAAAATAAAATGCTAAGTATTAACTCGCTGATGTTCAAGTCTGATATGAACTGGAATTCAAAGTCTAATTCTTTAAGTGTCTGGTGTTGGTGTTCTTCTCAGGATGAATCTGACCTAGCTTCTTTTATTTTTATTTTTCTTTCTTTCTTTTTTTCAAATGATTCACTAGGGTTTTAGAAATAAATCACACAGCCGCTTAAGAACATGCTTATTTCTTCAACATAGGCTAAAGAATAGAATGTTAAGAATGAATTGATATGAAAAACATAATAAAACCCTGATCTAGAAATTGATAACAATGACGAACTGATATGAAAAAGGAAAAGAAATCCAGATTTGACAGAAAAATTTCAGAACAAAATATTAACCCAGAACAACAAAATGAAAATAGAAACAAGATCCAACAACAACTGAAACAAGAATAACAAAGAAACAATAATGAAAACAGATTCAAACAATGATTAAGGATAGGAAAATCATATATTGGATCTCTAAGCTCTGATACCAAATGACAAGAAACTCATTTGGATTCGAAAATCAAGCAAATCCCAAGTATTATTTCTTAAGCCCCAAGAACCTTACTCAATGATTTTGTAAGAACAAAACCCATCCAAGATCAACCCTAAATCACCATGAAACACTGCCCATGATAATTCAAAATATGAAATCAGTGTGTTATGCTAGCAATGGAGACGCCACTAGGCTAGCTAAACTTAGATAAGTCGATTTAAACTTGAAAATGAGAATCCCTCACTCACAAATCATGTTAATTGGGTTAAGTTACTGTTATAAATTCTCTAAATATATAGATTAAGGGTAGGGAAGACATGTCCCTTAAGAAGTGCCTTATGGGAAAGTCACAAGTTGAAGAGACATGTCCTCTAAATTGGAATAACACACTGTAAGCATTGCATTTTTGTATGTGAAACCCGATGATGAGTCTCATTTGGAGGCACTATCTTTTAAGTCGCGGAAGCCGCGGGAAACGGACATCGGAAGGGAAGAGTCAAGAATTGACGTTTTGTTGGATTTAGTTCACGTGTTTAGCTTCGGGTTCGCTTGTTGGACCTCCGTTTTAAAAATTATGCTCGGCCCAAAAAACCCGCAAACCTTTTAATCTTGGCCCAAACCCACTCATTTAGCCAACACAACACCTAACCCACCATCTAGGCCCACACGCCCATATCACCCTAAAATACCTCCAAATTAAATCAAATATTAATTAAATATTAATTAAATAATGTAATTGAATTAAATAAAATAATTAAACCATTTACCAAATTAAATAAGACATAAAATATAATTATACCAAATTAAAATATTGTAACTTCCTAACTTAAAATATTATATACTAAATTAAAGAAATATTATGCCTAATTAAAATCAATCATAACCAATTAAAAATATTGACTTCCTAATCTAACAAATTAAATGCCTAATTAACACCAATCAAATATTCAACCTTCCTAATTCACCAAAATTTGTCCCCCCAATCAATCAAATCCTTTCTTTGTTTGACACCAAATCAATGCAAACCCTACCCTCTCACTATAAAAATAGCACAAATCTAAACCCGAAGGCCCTATGGGAAAAAAACTCTCTCACTCACGGCACAAAGAATAAGCAAATACAATAAACCCTTAAAGCCACCATCACGTTAAAACAAAAACATGCTCCTCCAATTCACCTTCGCATTAACGCCACTGCACTTCATGAGACCACGCCAATTCCCCTTCATGCAGCCACATTAAAACATAAATCATAGTGCACGCCCTGCAGAACCCTTCACGCCTTCATCTAGCAAGCAGCCCCCACTACAAACAAGACAACCTCAGTCATGTTCCACCCATTTTGCCACCTAGCCCTTCTCACAGACCTGATCAACACGCCCAGCACACCTTGATCTCATTAAAACCGAAGTCATCAGCCCTCCACATGCCATCAGCCTTGGCCCCACACTTACAGCCTCTCGGCACGGGCAAGCATCACAACCCATTCAACAAAGATAGCCTCTGATCACGTGAACAACATTGACCTTAAAATCCCTTCAACGCCCCACTTGCATACTAACAAATCTGCCTCAACGCCACTGCCACGCAGTTACACGCCAAAACTGTCCCAAACTACCTCACAAATCTGCCTAAAACTGAAGCATAAATACCCCCCAAACAGCCCTATAAACCGACCCTTAACCACCCAAAAACAGTAAGCTAAATAGCCCTAAAACCGCACCAAAACAGTCTCCTAATACACCAAAACAGTGAGCAGAAAATACAGAGAAAACAGCAGCAAAAAGGAAGTCAAACAGCAAGCAAAACAGTAAAACAGTGAGCTAAGACGCTAAACCAGTGAACCAGAGAAGTTGAGGAGCTTTAATCCTTCCGATCTCCGTGAAACGCAAGTCCGAAAGTCGGCAAAAAAGGTTAGACTTGAGGGTATCTTTCACATCCGTTTTTAGTTGTATTTTTATTATTTATGGAGTTTCGTTTGCATGATTATCTTTGAGTGAAGCATGTTGTGGCCATTGAATAGATAGAAAATGCATGAATTGTAAAATGATGTGTGTTGTGGCCCTTGAATAAAATGAAAAATGTGTCGCCTCTTGTGGTATATAGGATGGAAACCCGGACATAAATTTCATAGCCGATTCCGAATGGACGGTAGTATGATCTGTACTCGGGATACAACTCCACGTACCACTTGAGTAAACGGCGCATATTTTGTTTTATGTTGTTTTGATTTGTTTGTCATTCATTACTTGATTTCCGCATGTTATTTGTTTATGTAAAGATGTGATCGAGCGCATGGGCTTAGTAAGTTGGATTAAAGGTCCCCTATTTTGAGGGGTTAAAACCCTTTACCACGATGCTTTGCCGCACCGGTTGATGTATATTCGGTTGAATGTAAGATGTGTTCAATCGGGTATACGAAGTCCGATATTGTTGTCTTTATTTTTTATATGCATTATGTGATCGAGCGCATGGGCTTAGTAAGTTGGATTAGAGGTCCCCTATTTTGAGGGGTTAAAATCCTTTACTACGATGCTTTGCCGCGCCGGTTGATGTATATTCGGTTGAATGTAAGATGTGTTCAATCGGGTATACGAAATCCGATATTATTGTCTTTATTTTTTTATATGCATTATGTGATCGAGCGCATGGGCTTAGTAAGTTGGATTAAAGGTCCCATATTCTGAGGGGTTAAAATCCTTTACTACGATGCTTTGCCGCGCCGGTTGATGTATATTCGGTTGAATGTAAGATGTGTTCAATCGGGTATACGAAGTCCGATATTATTGTCTTTACTTTTTATATATGTATTGTGTTGATTGCTCATGAGCTTAGTAAGTGCGATTAAAGGTCCTCTATTTTGAGAGGTTAAAATCCTTTACCACGATGCTTTGCCGCACTTTTATCCCGTTATTATTTATTAGATATCATCTATTCATCCGTTCATGTATGTGTCATGTTGTTTACTGCATTTTGGAGGTCACTGCTGTAACCTCGTTCGAACGCGTTTCGGAACGCCGCACGAACGCATGTTTTCTGTCTGGTCCCGTTCGAACGCGTTATCAAACACTATACGAATGTGAACCTTCTGTTTACCGTTCGAACGCGTATACGAACGCCGTACGAACGCGAATACACTGAATTGAGTCATTTTCATCACATGTCATGTATAATTGTTTCTTAGGGGATTTCTCTTATATCATGTAATCAATCATATTATTTGTGTCCATGCGTCTATCTGTTTGATGTGTTCATGAGATGGTATTCAAGCATGATTAGGTCATTAGTATGTTACTTGGTTCTTAGGCATGATTTAGCCTATTTAGTTGTTTATTTTTAAGTATGATTAATCGTTTTGTTTTGCGTTTGGAATTTGCATTATGTTTAGGTTGTTCTTTGTTTTCTGCATTATATGATCGAAGCATGTTCATGAGATTACCGTGTGCTATTGCATGTTTGCCGTTGTGATGATTACTTTCATGCATGTGAACTTAGAAGCATAATTATCCTTGGAAATATGTTGCTTAGGCTTGGTTAGATTATTGCACAAATCATTTTATTACAAGTGGCATAAGTAGGAACCATTCCGAACCCAACGGTTTGAGGTATTCCCTTGCGAGGGGTGAGTGCGGCCTTAAATCTTTGTCCCGGTTCACACCGGGTGGCGACTCCATTATTCTCCGGTTTAGTCCCCCGCGGGCTACTCCGTACTCCCAACCGGGCCGCGAGCCCGGGACAACATGCGTCGCCCAGTTTCTGTGTCCCACACACACCTCTAGCCCCCAAAATATATAAGGAAGGGGTATAACCCTTAGGAGGGTTACACCCTAAGCCAAATAGTGCCCACAAAGGCACCCTTCCATGCCTATATAAGAGGGGCTTAGGTTTATTTTCTCCAATCTGAGACTCATACCTTTACAAGTCATTCATTTAGAATAAGTGAGTCAAGTCAAGAGAGAGTTTCAACTATTTCATCCTTGTTCAAGTTCTTGTTGAATGAGTGCCCCTTCTACAATAAGCATCCAACTTGGAGAACGTTAGCCATAAAACCATTCGTAGAGCACCGAGACAGGGCTAATAAGTTCTTAATGACAGAGGCAACTCGACTTGGACTAAGTTTGATCTTCATCTTCTAAATTTCCAGGTTTTTTCTACATTTTATGGTTTAAGTTCAATTTGACATGTTAGTGTACAATTGATTGAATGTTGCATGTTAATTTCGTTTGATAACACTTATTTACCAACAATCTTAAGAACTTATTACATTTTAAGTGTTGTTATATGGAATTTTACATGTTTTATTTGTCAATTTTCTGAAAAATATGTTTTGTACATGATAAATACGCATGGGCGTTCGAACGTCTGATGAACGCGTCGGCAAAAACTTCTATTTTTCGTAGTCTCATTTGAACACGTCTTCAAACACAACTCGAACACCAGTCTTCTACCAATGAACATTTGAACGCGTTTACAAATGTAACACGAACATGAACTCTCTGAAACTGTTCATTCGAACACGTTTACGAGCGCAATACGAATGTGAACTTTCTGGAACACTTCATTCGAACACGTTTATGAACACTACACGAACGTGAACTCATTGGAAAGTTTCGTTCGAACGAATTAACGAACGTTGACACTAACAAATTTTATCCTGGAATTATTTTAGATTCAAAAATAATAGCATAGACATAGATTAAATTATTACCATATATGACATAATGTTAACTTAGTAAAATCATATATTGTATTATTATAAACTTGGAAGTATAGGTTTAAGTTAATATTAGGGTGTTCAATTATCACAAGCATACACATAGTGATAAAGTTGAAAATTAATCGTGTATTGCATACTTGGTTGAGAATTAAGAGTGTAACTTTACACAAGTAATTTTTTCCAAGCTTGTTTGACTTATAAATATAAACATACAAATCTACACATATTAATTATTGTATTGTGAATTGAAGTGTAATACTAAGTTTGAATGTCTAAGATATTCTATTGAGAAAGTGTTTAAATGATATTATGTCAACAAAGCGATAAGAGCCTAAGTGGATAGGGATTTAAGTGGTTACTCCGGACCCCCCCGTCATCTGGGAATATTCCTTTATTCATTTTTCATAAGAAACCTTAGTCATAAATTTAAGGACTTGTGTTATTTGGTACTACTGTCCAATATAACAACAAGTGGATTCTTAGTATATCACTTAAACAAGATCATAAATTTGATCGTTGTGCGATTTGTCTTTTGCAGACTTATTGATTACTGTTGGTTTTTCTAGTTACACATGGCTAGTGGAAATATCACGATACTGGTCGCTCATGGGGAGAAACCGGAAAATTTTGGTGGAGCAAACTTTAAACAATGGCAGAGCAAAATATTATTCTATTTGACAACACTGCAGTTGGCTAAGTACCTCAAAGATCCTCCGGTTCTTATGGAGGGAGAAACATTAACAGCCAAGCAACTGCGAGAAGAGACATGGTCGTCAGGTGATTTTTTGTGCAAGAACTACCTCTTGGGAGGGCTCGACAATACCATGTACAATATGTATCAAGGCATGACTTCTGCGAAGATCCTCTGGGAATTTCTCGAGAAGAAATACAAAACAGAGGATGTCGGATAAAAGAAATTTATCATGGGTAGGTTCTTGGACTATAAAATGGTAGATTCAAGAATGGTAATATCTCAGTTGGGTGAACTACAATTGATCATTCATGAAATGAAACTCTGTAAGACGTTTCAAGTTGCCACAATCATTGAAAAGTTGCCTCCATCATGGAAGCACTTCAGGAGCTATCTGAAACAAAAAAAGAAACAGATGAGTCTTGAAGATCTTAGAGTCCGATTGAGGATCGAAGAGGACAACATGAAGTCTGAGAAGGCCATCTATAATACTACGGAGTCTAAGGCAAACATCATTGAGGGTGGAAATGGTAGAAAAAGAGAAAGAATAGTGGAGCTGATTCTTCCCAAGCAGACAAGAAGTTCAAGAGAAAATGCTACATCTATGGAAAAAAAATGGTCACATGGCAAAGGACTATAGAAACAAGAAGTCTCAGGACAAAGGCAAGAAAAGAAAAATGAGGCCCATATCACTGAAGATGAGCAGCTAACAGATGATATCTCAGAGATGAACCTTTCAGCAGTTGTAACAGAAGCCAACTTGGTTGGGAATCCGAGAGAATGTGGGTAGACACTAGGGCTACTCGTCATATTTGTGCTGATAGCAAGATGTTTTCCTCATATCAGAAGGTTGATGGTGGCGATCATCTGACAATGGGAAACTCATCTACCTATAGAGTGGTTGGACAAGACATAGTGGTTCTGAAGATGACCTTTGGGAAATAGCTTACATTAAAGAATATTTTGCATGTTCCTCTTATTCAGAAAAACTTGGTTTCGGGTTCACTCCTTAGCAAGAATAGGTTCAAGCTTGTAATTATTTCTGATGAATTTGTACTGACCAAGAACGTTGTCTATACAGGAAAATGATACCTCAATGAGGGCCTTTTCAAGTTCAATGTAATGACTGTCAATCGACACAATACTAATAATAAAGCTACATCTTCTGCTTATATTATTGAGTCACAAAATGTATGGCATGAGAGGTTAGGACATGTTAATTATGATACAATGCGTAAATTAATTAACATGGACATTATACCTAAATTTACAATTGATAACCAACATAAATGTGAGGCATGTGTTGAAACAAAAATGCATAGAGCATCATTTCATTCTATAGAATGAAGTTCTGAACCCTTGGAACTTGTACACTCCGATGTGTGTTATATGAATATTGTGGAAACAAGAGGTAGTAAAAAGTACTTTGTCACTTTTATCGATGATAACACAAGATTCTGTTATGTGTATTTGCTGAGAAGTAGAGATGAAGCTATTGAGAGCTTTATACACTATAAGAACGAAGTTGAAAATCAACTTGGCAAGAAAATCAAAATAATCATGACTGATAGAGGAGGTAAATATGTGTCACCTTTTAGTGAATATTGTTCCAATCATAGAATTATTCACGAAACTACTGCTCCTTATTTGCCTCAATAAAACAGGATTACGGAACATAAAAATTGAACATTGAAGGAAATGATGAATGTCATGCTGACAAGCGCTGGCTTACCCTAGAACTTAGGGGGGAAGCCTTGCTTTCTGCCAACTACTTTCTGAACAAGCTACCTCACAGAATATTGGACAAGACATCATATGAGTTATGGAAAGATTACGTACCTTCCTACAAATATATGAAATTATGTGGGTGTCTTGCCAAATTAATAGGTCCTAAACTTAAGAAGGTTCGAATATGACCCAAGACTATTAATTGTATATTCATTGGATATGCTCACAACAGTAGTGTTTATCGATTCATGGTACATAAGTCTGAAATTCCTGACATCAATCCAAATATAATAATTGAGTCAAGGAATGTGATATTTTTTGAAGAGACATTTCCTTGTAAGGAAAGACAAAGAACAGAGTCTCTCAAAAGACTATTGATATTGTTAAAGGCAGTGATCAAGTTGACCAAGAATTTGATCAACATGAAAATATTAAGGAAATTGAACCTAGACATAGCAAAAGAGATAAAACGTTCAAGTCATTTGGACCCGATTTTCTGACATATCTGTTAGAAAATGAGCCTCAAAGCTGTAAAGAAGCAATATCTTCGACGGAGGCACATTTGTGGAAAGAGGCTATCAATAATGAGATTGATTTCATCCTACAAAACCATACTTGGGAGTTAGTTGATCTTCCTCCAGGTTGTAAGCCACAGGGCTACAAATGGATATTCAAACGGAAGATGAAACCATATGGATCAATAGATAAGCACAAGGCAAGACTTGTCATAAAAGTTTATAGACAAAAAAGGCCTTGATTACTTTGATACCTATTCACCAGTGACTCGCATCACATCAATAAGAATGCTTATAGCCATAACAGCTATATTTGGTCTTAAAATACATCAAATGGATGTGAAGATGATATTTTTAAATGGTGAACTGGATAAAGAGATTGACATGAAACAACCAGAAGGTTTCAACATTCTTGGACAAGAACAAAAGGTGTACAAACTTGTAAAATCCTTATACGGATTAAAACAAGCACCTAAACAATGACATGAAAAATTTGACAAAGAGATGTTGTCAAGTGAGTTCAAAATCAATGAGTGTGATAAATGTGTATACACCAAATCAATTCAGAAATGACATGCCAAGAAAGTATTAACTAGTAAATTTGATATGAAAGATTTAAGAGTAGCTGATGTGATCTTAAGAATTAAGATTTCCACAACATCATAAGGGTATATATTATCTCAGACTCATTATATTGAGAAGATACTTGAGAAACATAATAAAGGGGATCTAAATGTGGCTAAAACTCATGTAGACCTAACTCTTCATTTATCAAAGAATACTGGCTCAAGCGTATCGCAAGTAGAGTATTCGAGAATCATCGAAAGTCTGATGTATCTCACAAATTGAACACGACCTGATATCGCTCAAGTTGTAAACAGGCTTAGCAGATATATGAGCAATCAAGGACATAACCACTGGAAAGCCATAATAAAAGTTTTGAGGTATATGAGAGAAACTTCAAAATATGGTATGTATTATACGAGATATCTTGTTGTTCTAGAGGGATACAGCGATGCTAACTGGATATCTGATACAGTGGATTCCAAATCTACGAGTGGATTTGTTTTCACACTTGGTGGTACAGCCGTGTCATGAAATTCCTCGAGGCAAATATGTATTGCCCAATCTACTATGGAATCAGAGTTCATAGCATTAGATAAAACAACGAAAGATGCGGAATGACTTCGAAATTTCCTAGAAGATATTCCAAATTGGCCCAATCCAGTGCCAGCGATAAGCATATATTGTGATAGTCAAGCAGCTATTGGGAGAGCACAAAATATAATGTATAATGGTAAGTGTCGACACATACGTCACAGACATAATACCATATGATAACTGCTCTCAAGTGGTATAATTTCGATAGATTATGTCAAATCAAAGGAAAACCTAGAGGATCCACTTACTAAAGGTTTACCTAGAGAGCAAGTTGAGAAGTCATCGATGGGAATGAGGTTGAAGCCTATAAATTAAGAATTGACACTGTGGAAACCCAACCTAGCTGACTGGAGATCCCAAGTTCTAGGTTCAAAAGGGACAACTAAAACTTTGTGCAATTCAAAATAAGCACTTAGAGTTTTATACTCTTTCCCATTCTTGTAATGACGCAGAGTGCTGTCTCTCAAGGTTAGGATAAGCTAAGGCTTTTAATGATCACTATATTAGGAGAAGAGTCCTAATATGGGTTAAGACAGATTACCTCTTTATAGTAGATTATCTATTTCAAGTAAGAAGTGATGCCACTTCCATGGGAGTTTTAAAGGCTGAATTCCCTAAAGCACTTGATGAAACCGTAGAACGGGAAATGGTCGAAGTAAATATGTGCGTTGGCAATTGTCTTGGTTTACATCAACGGCAGAACAATTCAAGACTATGGGTCACTGGTTTGCCAAGTAAATCCGATTGTCATTCACTAGGAAAGGTTCAAGGCGAAAGCTACCTGTTTCGATGCAGTTTTATTTCACGGAAACTCTCTTAAGTGTCTGCATTAATATTTAGAGAATTGTGGGGGATTGTTGTAAATTCTCTAAATATAAAGATTAAGTATAAGAGAGACATGTCCTTTAAGAAGTGTCTTATGGGAAAGGCACAAGTTGAAGGGACATGTCCTCTAAATTGGAAGAACACACATCTAGCCCCCAAAAGGTATAATGAAGGGGTATAACCCTTAGGAGGGTTACAACCTAAGCCAAATGGTGCCCACAAAGGCACTATTCCATGCCTATATAAGAGGGGGCTTAGGTTTATTCTCTCCAATATGAGATTCCTACATTTACAAGTCATTCATTTAGAATAAGTGAGTCAAGTCAAGAGAGAGTTTCAACCATTTTAGCCTTGTTCAATTTCTTTTTGAAGGAGTGCCCGTTCTACAAGAAGCATTCAAGTAATCCTGGGAGAACGTTAGCCACAAAACCACCCGTATAGCTTCGAGGCGGGACTAATAAGTTCTTAAGGATAGAGGCAACTCGACTTGGACCAAGTTTGATCTTCATAATCTACATTTCCAGGTTTTTTCTAAGTTTTATGGTTTATATTTAATTTGGCATGTTAGTTTACAATTGATTGAATGTTGCATGTTAATTTCATTTTATAGCACTTATTTACCAATAGCTACGTGGCTAGAATCCGATTCCATAGGATGTAGAATCAAAATCAAAATCGATTTTTGGATTCCACATTTTGAAATTGAAAACTATCCTTAGGTATTTAGTTTTGATATCAAAATCGAATTTTCTATCCGAGTCCAAACAGTTCGAGGTATACCTAAACGCTTGCTCATCCATAATTTAACAATTATTGTGCATCACTTATGATTTGGATATGAATGAATTATTTTTTTCATAAGGGTAAAATTTTATTTTTTTCAAACATCCAGGTAATTAAATGAACATTAGATAAAACTCGTGGTTTAAAGATAATTTCTACGAATTTGAGGAGAGAATTTCCTGGTTAGATTTCAACTATGCTTCAAGGTCTTGGTAGGTATTGGCCTGTGTTTAGGTTACAGTATTGGCTTATCAATATATTTGTGACTTTGTATTTTACAATATGATATTTTTTTTTTAAAAAAAAGCAAAAAAAAAAAGAAAAAAAAAAAGGTAAATATTATAAATAAGATGGTCCCTCACTTTTATTTTCTATTTTAGTTTATTCCACATTGCTTAGAGATAATAATCTTAACATAATCTCTATCTATAAATAGAGAGTAACTCTTGTAAATCAATTCATTTCATAATCAATAAGAAAATCTTACAGCTCTCAAGGTATAATTTCTTCTTCTTTTTCTCTTATTTTACAATACGTTATCGGCACAAATTGTTCTTATTTTATTCTTTCTCATGAATTATCATCATTATCAAATATGATATAAGCGCAACCTGTAGTTCCGCAAACAATTGTTTCCTGATTCAATAAAACAAAACCATGATGATCATAAAGGAAATGAATAATGATTGATGCTCATTATTCACATAGGAAAAATATTATGTTCATTATTCATAAAGGAAATGAATTGAATCATTACCCACGGCCTGAAGCCTAATTGATCATGACGTGTGGCTAATGAATTGAATTTCAGAATTCAATTTGATGATCACGTGTCCGTAACATGTATACCAAATTATCAAATGTAATTATGTTTTCATTAATTTAATTATTTAATTGATTTTGATGGATAAAGGCCAAATCCCGAAATTTTTTTTTTTATCAAAACTTGAAGTTTTGAGTTTTTAGAATTAGAACTCGTTGTTCTAATATACTATGTTATTATTTTTATGAATATGCTTTGTAGTTATCATTAATTTGGATCCTACACACCAGAAAATAAAACATGTATTTTATGTTATGATTTTATAATTTATTTTAGTTTCTTTTATAATTATGAACTATAAAAGGTAAAATTAGAACCTGAAATTCTAAACTCATTAACTAATTATTATATTAGAACATGCAGTTCGAGATTTACAAACTAATTATAGAACCCGGAGTTTTATAATTACACTATAATTAAAGAACCTGAAGTTCTAACCTCAATCAATTAGACACTAGATTAAAACCTGCAGTTTTAAATCTATCATAGAACATAAAGTTCTGAATCTACAATATAGTATTTATGAACTTGAAGTTCTAAATATATGCATGATATTTATTTTACTTCGTAATAAATTTTGTATAATATATTTATTATTACAACATTTATATTTCTTCTTATACTTTCAAGGAACCTTGAAAATGTCACAAATATACAAATTTACCTCAAAGTTTCCGGAAGAAACTATCTCTCATGGATTTTGGATGTCAAAATGCACCTGCGAGCTATGGGCCTAGAAAGCACCATAAATCAAGGAAATCAAACATCCCTACAGAATAAGTCAAAGGCTATGATTTTCCTTCGTCATCATCTGCATGAGAGTTTGAAAGCTCAATACCTGACAGTTGAAGATCCATTGATCTTATGGAATAACCTGAAAGAGAAATATGACCATCAAAGGGATATCTTCCTCCCTAGATTTGATATCATGTCTCATAGTTGCTAAACAAAATAATGAGATACTGATGAAAAATCACGAGTCACGACCAACTAGGTCTAAGCCATTCCCAGAAGCGAATGCAAATACACATACAAATAATGGACGTGGTCGGGGAGGTAAAAGAGGACGTGGAGGGCGTGGTTATCGCCACGGTGGTGGTCATAAAAACTCAGGATAACAAAACAGGAAAGATGTACAACACCCAAAAATGGAATGTATATAAAAGAGATAATAAAGAGAATAGTGCAGAAAAGAAAACTACCAAAAATGATAATGAATAAATTTGTTATCAATGTTGAGGAAATGGACATAAGTCAAGTATCTGTCGTGCAAATGATCATTTAGTAGATCTATGTCAAGCATCAAAGAAAAAGAAAAGAAGAGAGATTGAAGCTAACTTTATCGATGACTTAAATCCTGTAGATCTCACTCATCTTGATGTCTCTGATTTACGTAGAGGGAAAGATTGATCACCTATTCGGCGATGGAAATGTCTATCATGATTAAACTTTAAATTTTATCTTTATTTTTATGAATGGATTAGGATCTAGTTATATTGAATTTTATTTAGCATTTTATTAAAGTTTTATCTACAAATAAATTATTTGTTCTGGAAAATAAATATGGAGATGTATGTTTGGCTGATAGTGCAACCACACACACCATCTTTCGAGATAGAAAATATTTATGAGACGTAAAATTACATGAAGGAAAGATAAACATTATATCTGGTCATGTGGACCTAATTAAAGGCTCTGGAAGAGTCATAATCTTATTAGCAAGTGAAACAAAATTATGCATTGAAAATACTCTATATTCAGACAGGTCCAGTAGAAATCTGATAAGTTTCAAAGATATTCGCAGAAATGGTATCATATTGAGACTTTAGTTGAAAACAATGTAGAATATATATGTATTACCAAAAATATCTCAGGTAAGAAATATATATTGGAAAGACTTTCGATTTTCTCATCTGGATTGTATTATACAATCATAAATGTAATAGAAAGTCATGTAGTGATGAACCAGAAGTTCAATTATCCAAATATGTTTATGTTATGGCATAAATGTCTTGGTCATCCAGGAGCTACAATGATGCGTAGAATAATTAAAAATTCTAACGGGCATAAATTAAAAAACCAGAAGATTCTATTGACAAATGAGATAAACTGCACTGCTTGCTCACAAGGAAAACTTGTGATACACCCATCTCCATCTAAAATTGCCATTGAATCCCCATCATTCCTACAAAAGATTCAATGAGACATTTGTGGATCAATCCATGCACAAAATGGACCTTTCTGTTACTTTATGATTTTGATTGATGCATATGCATGGTGGTAACATGTTTGTTTGTTGTCCACAAGTAACATTGCACTTGCAAGCTACTTGTCCAAATGATTAGATTAAGGGCACAATTCCTAAATTATTCAATCAAACCAATACAACTAGATAATTCTGGTGAATTTACATCCAAGATATTTGATGATTAATGTACATCAGTTAAAATGGACGTTAAACATCTATTTCACATGTACATACATAAAAGAGATTGGCAGAATCATTGATCAAGCGAATTCAGGTGATTGCACGAACTTTGTTGTTACAGACTCAATTACCAATTTCTACATGGGGTCATACTATACTACATGTAGCTGCATTAATTCGCCTTAGACCCACAACTTATCATCAATATTCTCCAATCCAACTTATTCTTGGTCACCAACCAGATATTTCCCATCTATAAAATTTTGATTATGATGTGTATGTTCCCATTTCACCCCCCACAACGCACAAAGATGGTACCTCAACTGTTGGAAAATTATGACCCATAGCGTCACTGTTTGTAAAAGACATTGTGGTTTTTTGTACAGGTTTTGTGTATGTCTCTTCTGGGTTTATTGAGAATCGTAGTGTATTGGGTGTGATGTCAAGACGAAAATATCACTTCAGTCATATGGAGATGATGATCACGCAGGGATACAAAACTGGTCCTATATTATGTTGCAACTATCGGGATAATATGACAAGGTCATGATTATCCGATTATAGAGACTAGTTGCTTGTGATTCGATATATGCTTCGTACGGGGCAAACACTATTCCAGCCTCAGGTCTTATATGTGACATCAGATACTGGATCGTAATACGCAATACTACGTATACTACGCCTGACAAAGATTATATATTCCTTAAAGAATATTTCTGGAGAATTGGGTAGGCACGGCGTTTTGCTAGAAGCCAACCATGTCTTGTAAATCGGTAAGAACGTGGTACGAGGTACACACGTATTCGGATAGTCCGACGACCAGATTTACTGCCAACATATCCAATGATCTCATGGGTCGCTTCCCGAAGATTCACCGATGATGTATGACTCGAACGTAATTAATCTGAGATTAATTAAAAGAGAGAGAAAATAAATCATGGATTAATTACGGCGATAATTTATCTGGGATAAAATTCGAATAGAAGAGAGAGAACGATTAATTTGAAATTAATCGATAAAATAATATATTCGATATATTAAATGAAATTAGATTTCATAACGGAATTAGAATTGGATTTTAATTCGGGTGAACGAATTAATTTAGAATTAATTCGTAAGCGACTTTAATTGTGTCGCAACTGTAAATTCGTTAATTCGGAATTAAACGAACCCGAGCCCGAGCGAAGTTTCTCGTTGAGATCATTCGACGTAAAATCAGAATTTACAAGTGGTGGGACCCACTTTACTTACATCACTTTTGACTTGTGATGAAAGTGGTAGAATTGGAGTGTAAATCTAAGCTTACTTATTTTTTATTCCAACCAATCTCTACACACTTTGTAATTGTTTATTCATTTTTTGAATGACTAATACTAAATCTTGGATTTGGTATATCATAATTTTTATTTTGGAAATCAAATAACACAACTCAAAAATTGAAAAAAAAAACTCTCTCTCCCTATTTTCTTTGTTGAAGCCGAGAGCTTCCCTCTCTTAGTGAGAAAATTTGTTGCAAATTTTCTACATTTGCTAGCACATCAAAGAGTCTATAAAGGTGATAGGGAAACAATCCCATTGAGTTTGGAATTCATTCATCAAGCTTGGAGCTCAACATACAATCAAAGAAGAAGATCTTGGAGCACTTCTCAAAGAGGAAATTTTTGAACTTTCCTACATCCACTTATCCGATTGTTGTAAGTATTTTTTCGCTATCTTACTTCGATTATTCACAACTTTTATGCTTAATTTGATCCTAGGCATGTTCTTAGAGAACCCAACAATGGTATCATGAGCCAAATTAAGCATGAAATGATTTAGGGTTCATAAACTTGAATTTGGGTAATTTTACTTGGAGCATGATTTTGTCAAATTGAGTGTTTGGTTATGTTTGGATTATGATAACTTAGAGTTATGCATGATTAATTTGGATAAAAATTGATTAGATTAATTTTCCCCTAATTGGTTATCTTGCCGAATATATGGACCTTAGAAACTCATGGTAATTTTTGATTTTTTAGACCATTGAATGTGTTTAAAATGCATGGATATATTGATTTGTAATTTAATTGGATTGAAATCAAAATTGATGAAAAAAATGTCATATTGTCGTTTGCCTTGGAAGCATGTTGGAGTTTGATTTTGCTTCAATTATGTTCGACATGAATTGATAATGATTAAGCATGATTAATTTATTAAATTGGTGTTTTGGAAATATTAATTTAACTAATTAATTATGGCTATACACTTTAATTAAATAAATTGTGATATTTGGAATATTGGAATTTTATTAATTAGGCTTTAATTTGGAATTGGGCCAAAATTATTATATTTGGGCCTAATGGGCTTGGTTGGGCCAAGTTGGTTTAGGACAATTGGATTGGATCCAAATTGGGCCTAAAACCATTTGTTAAGTCCAAATATAATAAATGGACATTTAAAATTTAATTGGGCCTAATGGGCCGAAATTAATTTTATGGCAAATAAGGTGATTCCATAATTGGGCATTGGCATTTGGGTTTGACCCATGTTAGCCAAAGCCCATGCCTTATGAAATTAATTAAAAGCCCATTGGATTTTAATTAAATTAACATTGGATGTTAATTGGGCCTTTGAGACCCATTAAGATTGGATTTAGAATCTAAGTCTAAAAGGCACATTAATAAAGTGTAATTATTTAATTTGGAATTAAATAAGAATTAGTATTGAATACAAATTAAATCGGATTTAAAATTATAGTTCGATATAATTCAAGAATACGCACTTTAAGTACTTATTCTTAAACGAGTTGGACTCGCGCAAATCAAATCGTTGTTTGAACATTGAATGATCACTTAATTCAAAGATTAATTAATTGGATTAGATTGATTGAATAACATGCTTTGTGTGAATACATGGATGTATTGTATAAATAATGTAAATCAGATGGATATTAGATGGGTGAGGGCAATTTTGAAAATTGTTGTAATAAATTTAGAATTTATTAAATTGGACCTGCGTGTCCAGTCTTTATCTTTTGACTCTTTGTAATTCTCTTCTCACCAATTCCCCTCAATTTAATGAGGTTTCCTTATTGTATTATGTAATTGGGTAGAAGTTAGAATAGTGCTAGCCGGGGAGAGGAAATGAAATGATTTGTTCTAGGAATAATTTGTGAGATATCCAGCCGCATATCATTAATATTTTATTTATCGCGCCTTATTATGCTTTTAGAATGCATGTTTAAGGGTGTATGATGAGACCTAATCAAAGATAATAAATTGGTTGCCAATTTACGCGAAAAATCCTCAATTAAATATTAAGCGTTTTCCTTCCATTGAATGGTTCTTTCTCAAGATCCAAGATTGGCATTGGTTTGTTGGCCAAAGTCAATATCAATGTCCATCGCGGATGTGTTTGAACCATGAAAGCTTTGTTCATATCGCATGTCTTGGGCAAGTTGTGATTTGTTGGCCAAAGTCAAGATCACTTCTTGCTCATCGACATGGATTACGAAGCTTTCCAAGGTCAATGGGTCCCGTTTAACTGGAATCATTAAGCTTGTTGAGCCAAAGCCAGGGCTTAGTTGATTCAGAGGAAAAGGTTAGGAAAATATATTGGATATATTGGCATATATATTGTATATATGTTTTGGACTTGGAGGTCCACCTACCGGATCTAGGAATTGGATGAGATCCAATTGATCTTAGAGATCTACCTAGTTAAATATCATACAGCTTGTTGGCCAAAGTCAAGGTTGAGTGTTATTTAACAGGATCCTAGCCCACTAGGAAACTAGGTTTCCCGAGTACTGAACAGAGGGTTAGAGGCTCGCTGAACAATAGTGGTGATGAGCGGAAAATACATCAATATTTACCGCCCCTTTAACTTCATATTTTGTTTAGTTTCTCGGGTTTGATGAACGTTTTGATGTATTTTATTTTATTTTGCAGATAAAATAATATCGGGTCTCAATAAAATCATTTAGGATGAAATATGGGTCAAATAAGGGCAATTATTGGACTTGATATTTTAATTTTGGAGATTGGAAACTTGAAAGGGCGTTTTTGACGAAGTGCAGTTTTGGAAATTACAGTTTTGCGCATCTGTCGTATTTTGGACATAACGTTTTATTCCGATATCGGATTGAGCTGATTAAAGTTCCATATTAAAGAAGACTCAAAGATCTACAGCTTTGAAAGAGAAATTATTTTCGAATTCTGAAGATTTCATGACCGAAATTGATGAACCATCCAGAAGTGTGTGATGTGTAATTATTAAAGTCATTATCAATCATTTTCAAAGAAAAATATAAATTAATAAATAATTAATAAAAATTATCAAATCACCACCAAAAACGATAACCAATTAGTGGAGCAATTATGGATTTGGTGGAGTAATTAGTGGAGAAATTAATAATGGATATGGTGTAGAATTTGATTGATGATTTGATGGAGGCAAAATTTTGCCTATAAATACCCAGCCATTTCATTTGTAAAATTCATACTTTCTTCTTTGAAATTCCTTAAGAATAAATAAGAAGATTGTATCTAGTTTGTTTATTTTCAGTTTTCAGTAATTAATTTTCACTTTCACACTTTCTTTTCTTTACTTTTCAGTTTTTACTTTCCGTAATTTACTTTTACGCACAAACATTTTCTTTCGTTACTTTTGCAGTTTTTATTTTTTCAAGCAATGAGGAGGTAATTATCCCTTGCTGGGGTGAAAGGTAAAGCTTTTATTATTGCTATTTAGATTAATCTCCCTTAATTATAATATATAAACGATTTAAAACCTGACTTAATGAGGATACCGCTATATTGGCCGGTTGGAAATTAATTATAAATTGGTTTTAACCTGACTAAGTATGGATACCGCCTGGTTGGTCCGTTGATAATTAATTATTAATTTGACTTAATCAGGATACCGCCTATATGGCTGGTTGGTAATTAACACGCAAAGTTAATATATTATATTAAGGGAGATATCTAAAATAGTAGTAATAAAAGTTGATCCTAACCCCAACATTTTCTTTTATTGTACTTTTACTTTATTTAATTTCAGCAATTTACTTTCAGCAATTTACTTTTATTTTTTTTTACTTTTTACTTTTTACTTTTTACTTTTTACTTTCAGCAATTTACTTTTCAGTATTTAATTTTAAGAATTTACTTTATGTCTTTTATTTTATTTAAATTTTTACTACCCGTAAATATGTGTCGTAACTAAGCCAGTTATCTGGGGTTGTGATGAAATCCAATATCACCGGGCATAAGGGGTTAGATTATAGCTTGGGTAATATAAAGATTTATTTATTTAGTCTTAATCTTGATGCTTTTTCATTAACTGGCCATTAATAAAATTGATCTGGTAAATCTAAAATGAACTAGACATAGAGATTTTAGGTTTCAGCCTTAGACTCAATAGCCCACAATCTTCCTTGAGGATAGATAACTCTTTAATAGATTTCCTATGATAGAATATACCTGTACCTGGGGGCGGGGGTAGCCATAATTGGAACTTAAACTTAATGAATCCAGATAATTTGGTTGACATAGACATATGTTCAATTGGGTTAAACTGGGTATTTGTGTCTGACCATCGACAGAGGCTTACACATAATTTAGTGTTCCAGGTTAATGAATCAATATATTACCCAACTTTAAGATAACCACTTCATCTTTAAAATGATATTGGAAGAAATCACAACCATAGATAGTTTTTAATATGAATTTTCTTAAAACCTACTTTCGAATAATTTTATTTACTTGTTTTTAAATTTAGAATCGTCACCATTTCAAATCAATCAAACAACCTGTTAGATACTAGTAATCATTTGACCTCATAAAATTAATAGATTAGATATTAAGTCCTCGTGGGATCAATATTTTTATACTACTTGAACGATACGTGCGCTTGGGTTATACGTGTGTGTTTACGCCGGTCAAGTTTTTGGCGCCGTTGCCGGGGACTTATTTATCTTTTACTATTAGTTTAGGGGTTAGATACATTTACTTGTATCTAATTTCTTTTTACTTATTGTTGTTGTTTTCTTGTGTTTCAGGTTTTTAGAAACTACATGAGACGAACCAGAAGCTTTGAACTTCGACCGCTTGACCCAGAAATTGAAAGAAAATCAGACAGTTGAGAAGGGAAAGGCGAGAAGAAGGCAAGAAGCTTTAGTCAACATGGAACCTGAACCTTTGAACGTTGGCACCACCGATTCCCATTCAAGACAGAAAACCATTCCGGTGGTTGACAGACTCATTTCTTGTATTGTACTTCCTCCCTTACCAGAAATGCGGGTGACATCAAAACATGCATCCAGATGATTCAGCAGTCAGTACAGTTTGGGGGAAATGCAACTGAATATCCTAATGCCCACATCAGTAACTTCCTGGAAGTTTGCGGTACTTTCAACTACAACAGAGCATCAGAAGAAGCAATGAGACTGCGTGTTTTTCCATACTCCTTGAAGGACAGAGCTAAAGCTTGGCTACATTCACTCCAGCAGGTTCCATCACAACTTGGAACACTCTAGCCACCAAATTCCTTGCAAAATACTTTCCACCAGCCAGAACTGCAAAGTTAAGGAATGACATCACATCCTTCATGCAACAAGATTCAGAATCCCTTTGCGAAGCTGGGAAAGATTCAAAGATTTACTCGGAAATGTCCTCATCATGAGATCGCAAAGTGGCTACAAGTCCAAACCTTCTACAATGGACTTTCTGGAATAATGAGAACCACAATTGATGCTGCTGCTGGAGGAGCTTTGATGGCAAAAGGAGAAGATCAAGCATGGGACTTAATTGAAGAAATGGCCAACAACAATTCTTTATGGCCAGCAGAAAGGAGCATGATCCAAAGAATTGCAGGAATTTATGAAGTTGGAGCAAACACAACAGTGAATACCAGGCTGGATCAGATATGCAAATGTCTAGAAACACTTAGCACGCAAGTTGTGAACATCGCTGGAACCACAAGTTCACCATATGGAGGAGCACCAGAACCAATTCAACATAAAGAAACGGTGAACTACGTCAACAATTTCAACAGACAGGGGAACAATCCATATTCAAACACCTACAACCCAGGGTGGGCGAATCATCCCAATTTCACATGGAGCAACAATAATGGGCAAATGAACAACCCACCACCCGGATTCCAACAACATAACAAAGACAAGGAGTAAACAAATGAATCAGGAATAACAGAAGTGTTGACCACTTGAAAAAGATAGAAGCAAAACATGACTCTCAAGCAGCAAGATATGATGCTATATTTCAATCTCAAGCGGCATTAATTCAAAGTCAATCGGCCTCTATAAAGCACTGGAGAATCAAATGGGACAACTGGCCAATGCTCAGAGTTACAGCCACCCCCAGGTACCATTCCCAGCAAACAGAACCAAATCCAAGGAACATAGGGAAGGAGCAATGTCATGCCATCATATTAAAAAGTGGTACTGATCAACAAAGATGTTGGAGCCAAAACAGCTGCTGAGGAAGTTCCAAAAGAAACAAAGCAACAGATGGAGGAAAAAGAAGCAAAGGAAAAAGAACATATCATTCCACCTCCACCTTTTCCTCAGCGTCTTCAGAAGAACAAATTGGACAAGCAATTTTCTCGGTTCCTGAAGATCTTCAAAAAGCTGCATATCAATATTCCATTTGCAGAAACGTTGGAACAAATGCCCAGCTATGCCAAATTTATGAAAGACATTCTTTCACGAAAGCGGAGATTGGGAGATTATGAGACAGTAGCATTATCAGAAGAATACAACGCCATCATTCAGAGGAAACTTCCTCCAAAGTTGAAAGATCCTGGCAGTTTCACTGTTCCTTGCACCATAGGAGAACATGACTTTGGTAAGGCTTTATGTGATTTAGGTGCAAGTGTTAACTTGATGCCTTTTTCTATTTTCAGGAAACTGCAGATTGGAGAAACAATGCCCACTTCAGTCTCTCTACAACTTGCTGATAGAACGCTCGTATTCCCAAGAGGCGTAGTTGAGGATGTGCTGGTCAAGGTTGACAAATTTATTTTCCCAGTAGATTTTATTGTCCTTGATATGGAGGAAGACGCAGACGTGCCAATCATCCTCGGGAGACCGTTCTTGGCTACAGGTCGAACCATTATTGATGTACAAAAAGGAGAATTAACTATGAGGGTACAGGACCAAGAAGTAACATTCAATGTTTTCAAGGCCATGAATTTCCCAGATGATGAAAAGAAGAGGAATGTTTCAGACTTGATGTGATACATAGTACCGTCAGAACTCTGATGAAAGACAAAGTTCTACTGACAAACTTAAGCATGTCAATTACCTGTGGAGCCTGAAAATAAAGAAGCGCATTGCGTACTGAAAAAGCCAATTCTTGCACTACAAGCAACATAAGAGAAAAAGTTCCACCAGCTCAACGAATTGGAAGAATTCCACAATCAGCCTTTTGAGAATGCCAAATTGTACAAAGAAAAGGCAAAGAAAAGACATGATGAGAAGTTAGTGTGCATACAACTAGAACCAGGGCAGAAGGTACTGTTAAACAAATCAAGAGTGAAAGTCTTCCCATGGAAGCCAAAATCACGGTGGTCAGGTCCATTTGTGATCACCAAAGTTTTACCAGATAGAGCCGTTGAGATACATGATCCTGACTCCAATAAAACTTTAAAGGTTAAAAACAAGCGTGTCAAGCACTACTGGGAGAATCATTTGAGCGACAAAAAGAAAGTGTCACACTTTCAGATCCAGCCTAACATTCGAGAAGTCACGTCTAGCTGACGACGTTAAACTTAGCGCTAGCAGGGAGGCAACCCATGCAATTTTTGTATATATTGTGATTTGGTGTGATTTAATTTGGTGTGTTTAGTTTTTGCAGATTAAGTCATTTCAAGATGGAAGAAGCTTTAGCAAATCTTCACAAGCAATTTCCTTCTCTCCCTCAAAAAATCTCTGATGAAAGTTTACAAAGCTCGCTTGGAATGGATGAGGTTACTGATGATCAAAGGTATTCCTACTGACATTCGTTGGATTATTGAAGCACGAGTCCGATTGGCAGGTGAGTTTTCTGACTCTTTTATTTCACATCTGCATGGTTTAGGAAAGAGCACATATGCTAAAAAGAGAAGAGCCAAAAGAATGTGTGTTTGTTATAAATGTGCTCGATGTTTTTGTAATACTCGTTGTCGTTCTTTAGGAATGGTGTCTGATAACCGCGAAGATAGATTAACTTCATTAGGGATGGCTTGAGTAAGGAGTCTTTGATGACATATCTAAAACTCTTGAGACACATCCCAGTGGATTGTGTATCATGAAATTCGCATGTTATATGCACAATTCAAAAAGAAAGACAACAATTAAGTCTTGGGAATCTGACTCAAAAAGACCTTGTTTGCCAGTTTTATAAGAAAATGATGGGAAGCTTGTCCCTGAAGCATAGACGTAATCAAGCCGTTATTTTTCTTGTAAATATTATATCTCTTTGTCTTTTCTTAATAATTGTGATTTGTTTTGTTGTTTTCTTTTAATTTTCTCCGACATGATCCAGACCTTTTTGACTATCACGATATTATTTTCGCTACTAATCGTCCTCTGGAGATATTGTGCTATTTTTACTCACCCTTTTCAGGTACTATAAATTCAGCCCGTCATTGCACTTTTGAAGGCATCCAGAGTTGAGAAAGAAATACATATAAAAATGGAAGCCACTTCAAGAAGACGAGTTGAAAACATCTGTGTGTTTTGCGGTAGTAGTGTTGGAACTAAACCACAATACGTAGAAGCAGTACAGGAATTGGGTCGAGTCTTAGCTGCAAGGAATATGCACTTAATATATGGTGGAGGCAATCTAGGACTTATTGGGATCGTTTCAAAGGCTGTACAGGAATAAGGCAGTCACGTTTTGGGAATCATCCCAAAACCCTTGGCAGAGGCAAATCTTATTGGATCATCAAACGGAGAGGAACTTATTGTGCCAGGTATGTGAACGATTGGTTAGAAATGATAAACCGTGCTGATGCTTTTATCGCTTTGCCAGGTGGCTTGGGTACATTGGAGGAAATTTTTATAGTGCTATCTTGGGCGAACCTGAACATACACCAGAAACCGCTTGGACTGTTTAACCTTGATGGATTATGATTTTCTTTTTGTGTTTCTTGATGATGCCCGGAGAAATGGGTTCGTGTCAAAACCTTAAAAGAACTATTCTTCACTGCCAGAACTGCTCCGGATCTAATAGACCAACTCTTAGCCTATGAACCACAAGTTGACCCTATCCTTTCAAAGATAAATTGGTCCGAGGACGATCATGGTAAGAGGCGTCGGATTAATCTGGATCTTAACCTTTAATTTCCTGTAGAATTTCAGCTAACCAGGTACTACCTTCTAAACTCTTCTTCTATTGTTTAAGACATTGGGGACAATGTCTCATTAGGTTTGGGGGAGGGAATTAGTTGATTAGTATCTTGTTTTTAGTTGTGTGTTGTTTTTATTTCAAATTTTTTTGAAAATACAAAAAAAAATTGAAAAATTTTCAAAAATTACAAAATATTTTGTGTTTTTATTTTGACTAAAAATGTGAAATTGGTAAGACATAGCTGAGTAATGAGTTTTCACTCCTGAGACGTATCTCAAACCTAATTCGGAACAAGTTAATTTTTGTTTATTTCCTTTTGAATTATTTATTTGTAAATTCTCTATAAAACTGACTAAAATGGATCTTCATATGCTTAGTTAGCAGGTATTATCAACATACATAGTAACATACGAACATGAGCTAAAATTGAAAAGTTTGTAATATTCAGTACTCTAGTTTAATTGGAGGAAGCATCTCAAAAAGTGATGGAGTAAAAAAAAATAAAAAAAAAATAAAAAAAAATCTGAGATCCGAGTTATTAAGTCTGTAAGGGTGTTTTAACACCTAGTGCCCTAAAACCAACTGGTTTGGGAGTCACTGGCCCAAAGCTCGTTACATGGATCAAAGATGCTGCAAAAATATATATATCTGAAGTCTGAGTAATTAAGTCCGTAGGGGGTGTCTTAACACTTAGTGCCCTAAAGCCAACTGGTTTGGGAGTCACCGACCCAACACTCGTTACATAGACGAAATATATTGTATAAATAAAAAATAGAAAAAAAAATCAAAGAAAAAATCAGAAAAATTATTCCATTGCTGCAAAAAAAGATGTGAAATCTGATAGAACTTTAGGACAAAAATATTACTCTATTATCAACTGCATTTATGACTGTTGTGGGTAAAAATGAGTTGTTTAATATTTTGTTGGCTGTACATATGAAGAAGGGTAAAAAATATCGGAGAATTTACTTATTCAGTAATTTAGAAAGAAAGAAAACACAACTAGTAACTTGGAGTAGAAGTTTCACTGATTAGTCACTAACATCTTTATTCTCTTTTCGCTTGTCTTTTTGCTTTTGTGTGCATTAGTTTCACTACCTTTTTACTTTTGTAAAATATTTGTGGGTATCTTTGCTGTAAATTCTCACGAGACTACAACTCGTCCACTAGGGACACCTAGGGGTTTAAAGGCTTGTTGCATACGCTAAATGCAACCGTGATCCCTACGAAAGTGGCTTAGTATAATTTTAATTATTTCTTGTATTGTATTTTGTTGTTTTGCTCGAGGACTAGCAAATGTTAGGTTTGGGGGTGTGATGAGCGGAAAATATATCAATATTTACCGCCCCTTTAACTTAATATTTTGTTTAGTTTCTCGGGTTTGATGAACGTTTTGATGTGTTTTATTTTATTTTGCAGATAAATAATATCGGGTCTCAATAAATCATTTATGATGAATATGGGTCAAATAAGGGCAATTATTGGACTTGATATTTTAATTTTGGAGATTGGAAACTTGAAAGGGCGTTTTGACGAAGTGCAGTTTTGGAAATTCCAATTTTGCGCATCTGTCGTATTTTGGGCATAACGTTTCATTCCGATATCGGATTGAGCTGATTCAAGTTCCAGATTAAATAAGACTCAAAGATCTACAGCTTTGAATGAGAAAATATTTTCGAATTCTGAAGATTTCATGACCGAAATTGATGAACCATCCAGAAGTGTGTGATGTGTAATTATTAAAGTCATTATCAATCATTTTCAAAGCAAAATATAAATTAATAAATAATTAATAAAAATTATCAAATCACCACCAAACAAGATAAGCAATTAGTGGAGCAATTATGGATTTGGTGGAGTAATTAGTGGAGAAATTAATAATGGATATGGTGGAGAATTTGATGGAGGCAAAATTTTGCCTATAAATACCAAGCCATTTCATTTGTAAAATTCATACTTTCTTCTTTAAAATTCCTTAAGAATAAATAAGAAAATTGTATCTAATTTGTTTATTTTCAGTTTTCAGTAATTAATTTTCACTTTCGCACTTTCTTTTCTTTACTTTTCAGTTTTTACTTTCCGTAATTTACTTTTACGCACACATTTTCTTTCTTTACTTTTGCAGTTTTTATTTTTCAAGCAATGAGGAGGTAATTATCCTTGCTGGGGTGAAAGGTAAAGCTTTTATTATTGCTATTTAGATTAATCTCCCTTAATTATAATATATAAACGATTTAAAACCTGACTTAATGAGGATACCGCTATATTGGCCGGTTGGTAATTAATTATAAATTGGTTTTAACCTGACTAAGTATGGATACCGCCTGGTTGGTCGGTTGATAATTAATTATTATTTGACTTAATCAGGATACCGCCTATATGGCTGGTTGGTAATTAACATGCAAAGTTAATATATTATATTAAGGGAGATATCTAAAATAGTAGTAATAAAAGTGATCCTCTAACCCCACATTTTCTTTTATTGTACTTTTACTTTATTTAATTTCAGCAATTTACTTTCAGCAATTTACTTTTTTTTTTTTTTACTTTTTACTTTTTACTTTTACTTTTTACTTTTTACTTTTCAGCATTTACTTTTCAATATTTAATTTTCAGAATTTACTTTATGTCTTTTATTTTATTTAAATTTTTACTACCCGTAATATGTGTCGTAACTAAGCCAGTTATCTGGGGTTGTGATGAAATCCAATATCACAGGGTTATAAGGGGTTAGATTATAGCTTGGGTAATATAAATTTATTTATTGAGTCTTAATCTTGATGCTTTTTCATTAACTGGCCATTAATAAAATTGATCTGGTAAATCTAAAATGAACTAGACATAGGGATTTTAGGTTTCAGCATTAGACTCAATAGCCCACGATCTTCCTTGAGGATAGATAACCCCTTATAGATTTCCTTACAGGATAGGAATATACATGTCGGGCGGGGGTAGCCATAATTGGAACTTAAACTTAATGATCCAGATAATTTGGTTGACATAGACATATGGTTCAATTGGGTTAAACTGGGTATTTGTGTCTGACCATCGACAGAGGCTTACACATAATTTAGTGTTCCAGGTTATGAATCAATATATTACCCAATTTTAAGATACCACTTCAATCTTTAAAATGATATTGGAAGAAAAAAATCCACCTAGATAGTTTTTATTATTGAATTTTCTTAAAACCTACTTTCGAATAATTTTATTTACTTGTTTTTAAATTTAGATCGTCAACATTTCAAATCAATCAAACAACCTGTTAGATACTAGTAATCATTTGCGTTGAGTTTTCTAAGGGTCCCAAGATCAAAATACAAGCATGAATCACAAGTGAATACAACGACGAAGTTGCGGAATACTTACATCGAGCGGTTGAGAGACGATTTGGGCAACAAAATTCGCACTCTCACTGCCCACTGCCACTGCTCACGTTTGTTCACTGTTATGGCCTCCAATGTTCTGTTTCGGTCACCAAAATCAAGCATCAAGCTCCAAGCTTTCCGAAATGGTTCCCGACTAATGGGTGGACTTCCCTATCACCTTCGCATTGATCCCGGAGTGTGCTAGCACTCTTTTTGCCACAAAACCACACTTGCTTCCCTTTTGTCCCTCCATTTCCACCGTAGTGAACTGCCAAGAACAGAACAAAATTTGCCCTCTAAGGGCGTGAGAGAGAAGCAATTTTGTTGCTTAAAAACGTGAGCAATTTGGCTCCACAAATTATAATAACGTGAGAGAGAGAGAGTTGTTGAAAAGCAAAGTATTAGGTGTATTTAATTTCCAAAATAATAAACCATATACGTCTTTTCATTTGGAAAAAGTCAAGCATTTAAATGCTTCAACTACCTCCATCAATCACCATCAATCACATCAATCAATCTTGTCAAGTCACATCACTCAAAGTGACAAGTGATTTGACGCTTGATGCGACAAGCGATTTGACGCTTGATTTGACTTGCGTGCCGCACTCGAATTCGAAACGCGAATACGCTCGCAAATAATCTCGGGCTCGGGTTCGCTAATTCCAAATTAACGAATTTAGTTGCGTCGTAATTAAATGATTACGCCTAGCAAAATCACTATTCACGTCGCTAACAAATTAATTCTAAATTAATTCGTTTGCCCGAATTAAAATCTAATTTCAATTCCGCGTCGAAATCCAATTCCTTTAATATATCGAATATATTATTAATCGATTAATTCCAAATTAATCGTTCTCTCTCTTTAAATATATTTTATCCCAGATAAAATATCTCCGTAATTAATCCTAGATTAATTTTCTCTCTCAACTAATTAATCCCTGATTAATTAAAAGTGCGAGTATACGTCATCGGTGAATCTTTGGGAAGCGACCTATGAGATCCCCGGATATGTTGGCAGTAAATACGGTCGTCGGAGTATCCGAATCACGTACGTACCAAGTACTACGTTTCTACCGATTTACGAGACAAGGTCGACTCCTAGCAAAGTACGATGTCTACCAAATTCTCCGGTCATATTCATCTAAGAATATTAAGATCTGTATCAAGCGTAGTATACCATTGTATTGTGTATATCCGTCCAGTATCGGATAGTCACGTGCTAGGGCTGGGGCTGGATAAGTGTCTGCCCGTCCGAAGCACATGTCGGATGTCTAGTTACATAGTCTCTATAATCGGATATTCATGACCTGGTCACAATATCCCGATTGGATGCGCATCACTCAAGAGCACTAGTACCGTATCCTGTGTGACATCATCTCCACTATGACTGAAGTGATACTTCCGTCTCGACATCACACCAATACACTACGACTCTCTGATAAACCCAGAAGTGGTGTACACAGAACCGGTTAAAGCCCTGTAACACCAAGACCAAAGTCTATCGTATCGTAAGTATTAGCGATGTAAGTCTCAGGTTAAGACTATACACACCTACCTTGATTTCGGCCTCCCATAGACACATATCATAATACCAATGGGATTGCGGGTCTATCCAGAGCGAAGCTGTTTCCCGTACCATCGGTGAAACATGACCTCATATCGCACTTGCATAAGTATCCGATACTTATATATATGAGAACTATGCCGTTGTGCGCTCACAACGCGCACAAGTGCAATACTAGCCTATTCCGCATTACGATGTCCAGTCTCGATAATACTCCGGCTAGGGATATTTAATGATTAATCCTTCGGGGACTGATACTGTCTCATATCATTCTCAGTCCAGGAACTATCACAGGGACCTCTCATCATTTATATATCTATGGTGATCTAATCACTAATGATGAGAGTGCAATTTCCTTGTCACATAGTTAATTTGTACAACAACACCATGATCTGTACAAATAGTGACGCTATGGTCATATTTTCCAACAATCTCCCACTTGGCACATAGCCAGTCACTCAAGTGTCTCACACCCGAACTATGTACGGTTCACTCAAATTGCTGAGGAAAGGGTTTCGTCAGCGGATTTGTTTGATTATCGTTTGACGCGATTTATACGATCATCACATCGCCACGATGTATGATCCGAACGAATCAGGTGATATAGAAGTATATATCTGGATCATTGATGAGACCATTAATTCTTTAGCCTGTGCTGACGCCTAGCTCAGCCGCTAACAGAACTATATCTAATCTAATTAGATTTATTATCGATCCAAATGGCTTCTATTGCTGCCTCAGCTGCAGCAATAATCCGCATTTGTTGTTTATTTGGCAACAGTTATCTTGCTTGGAAGATTTCTAGCTCACTGTCCCGTTATTCAAACTTTATGGTACCACAGTATTTAACTGTTTGAAACTTGCAGCAGTGATCCCAGTCACTTCAAGTTCTCCTTCTCCACAGGTTAAGACAATATCTTTAGTTCTCTCAGATACTAACAGATGTTCTTAATCTTTAATCCAGTGACTATCACTTGGATTAACCTGATCGTGACTCCATATGCTCGAGGCGTATGAGACACCCTATCAAGTACATTTTAAATGTACAATTTCCCAGAGAGTGTTAACAACTCCAAATCTATCCCAGTTAGATCTTTATTCCTTGAATAAAGGTTGTTACTCCCCAGAATTCTACGGAGAATTTCTATTGAAAGCCAAGCTTTCAACAATAGCTTTATGGGAATTTTACTGTCAGTGCGCTCTCCCACTAACCTCCTTATATACACAAGAATTATTTCGTTTTGAGTCAAATCATAAACCATTATGATTATTTCAAAACGACAGTTCCAAGAACCATATGCTTGCATTAATCCAAACATGGATCGAATAACCCGCAAACCTTGTTTGTCGGTTATACAAAATCGTCAGGATGTTGTAAACATTCTCCAAAAGGTTTCCTTTTCAGGAAAGCGATTTTGATCTATAACTGGCACATTTCATAAATGAAATATACAGTTATTTTCAAGCATCTTCAAAATGGATTTACCATGGCAACAGGTAAAAGGTTGAACCGTTATTAACTTAATGTTGATAACGATACCTTTCCGTCAAAAGCCCAGCTTTGTACGTTGGTATGTTGCCTTCCATGTATGTCTTCCTTGAAGACATTTATAGTACCAATAGGCACAATGCCTTGTGGTACAACAACTAGTATCCAAACATAGTTGTTATACATGGAATCCATTTCGGACTCATGGCACTTTGCCATAACAGGGAGTCGATACCTCGTATCACTTCCTCACAACGTAGTCGGATGGTACACCTCCATAAGATTGACATCTTTATGGGGTGAGATCAGAAACCCATACCCTAGGTTGTTTTCTGACTCTATCTGATCTACTAGTTCTTGTGTATTTGAAGATTAATGGTATAGATTCATCATAGATGAACTATTTGTGTTCCATTAAGGACTTCGTCGTGCCTTGAACGTATTACTCCGATTTTCATCGAGTATCACTATCCTCCCACTGACCACTGCATATCGGTATTCCTCTCAGGAAAACCGCATGGTGAGCAACAATCACATTGTTCTCATGTGAGATTTACAAGTACTATATTTAAGGTTTCCCTTAGGATAACCTATATTGGCACTTATCCAATTTGGTCTTTTAGTTTGGTATCATCCAAACGTTATGCCTGGCATACCCAAATTATCAGGAATGAGAAACCCCGTTTCTTTCCTGTTCATATCCTATATGATATCTGTCAAACAGATTTATATGGAACCTTATTCTAAATAAGTTTTGCACTGTTAATACATATCCTATTGAAGGAAACAGTAGCTCAGAGCGACTCGTGATAAACCTTATCATGTCCAACAAAATTTGGTTTTAGTTCGGACACATCGTCTAACTGACGTGTCTCGGGAGGAGTCCTCATATGAAAGAATACCGTACTCTTTCATTTACGTATGAAACTTACTGCTTAAGTGTTTTCCATTATGGTCTTATCGTGGCGGAACAATACTATAGCCGATCTGTTTATTTACTTCGTGTCGAAACTTCAATAGTTTCCGATCTGTGTTCTTCAAAAGAAACACATAACCACAACGTGATGTCACATCCGTTAAGGTCACGAAATATTCATGTTCACATCTAGCCTAGCTAGATATGGGCCCACTTACTTCACCATGAATAGGGCTAACAGATCGGTGGCCCTTTTACTATTACCAAGTAAATAGTATTTTAGGTAGTTTACCTAATAAACTAGATTCGCAGACCTTATTTGAATAGTCAAATCAGTCCTAGTACCCACTATTCAAAAGTGTGGATATACGAGTCTTGTTTAATTGTGTCCTAGACAAAAATACCACAAATAAGTCTCTATTGATCAAATCAATTTGAGCTATTTATTTGTCATTTTATATGTTTGAGATTTTATTTATATTCAAATATAAATTCTGTTATTTACATCTAATGTATTTATCTCAGTGTCATCTTTATATAATGAAACACTTAGTGTTCTAGAATATAAAGATTTCATCCGCATCGATTAAACCTGATATAGAGATAATGTCTCTAGTCAAACTAGTTACATAATAACATTTCCTAATTTAAGTACATACCCAAAGGGTAGTTCCTATAATTAGGTATATCTACGTCGAAACAGCGACTTTCGTCCCGTTTCCGATTCGCAGAGTAATCTCAGCTTGAAGTCAGTATCCTGCTCAAAGCGGATTCTGAACATTCAATACATATATTTTATGTACCACACTAAGTATTTAAAATCCAATTTCAATACTAGTAGTGAACATAACTTTGACAAATATTTTTAAAGTTAGAGCCTCGCCCTTTCTTTAATTCCTTCGTGTCTTCCATATCCAAATGGTAATCACTTTGGGATATGTCAATTATCTTTTCAATATTTCACAAACCTTTGGCAAGCCTTGGGTTTTAGAATATCGAAATGATGTGCACCTTGTGCAACTTGCCCAATTGCAAACTTTGACTTTAAAATAGATTTATTGTCAAGTATATTAAATTAAGCACTAAAGTAATCATCACATAAATCTTCCAAAGATTTATGCTCTACTTATTTGCTTAATTTTGGGCTTAGGTATAATAAGTTATTTTATCAAATAAAGTAACCTATTATTAATTCCCAATGAAAATTAAATCATTTAAATATTCAACTTTTCATTTTTATCTTGATTACAATAGTCCAACTATTTAATCAACGATTAGTGGTACTATATATATTATAATGATTATAATAGTCCAACTATATAATCAAATATAATACAAATTAATTAACCTCAATTACATTGATTACTATAATCCAATTATAAAATCAACTGTAAACTGAAATTAATTAATCCAAATATATTGATTAATATAATCCAATTATATATAATCAAGTATAATAAGTCCAACTATTTATTAAAACAACAATTTAAATATTAGTCCAACTAACATTTAATATTACGACGAAATAATTTTAATAAGCGCGTATAGCGAGTAATTGAACGAATATTGCAAATTCAATTCTTGCCTCCCACTATTTTTCGTCGAGCCTCTAACCCTCTGTCGAGTACTCGGGAAACCGTGTTTCCTAGTGGGCTAGGATCCCGTTAAAGTATCACACAATCTTGACTTTGGCCAACAAATTGTATGATAATTAACTAGGTAGATCTCGAAGATCAATTGGATCTCATCCAACTCCTAGATCCAGTAGGTGGACATCCAAGTCCCAAACATATATCTAATATATGCCTATATATCGAATATATACCCTAACCTTTTTCCTCTGAATCAACTAGGCCTTGGCTTTGGCACAACAAACCTAGTGATCCCAGTCAAGCGCGGACCCATTGACATGGAAGCTTCGTAATCAATGTCGATGAACAAGAAGTGGTCTTGACTTTGGCCAACAAACCACAACTTGGACATGACACGATATGGAACAAAGCCTCGTGATTAAAACACATCTTCGACGGACAAGGGCTTGACTTTGGCCAACAACCCCTGCCAATCTCGGATCTTGAGCAAGAATCACTCAATGGAAGGAAAATAAACGCTTGATATTTATTGAGGGATTTTCGTGTGCAAATTGGCTACCAATTTAATTATCTTTGTTAAGGTCTCATCATCATACACCCTTAAACATGCATTCTAAATACATAATAAAGCGAGTATGAAAATAAATAATAATGATATGCGGATGGATATTTTACATTGATCCTAGATCAAATCTCTCCCTTTCTCACTCAAGCTAGCACTTGTATTACTTCTACCCGTTACACTACACTTCTAAAGAAACCTCATTTACATGGAGGGGAATAGGTGAGAAGAGAATACAAAGAGAATGAAGGTGATAAGGCTGGACACGCAGGTCCAATTTAATAAATCGAATTTATTACAACAATTTCCAAAATTGCCCACCCATCTAATATCCATCCGATATACATTATTCATGCATCACAACCATGTATTCACTCATATAAGCATGCTATCAATCAATCTAATCAAATTAATTAATCTGATAATTAAGTGATCATCCAATGTTCAAACAACGATTTGATTTTGTTCGAGTCAAACTCGTTTTTGCGAATAAGTACTTAAAGTACGAATTCTCGAATCAAATTAAACTACATAATTAAATCCAATTTAATATGCATTTAATACTAATCCAATTAATTTAATTCCAAATTAAATCTTACACTTTATTTACGAACCTTTACTACTTAAATTCCAAATTTAATCGTTACGGGTCTCAAAGCCCAATTAATATCCAATATTAATTTAATTAAAGTCTAATGGGCTTTTAATTAATTTCTTAAGGACTTTTGGTCAACTCGGGTCAAACCGAATAACCAAAATCCAATCCGGGAGTTACCCCATAAGCCTAGAAATCAATCTTGGCCCATTAGGCCCAATTAAACTTTAAAGGTCCAATAGTCGCATTTGGGCTTTATGGATGCGGTTTTGGGCCCAATTGGATCCAATCCATTTGGCCTAAACCCAACTTGATAAAATCAAGCCCAATAAGCCCAATTACAACATTAAAGTCCAATTTCCAAATTAGGCCCAATTAATTAAATATACAAAATCCAATTTTACAATTTAATTAATCAAAGTGCATTAACATAATTAATCACCTAAGTCATTATTTCCAAAACACAAATTAGGCTAATTAATCATGCTTATCTAGATCAATTAGTGTCCAACACAAATTAATCAAAATCAAACCCATACATGCTTACTTTGTTCTCGGCAATGGGTTAATTTTATGTCCGATTTGTTTCAATCCAATTAAACCCAATTCGACATTAAATCAATATCCCTAATGATTTTCAACACATCCAATGTTTCAAAAAATCAAAATGCACCAAGAACACAAAGGGCATAACTCTCGACCAAGATAAGATTTTGGGCAAATTTGTTCCAAACCAAATTTGATCAAATTGATCCACCACCAATCATCAATTAAAATACATTCAAGCATACTTAATCAATCATCCAATTTCATAATTGCATGCTCAAATCAATTTTACCACCCAATTTCATACCTTATAACATTCTTGGAAATTTGGGGATTTTACATCCGATTCGAATTCAATCCAATTAATTCCGCAATCGACATTAAAACATCATCCCAAATGATTTCCAACACATCCAATTGTCAAAAATCAAAAATCCCAAGACATTAAAACAACATCCATTTTCGGCCAAGGCAACAATTTGGGGAAAAAATGATCCAATCACAATTTGTTGAAATTGACCCAATCAATCTTCAATCCAAACACAATTAAGCATAGAAATCCATCCAATTTAATTTATCATGCTCAAATTCAAGTTTGACCAAATTTTAGCCCTAACTTTTTCATGCTTTTTAACCCAAGCTCTGATACCATTGTTGAGTTTTCTATGGGTCCCAAGATCAAAATACAAGCATGAATCACAAGTGAATACAACGACAAAGTTGCGGAATACTTACATCGAGCGGTTGAGAGACGATTTGGGCAACAAAATTCGAACTTCTCTGCCCACTGCCACTGCTCACTTTTGTTCACTGTTATGGCCTCCAATGTTCTGTTTCGGTCACCAAAATCAAGCTCCAAGCTTTCCGAAATGGTTCCCGACTCATGGGTGGACTTCCCTATCACCTTCGCATTGATCCCGGAGTGTGCTAGCACTCTTGTTTTGCCACAAAACCACACTTTGCTTCCCTTTTGTCCCTCCATTTCCATGGTAGTGAACTGCCAAGAACAGAACAAAATTTGCCCTCTAAGGGCGTGAGAGAGAAAGCAATTTTGTTGCTTAAAAACGTGAGCAATTTGGCTCCACAAATTATAATAACGTGAGAGAGAGAGAGAGTTGTTGAAAAGCAAAATGTATTAGGTGTATTTAATTTCCAAAATAATAAACCATATACCACTTTTCATTTGGAAAAAGTCAAGCATTTAAATGCTTCAACTACCTCCATCAATCACCATCAATCACATCAATCAATCTTGTCAAGTCACATCACTCAAAGTGACAAGTGATTTGACGCTTGATGCGACTAGCGATTTGACGCTTGATTTGACTTGCGTGCCGCACTCGAATTCGAAACGCGAATAGGCTCGCAAATAATCTCGGGCTCGGGTTCACTAATTCTAAATTAACGAATTTTTAGTTGCGTCGTAATTAAATGATTACGCCTAGCGAAATCACTATTCACGTCGCTAACAAATTAATTCTAAATTAATTCGTTTGCCCGAATTAAAATCTAATTTCAATTCCGCGTCGAAATCCAATTTCCTTTAATATATCGAATATATATTAATCGATTAATTCCAAATTAATCGTTCTCTCTCTCTTTAATGATATTTTATCCCAGATAAAATATCTCCGTAATTAATCCTAGATTAATTTTCTCTCTCAACTAATTAATCCCAGATTAATTAAAAGTGCGAGTCATACGTCATCGGTGAATCTTTGGGAAGCGACCCATGAGATCCCCGGATATGTTGGCAGTAAATACGGTCGTCGGAGTATCCGAATCACGTACGTACCAACGTACTTTCGTTCTACCGATTTACGAGACAAGGTCGACTCCTAGCAAAGTACTATGTCTACCAAATTCTCCGGTCATATTCATCTAAGAATATTAAGATCTGTATCACGTAGTATACCATTGTATTGTGTATATCCGTCCAGTATCGGATAGTCACGTGCTAGGGCTGGGGCTGGATAAGTGTCTGCCCCGTCCGAAGCACATGTCGGATGTCTAGTTACATAGTCTCTATAATCGGATATTCATGACCTGGTCACAATATCCCGATTGGATGCGCATCACTCAAGAGCACTAGTACCGTATCCTGTGTGACATCATCTTCACTATGACTGAAGTGATACTTCCGTCTCGACATCACACCCAATACACTACGACTCTCTGATAAACCCAGAAGTGGTGTACACAGAACCGGTTAAAGCCCTGTAACACCAAGACCAAAGTCTATCGATTATCGTAAGTATTAGCGATGTAAGTCTCAGGTTAAGACTATACACACCTACCTTGATTTCGGCCTCCCATAGACACATAGTCATAATACCAATGGGATTCCGAGGGGTCTATCCAGAGCGAAGCTGTTTCCCGTACCATCGGTGAAACACGACCTCATATCGCACTTGCATAAGTAACCGATACTTATATATATGAGAACTATGCCGTTGTGCCCTCACAACACGCACAAGTGCAATACTAGCCTATTTCGCATTATCGATGTCCAGTCTCGATAATACTCTGGCTAGGGATATTTAATGATTAATCCTTCGGGGACTGATACTGTCTCATATCATTCTCAGTCCAGGAACTAATCACAGGGACCTCTCATCATTTATATATCTATGGTGATCTAATCACTAATGATGAGAGTGCAATTTCCTTGTCACATAGTTAATTTGTACAACAACACTATGATCTGTACAAATAGTGACGCTATGGGTCATATTATCCAACAATTTGACCTCATAAAATTAATAGATTAGATATTAAGTCATCGTGGGATCGATATTTTTATACTACTTGAACGATACGTGCGCTTGCGTTATACGTGTGTGTTTACGCCGGTCAAGTGGGAGGCTAGTATTGAATTTGCAATTTCGTTCAAATACTTGCCAATACGCGCTTTCAAATTATTTTGTCATTTTATGTATTTATTAGTTGAACTAATATTTTATTATTTTCTTGTAACAGTTGGACTGTACCAAAAAAAATATCGTTAATTGAATAGTTAGACTACTGCAATTAAGATGGCTGGAAAGATCGGGGTTAGAGACATTATCATGGCGAAAATGTCTTTAATGGTGCGAACTTTCCTGACTGGGATATGAACCTCACGATTGTCCTGGGGGCTGAGAGAATGCTCTATACGATAGAGAGACCTCTCGGGCCTAAGCCCAGAAATGAGCAGCCGCTTGAGCTTGAGCTTTGGAAGACTCTTAGCGATGACAACTCAACTGCTCAATCTGTCATGCTTGCTGCAATGACCCCTCAATTTTTTCGCCAGAACAAGAGATTGGATCCCTATACTATGATGGCAAAGTTGAAGGACCTTCATCGATCTAACCTTAGATTGTAAAGGTATGAATTGCAGAAGAAGCTCTTTCGCTCTCGAATGTCAGAGGGTACATATGTCGATCACCATGTGTTGCAGATGATTGCTGACATCGAACAGTTGGGTCAGCTAGGCATAACCTTTGAGGCTGAGACTTCTATAAATTTGATCTTGCAGTCTCTTCCTGATAGCTGGAGCAGGTTCATCATGAACAACAATATGATGAACCAAGACCATACTCTTGGAGAGTTGATGGCAATGCTGTGTGAAGCAGAAAAAGAGCTATTGAACGGTAAAAAGCGCGAGGCACACTTCGCTTCAACATCTCAGTCTGCCAAGGCTTGGCCAAAAGCTACTGGAGGTGTGTGGGACACAGAAATTGGGCGACACATGCTGTCTCGGGCTCGCGGCCCGGTCAGGAGTACGGAGTAGCCACGGGGGACTAAACTGGAGAATAATGGAGTCGCCACCCAGTGTGAACCGGGAAAATGAGATTTAAGGCCGCACTCACCCCTCGCAAGGGAAGACCTCAAACCGTTGGGTTCAGAATGGTCCCTTACTTATGCCACTTGTAATGAAAGGATTTATGTAATAATTTAATCAGGCTTAAGTAGCACTTATTTCCAAGAGTATCATGCTTCTAAATTCACATGTACAAAATAAAACTTACACCTAAGTTTACATATATTTCACATCTAAGATTGCATCCTTGAAAGTACATCAAAGGAGCGACAAACATACAACTTCACTGGCATATTATATTCAAGAAAACACAAGCACACATACTAACCACACAAGCACACATGTGAGCACCTTCTCAAGTGGTACGTGGAATTGTATCCCAAGTACAGACCGTACTACCGTCCATTCGGAATCGGCTACAGAATTTATGTCTAGGTTTCCATCCGATATACCACAAGAAATAATACTCAAATGTTATCATGACATAGGTATATGAATCGTAATACATTAAACACATTGTATTCATACATGTGGGGATAGCTACTAGGAAAACTATGTATGAAATCTGATGAAAAGGACTCAGTTTAGTGGGTGCGCGTTCGCGTAGCGTTTGAAAACGCGTTAGAATGGTAAATAGAAGGTTCGCGTTCATATAGCGTTCGAGAACACGTTCGAACGGAACCAGACCCGATGCATGATAAGACTAAGAAAGTGCGTGTGCGTTCGCGTAGCGTTCGAGAACGCGTTCGAACGGTAAACAGAAGGTTCGTGTTCGTATAGCGTTCGAGAACGCGTTCAAACGGAACCAGACCTGATGCATGATGAAACTAAGAAAGTGCGTGTGCATTCACGTAGTGTTCGAGAACGCGTTCGAACGGTAAACAGAAGGTTTACGTTCGTATAGCGTTCGAGAACGCGTTCGAACGGAACCAGCCTGATGCATGATGAGACTAAGAAAGTGCATGTACGTTCGAGTAGCGTTTGAGAACGCATTCGAACGGTAAACAGAAGGTTCGCATTCATGTAGCGTTCGAGAACGCGTTCGAATGGAACCAGACCTGATGCATGCAACACAAAGAATAAAGACAACAATGTCAAGCTCAGTATGTCCGATTAAACGTATCTTGCATTCAACCAAACACACATCAACCGGTAAGGCAAAGCATCGTGGTAAAGGGCTTTAACCCCTCCCCATAGGGGATCTTTCATTCCACTTACTAAGCCCATGCGCTCGATTGAATCATGCATACAAAGAATTAAAAGCAATAATATCAAACTTAGTATGCCCGATTGAACGTATCTTGCATTCAACCGAACACACATCAACCGGCGCGGCAAAGCATCGTGGTAAAGGGCTTTAACCCCTCCCCATAAGGGATCTTTCATTCCACTTACTAAGCCCATGCGCTCGATTGAATCATGCATAAATAAGCAACATGCAGAATTCAAGTGACGAAAAATAAATAAACCAAAGCAACACAAAACAAAAGAGGGTGTCGTTTACTCAAGCGGTACGTGGAGTTGTATCCCGAGTACAGATCATACTACCGTCCATTCGGAATCGGCTATGAAATTTATGTCCGGGTTTCCATCTCTCATTTTATTCCACAGCCACAACATACAACATCTCATAATTCATGCATATTTATCTACTCAAGGGCCACAACATGCATTTCAACATGACAATCATGCAAGCAATACTCAATAAATAATACAAGTAAAAATAAAAAAACAAAAAAACGAGTGTGAAATATACCCTCAGGTCTAACCTTTTTGCCAACTTTCAGGCTTGCGTTTCACGGACGTCGGAAGGGTACAGCTCCTCAACTTCTCTGGTTCACTGGTTTAGCGTCCTAGCTCACTGCTTTGCTATTTTGCTTGCTGTTCGAACTCCGTTCTGCTACTGTTCGGCCTCTGTTTTGCTGCTCACTGTTCAGGTCACCTGTTTTGAGGTTTCAACGGACTGTTCCGAGTTTTTGTGTGGGTTTGTAGTGCAGTCTTGTGTGATTATTTTAAGGATTATGAATGCAGTTTTTAGATTACTGTTCTAAGGATTTTAAGGGCTATTTGAGGGCTAATATGAGTGCAGTTTTTTTATGTTACTACTTTAAGGTTTTTAGGGAATGTTTTAAGTGTATTTTGCTGCTGTTTTAGGGGTTAATTACTGCTGTTTGGGCGTGTAAAACAGTGCAGTTTTTGTGTTCACTGTAGTTCGGTTTTTTGTTGTAATTTTCGGTGATGGAGGGCTGCTATATATGGCTGGTTTTGGTGGCTTTAGGAAGATATAAAGGCTTGTTATTTTCGGTTATGGAGGGGTTAAGGAGGGTGATGTGTTCGGCTATGGAGTGGAGGAGATGAAAAGAATATTTTTTTGTTACTTATCCTTGTGATTGGCGTGTGCTAGGAGAGGTGAATGCCTTGGAGAGGGGTGGTTTATATAGAGAAAGGCTAGGGCTTCACCTTGTCTCACAAGAAAGGGATTTTGGCATTAAAAGGAGGATTTGATTTGGTATTCAACAAGGAAAGGATTAGATTGAGGGGGGACAAATCTTGGCTAGATTAGGAATACAAAATATTTAATTTGTTATGATTGATTTTAATTAGGCATGACATCTTTTTAATTTAGTATGTGATTTGTTTAGTTTGGTATATAATATATTTGATTTATCTTTATTAGGTATGATTATATTTTATGTTTTATTTAATTGGTAAATGGTTTAATTATTTTATTAAATATTTAATTTAATTTCCCATGTGTTTTAAATGTGTTTTATTAATTGGGATGTGTTTTATGGGCTTTGGGGGCTAATTGGGCTGGGGTGCGAGGCTAGCAGCAAAACCAGAAATATCGACTCCGTTCGAACGCCCATTCGAACGCTACACGAACGTCCGCAATCTGCCTGACGTTCGAACGAAGTAACGAACGCAGCACTAACGAAGACAGTGAACTTGTGAAATGAACTTGATGACGTACTTATTCTGAATTTCCCCTTCCGACCTCCGTTTCCCGCAATATCCTTAGCTAAAAATGTAGTGCCTCCAACTGAGACTCATCATCGGGTTTCACATGCGAAAATGCAATGCCTACAAGGTGTAAAGAAGAAGAAGAAGAAGGGCAAAGTCAAATCATCAAAGTCTTCTGGGAAGGCTAAGGACAAATCCCAAGATGTCTTCCTACAGTGTGGCAAATGGGGTCACTGGAAGTGTGACTGCCGTAAGTACAAGGCGCAAATGAAGGAAATCAAAGCGGGCAAGGCACCGGCTTCAGGTATGTTTGTTATAGAAATAAACATGTATACTTCTAGTTTTAAAAATTGGATTTTTGATTCTGGTTGTGGTACTCATATATGTACTGATGTGCAGGATCTGCAAATTAGCAGGAGACTGGCCTCATGAGAGATTGACCTCCGAGTTGGAAATGGGACTAGAGTCACCGTTTTGGCCGTTGGGACTTATATTTTGGAACTCCATATCTATGTAAAACGTCCCCAGCTATACACCAAAATATGTCCCCAAAGTACATAGTTATTGGTCGGAATTGCTACGCCAACCTCACCTTTGTAAATCAAATGACATAGTTTGCCATGCAGGAGTTCGTAGTACACTCAGGATTAAGATCAATCCATATATGACCATCTAGTAGATGGAAATGAGTTTCTTTATTTAACATATATTATAAGAAACTCATTTCTATTTAGGTCCAATCCTATATGATCACATCATACGAGATGCCTTCATTCTCATGTCTCCACATGGACGATCTCGGATCAAGGTCGCCATACGGTTATAGAATGGACCACAGCTATAGATAAACCATAAATAAAGTACCTATTTTGTTTGCTCTCTATAGACTATTTTAGATTACTAACTTCAGACTTAAATCCTCTTGTGTATGACACACATACACTAAGTCTGAAGGCACATGAGTAATCTAGGGTAAACATGATAATTTACAATATGCGATATTAAACAAACACTTTGATAAATGAATAATGCATCATTTTATTTCATAAAATATAATATTGTTTACATTACATGATGCTATAAGGCATAAATCCCAACACCATATGCATTTACAGAAGCTGGAAAAGTAACTAAATCATATATACTAGCTACTAATACACAACCCAGATGGTTGTCTCTGTTGAACAATTTAGTGTAAATGGAGCTAATGAATCATATATTGCACGTCAGAAACGTGGTAGACCACTTGGTTCTAAAGATATTATCCCCTGGAAGAGGAAAATAAGAGATCCGGATCCTATTGAGAATAATGCTCGAGCAATGACTATACCAATATCTTTTGAATCACCAGTTCCAGAAGAACTGATAGTCCCTGAAGAGACACTAGCCCCTGAAGAGGCTCAAAGATCTAAAAATGATTAAAAGTCTACAAACTATACTTATACAATAGAAGTGTGGGATCGAAAGGAAATAATCATCGACAATGTGTTTGCATATACAATAGATACTGAAATTAAAAATGATTTTGAACCTCAAACTATTGATGAATATAGACAACGACACAATTGGCCTAAATGGAAAGAAGCAATTTAAGCATAATTGACTTCTTTATCCAAACGTGAAGTATTTGGACCCGTAGTCTAGACATCTGAATATGTCAAACCCATGGTTACAAATGGGCTTTTGTACAAAAACGTAATGAACATAATGAAATCATTAGATATAAAACGCAACTAGTTGCACAAGGTTTCTCACAGAGACCAGATATTGACTATGAGGATACGTATTCTCTTGTGATAGATACCATTATGTTTGGATTTTTAATCAGTTTGGTAGTCTCTAAAAGACTGGATATGCGTCTTATGGATGTAGTGATAACATATTTGTATGGGTTACTTGATACTGATATATACATGAAAATCCCCGAAGGATTGAAAATGCTTAAAGCATATAAATCAAAGGATCGTAAACTTTGTTCAATAAAGTTACAACGATCTCTATACGGATTGAAACAATCCGGAAGCATGTGGTATAATCATTTCAGTGAGTATTTGATGAAAGTGGGATATATAAATAATCATATATGTCAATGTGTATTCATTAGAAATTCTGAATCTGGATTTGCTATCATAGTCGTGTATGTCGATGACATAAACTTAATTGGAACTCTTGAAGAGCTTTTAAAAACTGCTAAATATTTGAAAAGAGAATTTGAGATGAAAGACTTGGGAAAAATAAAATATTATCTCGGCTTGCAGATCGAGCATAAAACTAACGAATTATTTATCCATCAGTCTCCATATATTGAAAAAATTCTCAAACGTTTCAATATGGAATATGCTCATCCATTATGTACTCCCATGGTAGTCCGATCTCTCGATCCTAAAAAGGATCAAATTCATCCTAAAGAAGATAATGAAGAGATATTTGGTCCAGATGTACCATATCTTAATACAACTAGTGCTTTGTTATATTTAGCTCAATGCATTAGACCAAATATTACAGTCTCGGTTAATTTATTAACAAGGTTTAGCTCCGCGCCAACTCGATGACATTGGAATGGCGTCAAACATATCTTTTGTTATCTTCATGAGACTAAAGAATTGGGTTTGTTTTATTCAAATGAGCCAACACAAAATTCAGGCATTGTCGGTTATACTAATGCAAGATATCTCTCTGACCCTCATACGGCACATTCACAGACAATGTATGTTTTTACCTACAATAACACGGTAATCTCATGGTGATCTACAAAGAAGCCTTTTGTTGCTACATCCTCCAATCACTCAGAGATATTTGTACTACATGAAGCAAGCATAAAATGTATGTGGTTAAGGTCACTTATCCATCACATTCAGGGCACATGCAACTTAAACTCTGCCACATATATTCCAATAGTGATATATGAAGATAATGTTGCATGTATTGTACAAATTAGAGGTGGGTACATCAAATGAGACGGAACCAAAAACATCTCACTTAAATTCTTCTATACTCATGAGTTATAACAAAGTAAACAAATTGATGTCAAGAAAATACATTCAACTGATAACTTTGCAGACCTATTTAATAAAGCTTTACCGACATCAATATTTGAGAAGCTTTTATATAGCATTGGCATGCGTCGACTTAGTAAATTATTATAACATCCTCATTCCGAGAGATGCTACCAGAAAGGAATAGGCCGTAATATCCCCATAAGCCACTGACTTCTTAACTACAAGCCATCCTAATACTTTTCTCAATACTATTTCATATATGGAACCAATGTCCAAATCCTTAACATGGGACATAAAAAAAATATACACGACTATACAAACAATATCTTATTTCTTAATTACTCTATTCATGACAATATATATATGCAACTCTATTATGAAAAAATTCTGAAACTGGACTTTATTTTACTTGACTAAACTCAACTTCTAACTAGACTTGGTGGACCGAAAACCCTAGTGACTACCATTAGTATCCAACCTCCTGAGCTCGTCGTCCATGAACCTGCAAAATAAGACATTGGGAGTTGGGAGGTTAGATCGTTTGAACGATCTAAGTGAGTGGACAATTTAAAATGAAAACTAAAATACTATAATGAAAATGATTAGTTCTAAAACCAATATTCAAGAAATAGCTTTATATGAAAACTCTTTTCTTGTCTGAAAACTCTGATCTCTTTTTCTGAAAATCTCGTATGAAATCTCTTTGTAAAACTTATCATTTCTGAAAGTCTCTTATAAAACAGCTGTTTCTGAAAACTTTCCTTTCTAGAAAACTTTTCTAAAATCTGTATCTGAAAACTATTTCTGAAATCTAGTATCTGTCTTTGAAAACCTGACGTATGGGGGTGTTACGTATTGTCGTCCCCTCATACTCCTAACTAGAGCCAAGAGTGCAAATCCATGTCATTGGGGCATTACGTATCGTCGTCCCCCAAAGCATACCACTACTTGTCCCTGAACTATAGTCAAAAGTGCGAATCCATGCTACTACTTGACCCTGAAGCTAGGATCTATGGGCATCTGTCATCCCTAGTCATGAACTATGATCTGGGGGTGTTACGTATCGCCATCCCCCCAGTCATCTACATGTGCACGTGTGCTCTCCGTCAATTCCATATCTGAATCAAGTTACATACTGAGGTGGGTTTTTTTTCCCATGCCTCGAAAACATAAGAACTCAAGCTTTTAAATTTCTTTTCTAAAACATTCCTTAAAACATACAATTTCATGAAATAACTGTGATAAAAATCAACTAACTCCCTAGAAGCGTAAAAATAAGTTTGATATGTAAAATAACGTAATAAAAGTCATCTTTAAAGAAGAGTGTTCACTCACAAATTTTAGAATCTGGTCGGCATTACTCATTTGCTGAAGAAAACCCTGGTTCATGCGATGATCTATAATTGATAACTTGATTAGATAGTGAGCTGAGGAACGTATTCTGAATTAAACTAAGTCTATCTATGCAAGCACATTTATTATTATCACAAGGCATATCGTACTTATATCATGATGTAACATATATACACAAATAGATACGAGACTCTTGGGGTGGCCTCTAACACGTTGGGTTGGAACTGGAATGAATTGAAATCATTTTGGAAAAGTTTTGTCTTCGCATCGCGACGCAGAACCTTGCGTGTTGCGACGCGCATGATTCTAGAAACGAGTTAATAAAAATTTACAGTTCGCGTCATGACGCAACTCTTTGCGCATCACGACGCGAGCATTCCAGAACCAAATATTCACCAATTTCCCAGTACGCGTCGCGACGCGGACTCTTTGGGAGTCACGAAGCAAGCTTGATTTTTAGGATTCTAAACATACTTCATTAGGTCTATCTTACCCCAAAAGCATCCCTAACATTTCTATATCAAAATCATCACACAAACAATTCCATTAAACCTCAATTTCACGTATTCTAAACTAATATGGTACCATTAAATAATTCTTTAATCGAACACTTAAGATTTCCCAAAAATTTGTGCATTCAACCTACAATCAATTTCTTTACTTACTAACTACTTAAAGGCATTCCCTAACATGCCAATAACTCTAGTATGACATCATACTTTTAAAACTTTAAATTCAAGTTTTGGGTCAAGTTGGTCTCATCTCAATCCACTTGATTTCTTCACATTCATTGTTTCTCATCTTCTTCCTTGCTTCATCTTCTCCCTTCTTCTCTCTTTTTTTTCTCTTCTTCTTCTTCTTCTTCTTCTTCTTCTTCTTCTTCTTCTTCTTCTGTCTTCTTTCTTCTTCTTCTTCTTCTTCTTATTTGTGAAATTTTGAATAGTGTTCTCCTTATATACTAGGGGTTATTTGAAATTTGGATAGATGAAAAAAAGTGTAGAAAGATTGAGAAGGTTTGAGATTTTTCTAGATAGGTCCGCGGTACTATTCATCTAGAATTTTGACTTATATTTTTGACCTATTTCTGCTCCGAATTTGGAAAAATATTCAACGTGGAAGTTGTAGATCTCGATCGCAGCTTTCCGATGATATAAAATACATAAAAATAAGAGTTTGTATGAGAAAGTTACGGCCCAAATACTCTGGGCTATCCGAAGTAGAACATTGTACCATCTAGTATCGGAATTTCGAGGAATTCACCGATTGTCCCCAAGGTCATTTACTGAGTGTATAAGTGTTCAACATAACTTATATCATGTAATATTCATCCCAAAATGAAACAGTAATCGGGATTTCAATTGTCGAAATTTCCAATCGTTACAAATTCTCCCCCCTTAAATAGGATTCTTCCTCGAATCTTTTCTGGGGCTTAACTCGTAGATTCGTCCTGTCAATGATATCTGTGTCTCTGCTTATCCTTATCTTCCTAAATTTCCTTCCTGATTTTTCTGTTCGAAATTCTAATACTAAAACCTATGGAAATCTCTTGTCACACTTGTATATACTACTCCAAAGTTCGTGGACCTTAATGAATAATTTCTTGAGTTCCCGACTGAAAGGTAATTCCTTAATCTCATTCTATGATCCTTTGCTCAGTACTCTACATTTATTGCCATACTACCACTATCTCTATGCATTACAAGAACTTTGTTTCTAAACCTTCCAACCGTATTCAACATCCTTTATCTCAATCTATCTACACGAGTTATCATTTCCCAATTTTTACTATATTCGTAGTCTGTCGTCTCACTTATCTTAGTTCCATTCTAATTTGAAACCCATAATACCTCTTACCATGATAAAAATAATTTCTAATTATTTTTAAGAACTTTAGTTAGCCTTCACATTTAAGGCATCCCTATTGTACCTCATACTATTGCCAATAACCTTCACTTTCCTCCATCTAGTATATAATTCAGGTTCTTCAACTATTCTTCATAATATAACTACTTAAATAACTTTATAAGATATATTCTACTAAACGTCTTCTTGGCTCCAATCTTAGCTGACTATTTGATATTTTTCTTCTCTATTTACTAAGTCCTCGTTACTTATGAGCTTTTTCCTTCGAGTGTTCAAATATATGACTATTTATGGGTTTATGACTTATTAACTCACAACTAATCTTTTCATGTACTCTTACTGTTAATCGATGGCTCTCATACTTAGGACATTCCTTCAGGGTAGTTTCTCTGGTAATACTCCTTGTAAGCCTAATCTTGTGCATTTAATGCTAGAACTATGTGCTTTTTTTCACTTTTGATTCATTTACTAGTACAAATATGGTTACTATCTTTTATGCTGACTATTCTTTCTTTGCTTAGTTGTACTCTAGAATGCTCCACTTTCAATTATCTCTTGAATCCTATCTTATTAAGAGTTGTCCTGATCTCAACAATTTCAACATTCTTATTTTCATTGACCGTTTCTAAATTGTCCTTAGTTTCTTCTTGAGTTATCATCTACATTATCCTCAACGCTGTGTTGCGAAAAGGGCATACAGGTCACTATCATCCATCATTTCCCTTTACTTATATGGTAAAATTCAAGTCTCATCCCAATTCAGAAAAAAAAAACTTATTATTTCGTAGTGCTATTGAAAATTTAGCTTATAAACATACATTTGTGTCATTGTTTATCTAATGTCCATTCCATTATTGTCATATCTCAACGGTTTTACCTCTACCTTTCACCTGACGTCCTTCTTGTCTTCTTTCCTGTTCTTAAGTATTTATGGAATTTTTTGTAGATCTGAAAATTTTATATTTCGGCATACTTTACTGTTTATTCGATTCCTCATAGGAATGACTTTATAGTAAAAATCGGGGTCCATATTTTCTATTATTCTATAACGATGGTTGGGAGGGTGGGGTTGAGTCGTGACATCTTACTGCTGGTAGTAATCTCAATGGCTTCTCATGCCATGGCTGTATCCGTTGTTTACCTATAAGCCTATAATTTTCCGTGTTTATACATCTGGCTTAAATCTCGTACTGAAATTATTCTGCTAAATATTTCCTGAGTTTCCTGCTTCAATTTCACTCTTAATTATTTTCCGACTATCAATCATACTACCTCTTCTAGAGTCATGCTCTTTAAAAACTCCATTATACTGCCTCTGTATTCTTTTCACTAGTCGTTGTGCTTGAACGTTTGCAATCATTGCTTACTCTCTGAGTCCTACTATACTTCCTCTATTATTTATTCTTATGAAGTTTACTCTGTTTACTTAGATTTTCTTCTCATCTCAATTCCTTGAACTTCTTTCGTCTCTACTCCCCTAAAAACTCCATCTACTTTGATTGCTTGCATACTTCTATTAAATCCTTTAGTTCATGTGCCATTCTTTTACTAGTTCTTTCATTACAATACGATGAGACTCTTATAAATTACTTATGCTACATTCCTGAGAATTATCCTCTTTTTGTTTCTTATTCTTTTGAGTCTTTGTCTCCTTAAGTTTCTCAATTCAATAGTGATTCCTACATTTGGCTCAACTCACCACGGCTTCAGATTATCCTTTCTCATGTTTCTTATCTATGCTTCATTGAAATCAATGGTTCGGCTGTCTAACTATCTCGTGGTCTATCTATCATATCCGATGCTCTTCTTCACTTGTTCAAGTCATTGCTAAACTCTAAGTTGAGGGGTGAATACTTGCTTTCCTTGAAGATCTGGAAAAATACATGTTTTTGTCAACTATCCAACTCCAACAACGGTCTGATTAGGGGCCTATACACCTCCTGGGGGTCGGAACTACTAGACAGAAGAGTTTTTTGCTTATACTGTCGGTATTCTACATTGACTACTCCAAGTCCTAAGGTTTCTGTAATTCTGATCAACAATGTTAAGGTTTCCATTACAATACTGTCTCATGCTTTATTATACTGAACTTCATTATAGCTTCCCGCAACTTTCTTTATTATTTATTTATTTCCAGGACTTATTCTTCAGTTCCATTTTGTGCTTCCAAGGCTAATGGTGATTTATTCCCATTAACTACCTCCTAAATCTACTCTCTGCTCTTGCTATTGTTAGGGTTGGTGCTCAGAGTGCCAATCCGGATCATATTCATGTCCGATTCATGAATACGAACATTTTGTTTTTCAATAATATTACTTATTTATGGTAATACTTCTTGCTTTTATATACATATTCGATCTAATTTCGATTAGATTGAAACTAAATATGATTTAGTGATATGTATATATTAGACAAAGACCCGATAATATATTTTGTAGTGCGCGATTACAAAGTAGTTTGTAATTGACATTGGGAAGTGACACTACTAGAAGTATATTATCAAATAAAGTTATTGGTCAAGATTTACTAAGACGGGTCGGTTAGTAAAATTCATTGAGACCAGTACACGTCGTATATCGAGACTTGGTCTGATGGTTTATCCCAATGAACCATGAGTCTGGAGAGACTCGTATAGACGTGTAGGTGTTTATAGTGGATAAACACTGAACAATTGATCGAATATTTCCTAATAGATGGTACACCAACGTCAATAGGAATCTTATCGGGTTGAGTGAGCATAGTGATCCTTAGACTTGAGATACCAATGTGGATGTATGAGGTATCCTCCACACTTTGATGGCAGTCACGTCACCGATCTATTAAAATCAGACCTCCACATATTCGTTGGGTGTGGACTGATCCTCATGATATCATGTGCGTATCAAGATAGAATTCGTCAGTTCTGTGTACAGAGCATAGGTATTCAATGTGCAATTAGTAATCTGTTAAATCCATGGGCCCGTGGTACACTATAGAAGTTAGTTATGAGTGCTATTAAGAGATTACTAATAAAATCATCGACGGGATTATACCTATGGAGATTCGATGTTTTATCCATATCTCTGGGATAATTTGGATACATGTGACGGAAGGATTATACGTATGCGATAACCTCGACCTGTATGATTCAGCGAGTTTATCTGTGGTCATCATAATTTATGGCTGGGTAGATAATGGACACGAAATTGGATTTCGTAACGGATATGCCTGAATCTAGAGAGTCTCACTAATGAAACATACTCGTAGAGCACGAGGGCAACATTTATAAATAATACTGATTATTTATAAGTCGTTTAACGGTTAAACGATAATACATACGTTTGAGATCTTTCGGCCATTTGTTAAATGTCAAATTGTGATATTTGACATTTATATTTAATATATGTATTTTGATTATTTAATGTAAATATAATACATATATTTAAGATATTTGTAATTAATTATTTGATTATTTAAATTTTAAATAATTAATTGATTAAATAATATATATCTTTTTACTTTACTAAAGTAAGTTAAATGGCATTTTTTTAATTGGATTAATTGGTCAATTTTGATTGGTATAAATGGTTTGATTTAATTGGTACAAGTTGAGACTTATATTAAATGGTTTAATGGATAAGTATCACAACTTTTATTAAATCATTTTCCATTTATTTATTGAAATAAAAAATAAAAACAATTGGCTATTATTTTTCACCAATTTTCGGCCACATGCTAGAAAATATATAAGCCTTGGTTTTATTTTTTTGTTTCATTATCCAAGAACCCTAAAATCAAATACAAAGTAAGGTTAAGAGAAAAAGAGAAGGAAAAGAAGAAAATGTTGGAATCTTGGTATTTTTATAAGTTTTTCTTTACTTTATTCTTCATGAAAAATGTTTCTATGACTATAGACTTCAATATGTGTAGCTTAGATCTTTCTCTACTCCTTGGTGTTGTATTTTGATGGTTGGGAACTTGGTAGAAAGATGAAAGCATGTATGTTAAAAAAATTGCTTGAAATTAGTTCTTAAGCACTCTTTTAGCCATTTGATGGTGATGTTGCCATTATAGAGTTGCTTAGCCACTCATAATGACCTAGAATTGTTCTTGAGTTGTTTCATAGTGGTGAGACTTGTTTGGTGTAGTAAGGATTGAATTAAAGTGTTGAATTTTATTATTTGGTTTTAATTTCCCAATTGGATAATTTTGAGAAATTATGGTTCATAACCCTCTCCAAATTTGGGGCTTTTCATATATGTGTTAATTAATGATGTGTATACGATGCATATTAATTTTGGTGTTGATTGGACTTGATCTTGAATGGGTTTGAACCAATTTTGACTAAAGTGTAATTCTTGGAAACTTGAGGGACCTCTCGGTAATTTTGGAAAATTATTTTCTTGAATTACAATTTGTATTTTGACATGTATGACATGTATAAATCATTTTGGTAGTGATTGGGAATCACCTAATTATGTATTTGATAAATTAGGACTAAAATGATCAAAATGCAAAGTTTAGGGGCATTTTTGTAATTACTAAAAAATCTGGAAATTTTTCAGATTTCTGTTTTTAATGTATATTTGATGTAAAAATCTTTTTTTTTTTGTGATTGGAAATCACCTAAGCTTGTTTTGAACAACTTATGACTAAAATGATGAAAATGGAAAGTTTTGGGGTCTTATGGTAATTTACTGAAATTATGATTTACGGGTTAAAAATTTATATTTTTGAGTATTGAGTGATTAAAATAAATAATTTTATTTTAATTAACCAAGAAAAATCAAAGAAATTGGAAAATTTGATTTTCCCACATTTCGCGCTGCATAACCTGGGTATTTTGCCCAAAACCCTAACAGCTATAGACTACAGCTTCGCCATATAACCTTATTGTTCATGCTAGAATTCTTTGTTAACTTCTGAATGTCCCCCATCTCATGAATCTGTCCTTTTTAAACCTTCAAGAATCTCTATTAACATTGGTCTCATCTATGGATTTCTGCGGGTACTACTAACTTATACATTTTGACTCAAGTCGAGTTCTTTCTTTTCTATCTTTTGAAACCCCCTTAGTTCTCATTTGGATGATCTATCATTCAGTGCTTTCTGTTTCTTACTTAGGAAAATTTTTCATCAAATTTCCTTACAGTTATCTTCATCTAGGCTGATATAGAGTAGGCAGAAGTCTATATCTCAATAGGTGTCGACATCCTGGTAAAGTCTATTAATTACATAAAGTAGGTATGTGATAGGTTTTATTAACATAATTTCTTTACTGGAATCACTGGGTGGAGAGGATTTTGGTAAGTCAGATTTTACCTTATATTAGTTTCTTTGGTTAAGGTAACTAATCACTTCTCCTTACGTCTTTCATTTTACTTGTTCACGGATCAGGGTTTGGGTATTAAGATATTCTACATCTTTTATGATAGCTTGGGTTTACTAGAAACTCCATTGATTAATCCTGATCTTTTACCTCTCTTCATTTTTTTTGACTATTTTCACTATTCGGGGGAAAACTTCGCTATCGATAAGAGATACTTATGGTTATTGGGTCTATCTGAATGATTTTTCTGATGAGGAATGAACCTTAGTAGAAAGTAAGGAATCTCACTCAGGTTTACGCAGCATTTTTCCCTTGTTCAAACTTGCTATATGTTCTTTACTGCTACAAGTTCTGATTTTTCTTTACCATTTCCTTCTATATTTTTCCCACTTACTGTCTCTGGTTACTTGAATATCTATGTATCTTTCCTTACTTTTCTTTCTAGCTTTCTTTTTCCCTTCCTACTTTTCTGTGTTGGTATCCTTAAAACTTTTCCATTTCTTTATGTCTCTTTACTTTTCTATCTCTGGTTGCTCAAACATCTATGCATCTTTTCTTACTTCTTATAACTTTCTTTTCCCACTCCCTTGGGTAACTATTCTTAGAAATTTACTATTTATTTTCCCAACTCGTCTTGGACTTCGGATTAATAAGCCAAGATTACTATAGGAGAATCCTTAACTAGAACAAGAATTTTGGTTACTTTTACTAAGAAAAGAATTCAGATAACTTAGGGATTCTTATTGACCTGTCAATGGAAATTGAGGACGTACTCGAGGATCGGATACTGGAGAGGTAGTACCTCGCATACTAGTACCATGGGCATACTACGTATATAAGACTCCAGCACTCTGCCCACTGCAATCACTGACTCCCTAGGCCTTGCTCTGATACCATCTTTGTAACATCCGCATCCCGGGAGATGCTACCGGCAGGGAATAGGCCGTACTATCCCCCTAAGCCATTGACTTCTTAACTACAAGCAATGCTAATACTTTTCTTAATATTATTTCATATAAGAAACCAATGCCCAAATCCTCAACATGGTACATAAAACAAAATATACATAACTGTACAAACAATATCTTATTTCTTAATTACTTTATTCATAAAAATATATATATGCAACTCTGTTATGCAAAATTTATGAAACTGGACTTTATTTTACTTGACTGAACTAAACTTCTAACTAGACTTGGTGGACCGAACACCAAAGTGACTGCCATCAGTATCCATCCTTCTGAGCTCGTCGTCCATGAACTTGTAAAATAAGACATTGGGAGTGGGGAGTTTAGATAGTTTGAATGATCTAAATGAGTGGACGATTTAAAATGAAAATTGAAATACTATAATGAAAGTGCTTGGTTCTAAAACCAAAATTAAAGAAATAGCTTTATATGAAAACTCTTTTCTTGTCTGAAAAATCTGAACTCTTTTCTGAAAATCTCGTATGAATTCTCTTTGTAAAACTTATCATTTCTGAAAGTCTCTTATAAAACTGCTGTTTCTGAAAATTTTCCTTTCTAGAAAACTTTTCTGAAATCTGTATCTGAAAACTATTTCTGAAATCTGGTCTCTGTCTTGGAAAAATTGACGTATGGGGGCGTTACGTATCGTCGTCCCCCATACGCCTAACTAGAGCCAGAAGTGGAAATCCATGTCATTGGGGCATTACGTATCGTCGTCCCCCCAAAGCATGCCACTACCTGTCCCTGAACTATAGTCAAAAGTGCGAATCCATGCTACTACTTGACCCTGAAGCTAGGATCTATGGGCATCTGTCATCCCTAGTCCTGAACTAGGATCTGGGGGCGTTACGTATCGCCGTCCCCCCAGTCCTCTACATGTGCACGTGTACTCTCCGTCAATTCCATATCTGAATCAAGTTACATACTGAGGTGGGTTTTTTTTCCCATGCCTCGAAAACATAAAAACTCAATCTTTTGAATTTCTTTTCTAAAACATTCCTTAAAACATACTTTTTCATGAAATAATTGTCATAAAAATCATCTAACGCTTTAGAAGCGTAAAAATAAGTTTGATATGTAAAATAACATAATAAAAGTCATCTTTAAAGAAGTATGTACACTCACAGATTTTAGAATCTGGCCGGCATTACTCATTTGCTGAAGAAAACCATGGTTCCTGTGATGATCTATAATTGATAACTTGATTAGACAGTGAGCTAAGGAACGTATTCCGAATTAAACTAAGTCTATCTATGCAAGCACTTTTTTTATTATCAAAAGACATATTGTACTTATATCATGATGTAACGTATATACACAAACTGATACGAGACCCTTAGGATGGCCTCTAACACGTTGGGGTGGAATTGGAAAGAATTGAAATCATTTTGGAAAAATTATGTCTTCGCATCGTGACGCAGAACCTTGCTCGTCGTGACGCGCATGATTCCATAAACGAGTTCATCAAAATTTCCAGTTTATGTCGCGACGCGAGCATTCCAGAACCAAATCTTCACCAATTTCCCAGTATGCGTCACGACACATTCATTCAGATTTTTGACTTACATTTTTGACCTGTTTCTGATCTGAATTTGGATAAATGTTCAACGCGGAAGTTGTAGGTCTCGATCTCATATTTCTGACGGTATAAAATACATGAAAATTGAAGTTCATATGAGAAAGTTACGGCCCAAATACTCTGGGTTATCCGGAGTAGAAAATTGTACCATCTAGTATCGGAATTTCAAGGAATTCACCGATTATCCCCAAGGTCATTTAATGAGTGTATAAGTGTTCAACATAACTTATATTATGTAATATTCGTCCCAAAATGAAACAGTATTCGGAATTTCAGTAATCGGAATTTTCGGTCATTACAATTATCCTGATGACATCTTTAAGGGGGAGCATTTCATCAGTGGAGCATTTCATCAGGGGGAGCATAATCATTGACATCATAAACTACCATTAGATAAAAGCGCATTGTACTCTTTTTCCTTCGACTTGGTTTTTTTGTCCCACTGGGTTTTACTGACAAGGTTTTAATGAGGTTATGTTAGGTCAATTATTGTAAGATTAAAGTGATGGATCTCAAGGGGGAGTGTTGTAAATAAGATAGTCTCTCACTTTTATTTTCTATTTTAATTTATCCCTCATTGCTTAGGGATAATAATCTTAACATAATCTCTCTCTATAAATAGATAGCAACTCTTGTAAAAATAATTCATTCATAGTCAATAAGAAAAACCTGCAGTTCTCAAGATATCATCGCTTCTTATTTTTCTCTTATTTTACAACGGTAAAAACATATGTTTGCCTATTTGCACAATAACATAAGCAAAAGGTATCCAAACAAAATAAAAGTACGATGATGTTGGATACATTCATATTTTAATGTCATTGTGCTATATAATATTTCATTAAGTTGAATAAAATATACACATGAGTTAAGCGGTCTACTGATGAAAGCCTTACAAGTGAATAAGGTGATATTGTGGTGGTTGGGTGTCATTCTAGGTTTACCTCAAGGCAACCCAGAGAATGCAATTATGAAAATATGAAGATAGAAAAGAGCAAGACAGACTAGCTTGGGCTTAGTACAAAACTGTTATAAAAAAATAATGGATTGATCTAGTGCTCTAGAAATTGTTCATTGCATAAAACATGATTCAAATACAAGAAGTGAGCCATTAAATAGTATAGGCTTAGCTCATACAATCATATTTTATGGGAAACGTTAGAAATTCCGCCGTTAAATTATCCGTCCTGGACTTAAACGGAGTAGATAAAATCACCGGTTGTCACATACTCTTATAAAAATGTACTTTTTTTATTCGAATCCAAGACATGACAACCAAATTCTAATTCTTTTGCCACCAAATGGGGCAGCTCATATAATCATGCTAACAATTAACCAAAATAAAACCCAAAAACTCTTAACTTTAAGATAATCAAAATCAATCTTCGTCAATCAAGGACTACTTGAATGTGTTTCCGTCTCAGTCGAATACAAAAGACTAATATGATGATACATTTTGGCTACTTCTTGGAAACAAACAGCCTTCAAGTCAAGACAAAAAATTGAACACAAAGCAATCAGAACCAAAAAAAAAAAAAAAAAAATCAAATCAAATGTATCAAGAAAATAAAACAAAAGTGTCATCTTCCATCTTCTAAAGTGACAGTTAATTGGTTATGAGAGAGTGTTTCAGGTTTACTAAAGGAAGAAGCTCTACTAGAAGTGCATCGCCGGGCCACGAATGCCGGCTGTTTAGGCGTAGGCAGAGTCGCTGTCTCACTTCCAAGCATGAATACAACATTTGACATTGTGGGTCGATCGCTGGGATCTTCTTGTACACATAATAGACCAACTGTTACACACTTCACTACTTCGTTTACATCGCTGCAATTTTCTTGTATTGTCTGGTCCAGCAGATTCATTGCTTTGTCTTCTTTCCACAATTGCCATGCCTGTAGTAACATATATACACTTCAGAATGATCAGTGGATTAATAATAGATTATATCCTTTGCACAAGGTTACTAGTATAAGTTGGGATGGTAATGGGGATGTCCAGTCTCAAACGGTTCTCGTGTCTCTATTATTCGAGATGAAAAAATCATACCAAATGTCAACCGTATTTTTTATTCGATATGCTTTTTCGTCTTGAATCATGATACAATATGGGATTCAGGATTTTCTGCAATCCTGACTATAAGCAGAGTATGGAGATGCTGCTAATGTAAATTACCATTGTTTTTTTATCAGGCTTAATGGTTAATGAAAATTGTAACACACTTACATAGCCTAAAAGGCTCAAATTTTGTTCTGGATGATAAAATCCTGTGCTCCTTTTGCCACTGATGATCTCAAGTACAACCACACCAAAGCTGAAGACATCAGACTTGAATGAGAATAAGCCATCTAATGCATACTCAGGAGACATATACCCACTGCATTAATACCAATTGTAAATTAATCATTAATTCAAGTTAATGGACACAAATTTAAAAGAATGTAAAGCATCTCTGCACAAGACTTACTAAGTTCCAACTACTCTCTTTGTGTTTACAGCAGTTTCATTTCCTCCGAAAATTCTAGCCAGGCCAAAGTCTGAAATTTTTGGATTCATCGCCTTGTCTAGTAGAATGTTGCTGGTTTTCAAATCCCTGTGGATGATCCTCAGCCTAGAATCTTGATGAAGATATAGAAGCCCTCGAGCAATTCCCAATATGATGTTGTAGCGTAGGTTCCAGTCCAATAACGTGCTTAGTTTTTGACCTAGCAAGGTTTCATTTTTTAATTAGGTTTTTTTTTTCAACAACAATAGGAAGGAAATGTAATGTAGAGGCTAACCAAATATGAATGAGTCCAAGCTTTTGTTAGGCATATACTCATAGAGTAACATCTTCTCATCTCCGCTGACACAATAGCCCAAAAGTCTAACAAGATTTCGATGTTGAAGTTTGGCAATCAACACCACCTCATTTTTAAATTCTTCTAAGCCTTGTCCTGAGCAACTGGAGAGTCTCTTCACAGCAATTTCTTGTCCTCCTGGGAATTTAGCCTGATAGTGGAAATCCCACCAAAAAAATAATAATAATAATAATAAAAAATTACATTACTAAGGAAATATGTTGACAATATAGTTTAGTGTGTGTTATTTACCTTGTAAACAGGCCCAAAACCTCCTTGTCCTAGCCTGTTTATGTTTGAGAAGTAATCTGTAGCAGCTAGTATGCTTTCAAAATCAAAAAAAGGTACATCTATGCCTTTTGCATCGTCTTCTTTGAACCGACCTGAATCAATCAAGTCTTTGACATGTCTCTCACTGTCACACAGGTGACGTTCGACATTTCTCTGAATGTTTCCCCTGTTTCCTGGATTCAAAATGGTCTTTGTAACAAGCTAGTAGCTATTTCTGTTTTTAAGCATAATGATCAAATGGTTACTAGTTACCTGGTCCATTGGCCTTTCTTCTTCTTTGCAAATATATATAAAGGATGGTACTTGCCAGGCTAACACAAGTGATTATGCTTATAAAACTTATTGCAATGATCAGAGACAAGGGCATCTTTCCTCTTGAATCCCCATATCTGTGACTCATGTCACCACCTACAAGAATAAACATCTCTATTCATACATGTTAAGTTCACACATATTACTAAATGTTTGATATTTTATATATACACATATAAAATCTAATCCTCCACAAGCTGATATTTTTGCATAAAAGGCACAACAACACTGTATGCTTTTGTTATGATACCGGTCTTACCTTTACTACAACTTAAACTTGAGCTATCCCATTGGTACTCTCTATCACAAAGGCACCTTTTCTTCGCATCTCTTGTTTCATTGCATGATGAATTTGGCCAGCCCTTGCAGTCTGCAAATGAAGAGCAAGTCGGCTCTGGTGGTAGTTCCCATGATATCTCCACTTCATTAGTACCTGTAAGTGGATCTGCATTGCACCAGCCAGTCACATGAAAAGGTGATGACCGCTCAAGGTTCAAAAATTTGCCTCTTGAATTGCCTCCTAAACAATTTTCTCCATCATTGGTTTGGATGACAAATTTTTTAGTTTCCGGATTGATTCTCGTGACTTTGTATTTTCCACCAGGTGCCTGAAAGCTAACCTGGCCTGTAGAGATGTTGCAGCGGAAGCTAAAATACGTAGCATCACCACATTTTGGACCAGTGCTAAGGGGATAAGGAATCAGGTTAGCACCACAAATCTCACAAGTTCTTGGCATTAGTTCTGCAACAAGATGGATTGTCCTGTAAATTTCATTATTATAAACAAGCTTAACTTTGCAAATAATAGTGTTGTGTTCTTCAATTTGGAACTGGAACTTCATATTTAAGTTAAACATTTCCTACTAATGTGACCCATCATAATATGTACTGTTTGGTATAGAGTTTGATGAGTTTATAAGCTAGTTTATACTCTCACTATAATACTTATAAACTAGTTTATATTCTCAATCAATACTCTATCAAACCGTGTCATAGTTTTTATTCTAAAATCAATTGTAAGTTTCATTCACCAATATCAGGACCAAATTAGATAATTAGCCGCCACACTTCAATGGGAAAATTATGTCTTCTAATTCTGTATAATCTTCTTAGAGGCTGCAGAAGCTCAAGTTTGCAAATATTTAATGGTTACTTGGACAGGGCTTAAGCTAATTCTGGGAAAATGCTAATGATTTTGAATTTGGGGATTTGAAGAAGTGTTCTACACCAATATGCTTTTGTTATATTGTTTTTTTCTGCTGCAATTCAAATAGCCAGGAATTTAAGCATTTTTTCATACCTACATCGGAACTTGCCACACGAAGATAGAGGTTACCGCCACCCTCATATTCCTCCTGGAGATTATTGAGATCCACTGACCAAATCCAGCAGGCAGCCCGTTGTGTGATTCCGGCATCTTCATATGAATAAGCCTGGCACTGGCAGTTGTTTAGGCACTCTAATTTGCATTCCATTTCATTCTTAGCCTTAAACTGAGAATCAGGGTTCCCTACATTCATCATATGTAAACTCAAGAATGTGTCACACTCAGCATTTTTGCCACATATAGTAGACTTTCTGGAGCACCCACCTGAAAAGTCTCCGCTATTCCAATTATCCGGCAGGCTAGGATCAAACCCAGGCAAGCACTTGCACAGCACCTTATTATTACTATTACAGATACCAAAATTTCCACAGGCATTATAAACACTGCATCTGTCCCTCGGCTGTGCCCAATTAAGGACCAAACCTTCTCATTTTTCCACTTAAAATACTGAATCTGGCCCGTAAAACTCATGATCATCCTTGTATCACGGTATAATGCTGAAGTGAGAAAAGGCACAGTTTCATTTTGGAAACTTGAGGTGAAATTTGATAGCAAATAAGTCAATGCAGAAGGCATCTCATCAGAACCAATGAATTTACCTGAAACTCCACTTTTCCAGTACCTCATCGATCTTTTCCAAATAATGAACCGGCTATCTCCTTCTTGATCTAGCTGAAAAGTGAAGTTCCCAGGTGCAGGATTATCGTAACTTGTCCAAGAAGTCAATATTATATTTTCATCCATTTTCATGCCTGGAAGAAATGTATCAGTTGGATTATCAAAACTCTGCCACACAGTACTTCCCAAATGACTTTCTTGATCTTCATCACTGATGACAAGATTCCCACTGTCCATTAACTTTGCTATTCTGTTCATAGAAGACGAACTTTCAAGGTTTGTCGACCAATAAGTTCTCCCATTTCCATCAAACACCTTAAGGTTGCCATCTGCTGCAATGGCAAAAACTCCAGTATCATCTAAAACTGGATTGTCCCTATTGGCAACCCATACAACTGTTTGAGGATTAGACCCGTAATACCATATTCCGACATATCTTCTATGATCAGAGCTCCCATTAGGAGTAAAGAATCCTAGTTCAAATTTGTTGCCAGTTGAAACAAGACTCCCTCCTTTACTGTCACTGATCAAATTGTCTATTGTTGCTATTGTATCTCTAGCTGAGCAATATATAAAAGAAGTGCAAAACAGTAATACATACCATCTAATGATGAATGTGTTTATGATCTTTCTTCTTTTTCCTGTCATCATGAAAGGATGTAAAAAGATTTTAATTTTTTTTTCTATCTTAACTAGAAAGCTTGCACTAGTATGCTAATCATCAAGTTTTTTTACTGATGGGTTTTTGGATTATCAACGGTGCCCCCACGTGGTGACTTAGTCAATAAGTTACAGTAGATTAGAGTGAAAATGTTTGCATAATTGAATAATTGTCTAAAGTTAAAAGCGACAGTCTTGTCCTATTCTAGAATAAAGATTTTTTTTTTTTTTTTTTGTGTATTGAAGAGGCAGAGCTTCCTTTTATGCCCTGTCCAAGAAGCTGAAGCATTATAGAAGAAAAGGGGGGAAATCAAATCAAAAAGCTATTCAATGAAGATAAATTATAATGTTCTAACAATAACCTTGGCTCTATGCAAAATGATTGCTGCACCAATTTGAGTGGCAAATTACTAGGCAAAATTGAATTATTGAAACAGCAAGGTAGCTGCTAGCAAGGTCAAGATCTTTGAAATTTTGTCTTAATCATCTTTTGTTTTTTATAGCTGTCCCCTAGCCCCCCTTGTCTTACTTTCTTCATCTTCTAGATAGAAGATCAAAGGCAAGGCATGATTGCTCTTTATTTATATTATTTTGATGATAGTGACCCATGAAGACTGTTGACCTAGGCTTATGCAGACATTAAAGTGGTGACTATGCTTCATGTGATATATATGCAGCATAAACCAAGGCCAGATTCACCATGACAAACATTTTGTTTCTCGTTATTCACGCTTATTGTCTGGCAAGTTTTGTGGGTGATTCTGCTAACAGTTTTCCAGGAATTCTGATGAAAAAAACTAAGAAAAATGACCACTGCACTTACATTTATTATAATTTTATTCAACATTATTTCAACAATAATAAAATATCACCTTCCTATAGAAACCAACATTTGATGTACAGGAAACTGATTCTCCAAGATTATTGACCTTCTAAAGTAAGTGTTAATTCGTTGTTTGATTCCGGCTATATTAAACGAAGGTTTGGAACCCTAAGTTTCAAATTTCAGGTACATTCTTATTACAATCAAGAAATGCTCGGATGGATAGAGACAATGGCATCAGAAGGACCAACCTCCATACTCACTTGACCACTCAACATTAAAGTTCCCGACATCAAACTCATGAAACTCGTTAAAACATGTCCTAAGCCTTGGTCCAGTTTACTCAAATACTACAATGCATGAGTTAGATCGAGGAGAACAGAAGATCGATGAAAACAATCAAAATCTACTATAAGGAATACACTTTAAATTAAGCTCATTAAAACAATATTGATATATACTCACATGTCTATTACATTAATTTTTTGTTCTTTCCTTGGTTGTTTATCAAAAAATCACACACGGATCTTTTTGACTTAAATATTAGAGGATTTTCACCAATAACAACTCTGGTGACCCCCGTCAACAACACACTGAGTGTTTGTATCGCTAAAGATTTGAATTTCAATTTTCAAAAGCATATTGGAGTGATTACATATGGAAAATATACTATAAATGTTCATTGGAGCAGAGAATGAGCACGCAATTGTGTTAAACGGATAACAACTGTGAAAAGGTCTAACCTTTTGTTGCATGTATAGATTGATTTAAAATCTTTTCCCTCTTATGTGATGCAGATAGTGTTGGAAAAATGCTTATTTATAAGCATTTTGAGGCTCAATTTTAAGCATGGTCCACTTCGTGTTAGTGGTTGTTTTGAATGATTCGGATACTCCTCCGTGAGTACTTCGAAATGGTATATTCATATGCTTAAAATGGTGCTTGGGTGAATGAGAAATTGTTGCTCAAAGTTCACAATTTTCAAGCCTTTTGTAATTCCATAACAGCTAATTTAATTAGCTTGGTGGTTACAAAGTTTAATCTCCATAAGTGCTAATCTAATTAGCTTGGTGGTTATATAGTTTAATTTCCATTAGTGCTAATTTAATTAGCTTAGTGGTTACAACAATGTGTAACATCTCCCATTATGAAATTTAATTGGCAAGTTAATTTCTATTAATTGAGATGTGTTTTTCTTTTCCTATATAAACAACATCAGTTCTTGTTTTCAAAATATGAAATAGAAAATAGAGAAAGACATAGCACACACACGAAAGATCATTTTCTTTTTTTGTTAAAAGGAGAGTTCAAACACTTTGTGGTTCGTTGGATACGAGTCTGGTGGTGCCCTTTCTCGTACGTTTCCGTTGTATCCTGGGAAACAATCGTCTCACGTTCTACTGCACCTACGGTAGGGGACGAATTTGTTTTAAGGATATTGTTGTTTTACAACAAGCCTCGGGAAAGTTCTGATTTGCCTCAGCTTCAGCTTCTGCCTCTGCCTGCCATCAGCATCTGCCAACAGCCTCTGCTCAGCATCAGCATCTGCCAACAGCCTCTGCCTCAGCTTCAGCTTAGCCTCGCTCATCCTCTGCCTCAGCATCAGCATCTGCCAACAGCCTCTGCCTCAGCTTCAGCTTCGCTTCATCTTCTGCCTCTGCCTGACTCAGCATCTGCAACAGCCTCAGCTCAGCATCAGCCTCTGCCAACAGCCTCTGCCTCAGTCTTCTGCCTCTGCTTTCAGCCTCAGCCTCTGCCTGTCAGCCTCTGCCTCAGCCTCTGCATCTGCCTCTGCCTCGCTCATCAGTCCCTACCTCCGCTTCAGGGTCTGCCGTTAGGGTCTGCTCCGAGGATAATAATTATAATTGTAATTTTGTCATATTCGGATTTCCCAATTACCGTGTAATAATTGTAATAATTGTTATCTACAGTCTTAAAACAAATTCGACTCTGTGGATATGGAAATCAGTCCAAACACAGTAGATCCGAATATGGCAGCCTCTTCGGCTGGCCAGAATGTTGTGGCAGCCCCCGTGGCTGACCAAAGTGCAGTGGCAGCCCCTTCGGCTGGCCAACTTGCATCAGCCTCTGGGCTTAATATGGCAGCCGTTGTGGCTGGCCAAGGTGTTTCTGCCTCAATGGCTAGACAACCTGTTGGACATGTGAGCCATGTCAATCCTGCTGCGGAAAAACCTGAAAAATTCAGTGGTCAGAATTTCAAAAGGTGGCAACAGAAAATGTTCTTCTACCTGACCACGTTGAACCTTGCGAGGTTTCTAAAGGAAGATGCTCATGTACCCAAAGAGGGTGAGATTGATATCCAAGTCATCAGTGCCATTGAAGCTTGGAAACATTCTGAATTCCTATGTCGGAATTATGTGCTGAATGGGCTAAGTGATTCCTTGTACAGTGTGTACGCTGGAATGAAAACAGCTAAAGGGCTTTGGGAATCTTTAGATCGAAAATATAAAACTGAGGATGCCGGTACTAAGAAATTTGTCGTAGGCCGTTTCCTAGAGTTTAAAATGATTGATTCCAAAACTGTGATAAGCCAAGTACAAGAACTGCAGATTATTCTAGCAGAAATTCATGCTGAGGGAGAGAGTTTAAGTGAAACCTTCCAAGTAGCCTCGATAATTGAGAAACTACCACCTGGTTGGAAAGATTTCAAGAATTATTTAAAGCATAAGCGAAAAGAAATGAGCATTGAAGACTTGGTTCTTAAGCTAAGAATTGAGGAAGATAACCGAGTTTCTGAAAAGAGAGGAATGACTCATGAGGCCAAAGCAAATGTTGTCGAACATGGCCATAAGAACAAGAACCTCAAGAACAAAGGGTCAAAGATGGGCCCTAAAGGAGGAGTTTCCAAGAAATCAAAATTTCAAGGAAAATGCTTCAACTGTGACAAAATGGGTCACAAGTCTTCTGAGTGCAGACTGCCGAAGAAGAAAAAGAAACAAGAGGCTAATGTGCTAGAAAACATGACTCAAGATGTTTCAGACATTAACCTTTCTGCTGTGGTTTCTGAGGTGAATCTGGTGGGTTCTAACCCAAGAGAGTGGTGGATTGATACTGGTGCCACTCGACATGTATGCTCAGACAAGAGCATGTTTTCTTCATTTGAGCCTGCTGAAAATGGGGAAAAGATATACATGGGAAATTCAGCAACATCTGAGATAGAAGGTCAAGGAAAGGTGATTCTGAAGATGACCTCTGGGAAAGAGTTGACTCTGAACAATGTTCTGTATGTACCTGAAATACGGAAGAATTGTGTCTGGATCGCTTCTGAACAAGCATGGATTCCGGATGGTGTTCGAGTCTGATAAAGTAGTTTTGACTAAAAATGGGATGTATGTGGGAAAAGGGTATGTAACTGATGGGCTTTTTAAGCTCAATGTAATGGTTGTTAAACCCAAAAATATCAATAAAGCTAGTTCTTCTGCTTATATTGTTGAGTATTCTAATCTTTGGCATGGTAGATTAGGACATGTTAATTTTAATTCATTGCGAAAGTTAATTAACATGAATCATATTCCCAATTTTAAAATTGATAACAAACATAAGTGTGATACTTGTGTTGAGGCAAAACTAACAAGATCATCTTTTCATAGTATTGAAAGAAACTCTGAACCACTTGATCTAATTCATACCGATGTATGTGATTTTAATTCAATACAATCGAGAGGCGGTAATAAATATTTTATTACCTTTATTGATGATTGCACAAGATTTTGCTATGTGTATTTAATGAAAAGCAAGGACGAAGCTATAGAGAAATTTGTTCTCTATAAGAATGAAGTTGAGAACCAACTGAATAAAAGAATTAAGGAGTTAAGAAGTGATCGTGGTGGTGAGTATGTTTTCCCTTTTGAATCACTTTGTGAACAAAATGGAATCATACATCAAACCACAGCTCCTTATTCGCCTCAATCCAATGGGATTGCGGAACGTAAGAATCGTACCTTGAAAGAGATGATGAACGCTATGTTAATCAGCTCTGGCTTACCTCAGATTATGTGGGGAGAAGCTGTCTTATCAGCTAATTACCTTTTAAATAAGGTACCACGGAAAGAAGCAGGGAAAACTCCTTATGAAATGTGGAAAGGAAGAGTACCTTCCTATAAATTCCTACGAGTGTGGGGGTGTCTTGCCAAGGTAGTCATTCCTCCACCTAAAAAGGTGAAGATAGGACCAAAAACTGTTGATTGCATTTTCATAGGATATGCACATAACAGTAATGCTTATCGATTTCTTGTGCATGAGTCTAATGTACCAGATATTCACAAGAATACGATAATGGAATCGAGGAATGCATCATTTTTCGAATACGTTTTTCCTTGTAAAACTAATTCGAATTCAGATGTGCACAAACGGGCACATGAGACTATCATTGAAGATAGTCAGGACCGAGAACAAATTAATGTTCCAGAGGATCAACAAGTTGTTGAACCTGAACTAAGACGTAGCAAAAGAGCTAGAACGGAAAAATCATTTGGTCCAGATTTTCTGACATTTTTGCTAGAGAATGATCCTCAAAGCTATAACGAAGCTGTAAGGTCAGCTGATGGTGCCTTGTGGAAAGATGCCATCAATAGTGAAATTGAATCCATCTTACAAAATCACACCTGGGAGTTAGTGAATCTTCCTCCAGGATGTAAACCTTTAGGGTCCAAGTGGATTTTCAAAAGGAAAATAAAGGCAGATGGATCAATTGACAAGTACAAAGCAAGACTTGTAATTAAAGGTTATAGACAACGTGAAGGTCTTGATTACTTTGATACTTATTCTCCTGTAACGAGAATAAATTCCATAAGGATGATACTAGCGATTGCAGCTTTGCGCAATCTTGAGGTACATCAGATGGATGTGAAAACAGCCTTTCTGAATGGAGATTTAGATGAAGAAATCTACATGGAACAACCTGAAGGTTTTATAGCTCCAGGACAAGAAAAGAAAGTCTGTAAGTTAGTTAAATCCTTGTATGGATTGAAACAAGCCCCGAAACAGTGGCATAAAAAGTTTGATGACACCATGTTGGCAAATGGTTTTAAAATCAATGAATGTGATAAATGCATTTATGTCAGAGAGACAGAAGTTGGCTATGTCATTTTATGTCTCTACGTTGATGACATACTGATTGTCGGGAGTAATGTCAAAATGGTGAAATCTACCAAGAATATGCTGAAATCCAAGTTTGACATGAAAGACATGGGTCTTGCAGATGTCATTCTGGGAATAAAGATCTCGAGAAGTCCAGATGGACTTATTCTTGATCAGTCGCACTATGTGGACAAAATTCTTGGTAAATTCAACGATGATGATTCAGCTGTGGCTAGAACTCCTTTAGATGTGAGTTTACACCTATCAAAGAATAGGGGAGATGGTATATCTCAAGTAGAATACTCTAGAGTGATCGGGAGTTTGATGTATCTATCGAGTTGTACAAGGCCTGATATAGCCTGTACAGTAAACAAGCTCAGCAGATATACGAGTAATCCAGGGGTTGATCACTGGAAAGCAATAGTGAGAGTACTTAGGTACTTACGTTTTACTCGTAATTATGGGTTGCACTATCATAGATATCCAGCTGTAGTCGAAGGATACAGTGATGCTAATTGGATATCTGACATGAAAGACTCAAAGTCTACTAGTGGTTATGTGTTTACACTAGCAGGTGCAGCTATATCATGGAAATCCTCCAAACAGACTGTGATAGCCAGATCTACAATGGAATCAGAATTCATTGCATTAGACAAGTGTGCTGAAGAAGCAGAATGGCTTCGAAATTTTCTAGAGGATATTCCAAGTTGGCCTAAGCCAGTGCCAGCAATTTGCATTCATTGCGATAGTCAATCTGCAATTGGAAGGGCACATAACAATATGTATAATGGTAAGTCTAGACATATTCGTCGTAGACACAATACCGTTAGACAATTACTCTCTACTGGAGTTATTTCGATTGACTATGTAAAGTCAAAGGATAACATTGCGGATCCGCTAACCAAAGGGTTAAATAGAGAGTTAGTTGTGAAATCATCGAGGGGAATGGGACTGAAGCCCATTAGATAAATGTTTATTACGAAGGAAAACCCAACCTTGTTGACTGGAGATCCCAAGAACTAGGTTCAATGGGACAACCTACTCGTAAAAGACATAATTGGATCACTGTGGGGGTTACCCTCTAGTCCATTCCTATGATGAAATGAAACAGTGATGCTCGTATGGATAGAGGTTAAGCAAAAGCTTTTAATGATTCTTATGCGTCGGGAATCCGAGCAGAGTATTACGAGATACTCTTAAATAAGAAATCACCTATGTGAGAGAGAAGTGGGGCCGCTTCAAAGGGAATTGTACGGGGCACAATTTTAGAAACTCTTGCAGAACCAGGTAGATGTTCATGGCCAAAATGAACATAATAATGAGAACTCAAATGTGTAGGTAAAATATCTGTGTGATATGTGTTCTCCAATTACATGAACGGCAGTACAGTTCAATGACATCGCGTCAACTGTCAGCCAGTAATGAGATATATTTTCACAAGGGAAGGTTCAAAGGCTGTGGCCTACCTATCCTATGCAGGTGTTGAACCGTTGAACTCTTCTAGGTCAAAATAAAATGTTTTATAAAAATAATTTTATTCGACGTTTTTCGCCAATTTCATTCATGTGGGGGATTGTTGGAAAAATGCTTATTTATAAGCATTTTGAGGCTCAATTTTAAGCATGGTCCACTTCGTGTTAGTGGTTGTTATTGAATGATTCGGATACTCCTCCGTGAGTACTTCGAAATGGTATATTCATATACTTAAAATGGTGCTTGGGTGAATGAGAAATTGTTGCTCAAAGTTCACAATTTTCAAGCCTTTTGTAATTCCATAACAGCTAATTTAATTAGCTTGGTGGTTACAAAGTTTAATCTCCATAAGTGCTAATCTAATTAGCTTAGTGGTTATATAGTTTAATTTCCATTAGTGCTAATTTAATTAGCTTAGTGGTTACAACAATGTGTAATATCTCCCATTATGAAATTTAATTGGCAAGTTAATTTCTATTATTGAGATGTGTTTTTCTTTTCCTATATAAACAACATCAGTTCTTGTTTTCAAAATATGAAATAGAAAATAGAGAAAGACATAGCACACACACGAAAGATCATTTTCTTTGTTTTGTTAAAATGAGAGTTCAAACACCTTGTGGTTCGTTGGATACGAGTCTGGTGGTGCCCTTTCTCGTACGTTTCCGTTGTATCCTGGGAAACAATCGTCTCACGTTCTACTGCACCTACGGTAGGGGACGAATTTGTTTTAAGGATATTGTTGTTTTATAACAAGCCTCGGGAAAGTTCTGATTTGCCTCAGCTTCAGCTTCTGCCTCTGCCTGCCATCAGCATCTGCCACAGCCTCTGCCTCAGCATCAGCATCTGCCAACAGCCTCTGCCTCAGCTTCAGCCTCAACTTCATCCTCTGCCTCAGCATCAGCATCTGCCAACAGCCTCGCCCTCAGCTTCAGCCTCGCTTCATCTTTGCCCTACCTGACTCAGCCTCTGCCAACAGCCTCTGCCTCAGCCATCAGCATCTGCCAACAGCCTCTGCCTCAGCATCAGCATCTGCCTCAACAGCCTCTCCTCACAGGTCTCTCAGGATCATATTCTGCCTCTGCTTTCAGCCTCAGCCTTGCTGTCAGCCCTGCCTTAAGCCTCTGCCATCTGCCTCTGCCCTGTTCATCAGTCCCTGCCTCCGCTTTCAGGGTTCTGCCGTTAGGGTCTGCTCCGAGGATAATATTATAATTGTATTTTGTCATATTCGGATTTTTCCCCAATTACCGTTGTAATAATGTAATAATGTTATCTACGATTAGATTAAATCTTTTCATAAGTTTTTAACTTAATTCAAGATTAGGATTTAAAGTTGTTGGAGGCGGATTTTGATTCTCAGGGCAATATGAGAATATTACTCCTGGACAATCCTCCCTCAATAGTGAATTTGTTGGTTATGTGGACTAAAAGCAAAACTTAGCAAAAGACAAAAATACACAAATCGACAAGGAAAATTTACGTGGTCGGCGGATTTTGGTCCGACCTACGTCCACGGGCACAAGAAAGGATGATACTTTTATTACTCAAACACGCTCTCAGCTCTGCTTCTGGTTTTTTACAAGTCTGATGGTAATGATTCTCATCTTGATATTGATTCTCTTCTTTCCCCCTCCGTTTAAGCATACTCTACCCTCCTATTATAATAGTGCAGAAATCATATTCCTTCTTTTACAAGGGTTTCCTAGTTGAAACAATTTCTCTTTCCCATAAGGATTCCTAGTCAAAAACTACATTTACTTCCTTTATCATACTAGGACATTGACTTACTAGTTTACCCCATGAAAGTAGGATAACTTTTCATCTTATCCGTAAAAACATGATGCCTTATCTTCCTGAGCACGCCTCGCCATGTGCTCGGTCTTCATGAGGTCGGTCACAATGGTATTTTGAACTAAGAATGCTGCTACCGATCTAATAATTGCCCGGTCATCTGAACCCAAGTGCTCGGTCACTAATCGTAAAGTTCCCGCCCTTACTGTTGACTCTTTAGTGGTCGGGTCGGCATTAATAATCTTGACTGAGAAGTGAATTACCTTTTTTACCCCTGTCGTGCTGCTTATATAACATAGTGCCTGAAAACACCATCAACATCTGTCCCCTAGTTCTCGGTTCCAACGAGTATGCAAGTTGGTGCCGGGAACTATATAAAGATGGTGTGCTGATCGCCTTGCTGGTTGTCGCTCCAGAAATCATAGAGAAATTGCCTTCGCCATCAACTAAGTCTTCTGTTTCTATCTTCATTTCCTCGGTTATTGGAGATGCTGACCCTATTCAGAACGATTCTCCACCTCAAAGCAAATTGCTTACTTGGGTCGTTCCATCAGGAGATGAAGTTCCTCTTGTTGTCCAAACTAAAAATGACTCATCCTCTGTAATATTTGTACCAGAGATTTAGAGGTCATGACTCCTGACTGATCCAATCTTGATTGCGAGGTTTGCCTCTGAGCTAACGATGATGTGCTCGGTGGCATGTGATCCTGTCTCGAGCTGTGAGAGATGCTCGGACCTGGGGGAATGTTTCGTCCCCAGTCCGAAGGACTGACTCGGTGGGACGCAACCCGACCCCGAATGAAGAGAGGCACTTGGACCTGGGGGAATGTTATGTCCCTAGTCCGAAGGGCTGACTCGGTGGGACGTACCCCGACCCCGAGCTGAGAAAGGCACTTGGACTTGGGGGAATGTTACGTCCCCAGTCCAAAGAGGTAGACTCGGTGGGACGTAACCCGACCCCGAATGAAGAGAGGCACTTGGACCTGGGGGAATGTTACGTCCCCAGTCCGAAAGGCTGATTCGGTGGGACGCAACCCGACCCCGAATGAAGAGAGGCACTTGGACCTGGGGGAATGTTACGTCCCCAGTCCGAAAGGCTGATTCGGTGGGACGCAACCCGACCCCGAATGAATAGAGGCACTTGGACCTGGGGGAATGTTAAGTCCCCAGTCCGAAGGGCTGACTCGGTGGGACGTACCCCGACCCCGAGCTGAGAAAGGCACTTGGACCTGGGGGAATGTTACGTCCCCAGTTTGAAGGAGCCGACTCGGTGGGACGTAACCCGACCCCGAGCTGACATAAACATCGATCTCGGCGGTACAAGAGCAGACCCGAGCTGGAAAGAAAACATCTGACCTCAGCGGAACGAATCCAGCCTTGAGTCGATTTAACCAAGCGGCTTTGACGGAATGATTCCAGCCCCGAGCCGATTAATCAAGTGGCATCGGCGGAACGAATCCAGCCCTGAGTCAATTTAACCAAGCAGCCTCGGCGGAATGAATCCAGCCCCGAGCCAATTAATCAAGTGGCATTGGCGGAACGAATCCAGCCCTGAGCCGATTAATCAAGTGGGACTTATTCAGAAGGGAAGTGAATCAACCTTTCGAAACCCTACCGAATCTGGCACGGGCGTCCCCTTACCAGACCAGTAAAAAACAAAAACAAATCTCTGGAAAATAAAATTAAAAGGTGGGGGTTACTTAGCACTTGTTCCAAAGCAAAACTTTTCACAAGTGTAAACAACAGCACAGATGCCTCAAAACAGCGTCCTGTCCGAGGCCTCCAAATCACAATTCTGAATCTTTTAATTCAGTGTCCCGGCGAACAAGGATTTGGATCAGGAGAGCATTTGAATGTTAAGGGCACATCCTCTATACGTCGGGTTACTGTGGAGCCTATGTATTGTACGAGGGATCCTCCTTACCACACTGGAGCAGGCACACGCTACAGGGGCGTAACGCATCCTCGTGCTGCGGCTCTCTTGGATCCAAATGATGAATGGATCAAAGAGTGTCCGGGATACTAAGGGTATATTCCTCCTTAGGTCCGGCATCACTGGAGTTAGCAATCATCCCGGGGGCATCATCATCCCCCGTGTTATGCTTTCCCACGGATCCATTACATCGGGTAAGTAAGGATCAAAGAGTGTTCGAAACATTAAGGGCATATTTCTCCTTATGTTCGCCACGGGTATCATCCCTCCCCGTACTATGCTTCTCACGGATCTTATGCATCGAGTATGTCCCTGAGGACCCCGAGCCAAGAGAGATACTTGGTTCTGGTGGAATGTTACGTCCCCAGTCCGAAGGGCTGACTCGGTGGGACGTACCCCGACCCCGAGCAGAAAAAGGCACTTGGACCTGGGGGAATGTTTCGTCCCCAGTCCGAAGGGCTGACTCGGTGGGACGTACCCCGACCCCGAGCTGAAAAAGGCACTTGGACCTGGGGGAATGTTACGTCCCCAGTCCGAGGGGCTGACTCGGTGGGACGTCCCCCGACCCCGAGCTGAAAAAGGCACTTGGACCTGGGGGAATGTTACGTCCCCAGTCCGAAGGGCTGACTCGGTGGGACGTCCCCCGACCCCGAGCTAAAGAGACATTTGGTTCTGGGGGAATGTTCCGTCCCCATGCCAATAAGCACGACTCGGTGGGATATAACCCGACCCCTGAGTCGAATAGTATAGCAGCCTCGGCGGAACGAGATCCAACCCCGAGCCGATGAAGAGGCCTCGGCGGAAAGAACTCCAGCCCCGAGCCGATTATTGAAGTGGCCTCGGCGGAATGAACTCCAGCTCCGAGCCGATGATTGAAGTGGCATCGGCGCCAACTGTCCTCTGTAATGGGCGTTGAGTATGTCCCCCGTTTGAAGATGTCCGGATACTCTTTTAGACATTCTAGTAGCCTCTGTCTCAGGGTCTTGTCCAAGCCTCCCCCTATCTTTATGTTTTTTCCCGGTCCGAAAAGTTATATCCCTTATAATTCCTCAGCCGCCGCTAGCCGGGCTATTCTGTTTGGCCGAGGACTAGGATCTCCACTGGCTTTTCCTCCGTCTTCATTCCTCTGCCGTTTTTTGGTACCCTCATCAATGCAGAGGGTTTCTCGTGAGAGAGTTGCAAAGCAGCTGCGGGCTGCCTTCTGACTCCGCATGCGATCCCGACCCCTTCCCGGGTGTCTCCTGTATCTGTTTTGAGGTTTGTCCTCCAATTGGCCATCTCTTTTTTTTAACCAAGATTTTACCTCGCTATTTGGGCCGCCATGTCGCCTTCTGTGATCTTCTTCATGTCTGTTGCGCCGGGTGCGATGTTCCTTACGCCTTGGAATCTCCCGCACAGTTTCGTCGTACTATGTGTCTCCTCTTCTACTGTAGCGGAGACTATCATAAGAGGAATATGTCGAACGTCTCTCTTTTTCTTCTTCCCATGTATCATCTGCTTGTGAATCTTCTTCCACCACTATGGATTTTATCCCGTAAGGCCCCCTCATCCTAGATCCATCGTCCTCACTTGTATCCACAACCCTCTTTCCATCTGCTATCTCTCATCTTCTTTGATTCGCTCTGGTTTCAGGCTTCTCGCGGTTCCCCCCTTCCAATCTCTCCAGTCGGTCCATCATGGTTTTTAGGAGGGCCTGACTATCCTCCATGTCCTTCCTTATGCTTTCTTCTATCTTATTCATCCAATCTGTGGCCGAATTCCCCTACGATTGGTGATTTCCGCCTTCTGTCATCGTCTTACTACGCGAACCACTTTTTGTTGAGTTCCCCACAGACGGCGCTAACTGTTGACGGCTGATTTTGATCTCAGGGCAATATGAGAATATTACTCCCGAGATAATCCTCCCTCAATAGTGAATTTGTTTGGTTATGGGGGACCAAAAGCAAACTTAGCAAAAGACAAATAATAAACCAATCGACAAGGAAATTTAACGTGGTTCGGCGGATTTTGGTCCGACCTACGTCCACGGGCACAAAAAATGATGATACTTTTATTACTCAAACACGCTTCTCAGCTCTGCTTCTGGTTTTTTTACAAGTCTGATGGTAATGATTCTCATCTTGATATTGATTCTCTTCTTCTTCCCCTCCGTTTAAGCATACTCTACCCTCCTATTTATTATAGTGCAGAAATCAGATTCCTTCTTTTACAAGGGTTTCCTAGTTGAAACAATTTCTCTTTCCCATAAGGATTCCTAGTCAAAAACTACCTTTACTTCCTTTATCATACTAGGACATTGACTTACTAGTTTACCCCATGAAAGTAGGATAACTTGTCATCTTATCCGTAAAAACATGATGCCTTATCTTCCTGAGCACGCCTCGCCATGTGCTCGGTCTTCATGAGGTCGGTCATAATGGTATTTTGAAGTAAGAATGCTGCTACCGATCTAATAATTGCCCGGTCATCTGAACCCAAGTGCTCGGTCACTAACCGTAAAGTTCTCGGCCCCTTACTGTTGACTCTTTAGTGGTCGGGTCGGCATTAATAATCTTGACTGAGAAGTGAATTACCTTTTTTACCTCTGTCGTGCTACTTAAATAACATAGTGCCTGAAAACACCATCAACAAAAGTTCAAGAAAATTTAAGATTCGCAAGATACAGTAAGAAAAAAGATTTTGGCTGAATTCAAGTGAAGACAAAGTTCAAGATTCAAGACCAAACCCACCATGATAATTGATGAGCGACCAATATGCATATATTTGCTACCCCTCTAACTTGATGTTTTGTGAGTTATCTCAAGTTTTATGAACGTTTTGATGTGTTTTGGGTTCGTTTTGTTGGTAAAGATAATATCAAGACTCAATGGAATCATCGGGGGATAAAAGCGGCAAAATGTGGAGCAATTTGGGAAAAATTCGGAGTCAAAACGCGCGTCCCGAAGCTGGATTGCGAGTCGCGACACGCGAACAACGAAACAAGGCCGAGAGTTGAGCGAAGGCACATCGCGACGCTGGCCTTAGCGCATCGCAACGCGCCAGTGAAAGTGAAGAGTGCATTACAACGTGATCAATGCGCGTCCCGACGCGTGTTGCGGAACCAAATTCGGTCCAGACTCGATTTTAAGCAGGTAACACTCCTCAGAACTTCTATATAAGTAACAACTCATCCCAAAACCTAGAGGGAGTTCCATAACCTAATTTTACAGCCACCAAAAGATATTCTTGAAGGAGAAGATAAAAACACATCAAATGAGCACATCACAGGAACTCAACAGGAATAAGCGAAGGACTGGCGATCTCGACAGAGTTTCTTCTTTCCTTTACTTCCTTAATGTTTTGTTTATCTTTGTTTCATTATTCAGTGTTTAAGAAGAAGCATGTGTAGTAACTAAACCTCCAATCTGGGGTTGTGATGAAACGCATATTTATGAAATTATAAATTGATTTTCTTATATTTTGTGTGATGTTTTGGTTTATTTATTGAATCTTATGCTTAATGCTTCATGTTGTCTGATCACCAATAGGATTGATGTGGTAAACTTAGATGAACTTGACAAAGGAATTTTAGGTTTAGCTTTAGATTCAATAGCACACGATTTCATCTTAGGGATTTCCCTCCAGGATAGAAATATACATGTAGGACGGGTGTAGCCATAATTGGAACTTGTTCGTAATGATTTTGGGGTGATTTAGTTGACATAGAAATATAGTTAATTATGTTACTTTGGATATTTTCATTCGAACATCGAAAGAGGCTTGTGGATATCCTAGTGTTCTAGGTTAATAAACTAATATATTACACAAATATAGGATAACTGATTCATCTTTAGAATAATACTTGGTGGATTCACAACCCTGGATGTTTTCTCTCTATGATTATCTCTATAAACTTCCAATTTATATTTATTTGCATTAGTCTTAGTTCAAACTTAAATTAAAATCACATTTAATTTTAATTAGATACTCGTAGGTAATTAGTCTTAATAATTAGTAACGTAGGTGATAAGTCCTCATGGGATCGATAACTTTTTATACTACTTGAGCGATACGTGTGGTTACGTAACGTGTGAAAATCATAATCAAATTTTTGGCGCCGTTGTCGGTGACTTATTATAACCTTTATTATTAATTTTAGGCCTAAGTACTTTCCTAGTATCTAGTCAATCTTTTTATTTTTATTTTGATCACTCTAGTTCTAAGTAAGGTTCTAGTACTATTATATGAAACGAAATAGAAGCTGTGAAATCCTTCTGCTTGACCCAGAAATCAAAAGAACCATCCGACAGTTGAGAAGAGATAAGCGAGAAGATCAAGAGGCGCAGCTCAACATGAACAATCAATCACCTGAACCCTTGGAAGAAGCACCACCAATTTCAATTCGGGATAGGACAATCCTTGTGGTTGACGGGTTCATCTCTTGCATTGTCTTGCCACTCTTGCCTGCAAACACATGAGATATTAAGACATGCATTCAGATGATTCAGCAGTCGATGTAGTTTGGGGGTGGTGCACTCGAAGATCCAAAAGCCCACATCAGCAGCTTCCTGGAAGTGTGCGGCACATTTAATTATAACCAAAAGGCAGGGAAAGCAACGCGCTTGTGAGCTTTTCCATACTCCCTAAGGGATAGAGCGAAGGGATGGCTAAATTCATTACTAGATGGGTCCATCAGAACTTGGGCAGACTTAGCAACAAAATTCCGTACAAAATACTTTCCCCCAACTATGACTGAAAAATTAAGAAATGACATCACATCATTCGTGCAGTATGACTCTGAAACTCTTTACGAGGCATGTGAGAGGTATAAAGAGATGATACAGAAGTTCCCCCATCATGAGATTGCTAAATGGCTACAAGTACAAACCTTCTACAATGGGCTTAGTTGGATGATGAAGTCCATGGTGGATGCAGCCGCAGGAGGTGCACTTATGGGAAAAAGGGAACATCAAGCATGAGACGTATTAGAAAAATGGCTAACAATAATTCCTTGTGGCCAACAGATAGGAATATGCCCCCAATGAGTAGCAGGCGTACACAAGGTCGGGCTCAATCCAATTGTTAGTGCCAAACTCGACCAAATTTGCAAATGCCTAGAGGTTTTGGGTATGCAAGCTCTGAATAATGTTGGTGCCACAAGTACAAGATATATGGGAGGACCAAATGGAGAGTCACATAATCAATATAGCGAATCTGTCAACTATGTGAACAACTTCAACAGACCAGGCCATAACCCCTATTCGAACAGCTATAATCTTGGGTGGAAAGATCATCATAATTTTGGGTGGAAAAATAACCAATGGGCAGGACCACATGATAGAGCACATGGCCAATAGCAGAATAGAGAAGCTATTCAGGAGAGCAAGCCACCCATAGAAGAGCTATTAATGCAAGTAGTGAATCACAACAAGCTTCTCACAGAGCAAATCATGGAAAATTCCAAGAACACTACAAGATTAGAGGCATTAATATTTAGCCAAGCTTCATCTTTAAAGACATTAGAGAGTCAACTGGGACAATTGGCAAGTTGGCAACACTACAGACCATTGGGTTCCCTCCCGAGTGATACATAACATAACCCAAGGATCCAGAATAATGAGTCATGCAATGTTATCACATTGAAGAGTGAGACTGTTATTGACAAGGACATTGGGGTAGAGAAACCTAACGACAATGATGCATAGCCAACCAAAGAAAAGAGGAGAGATGAAGGAAAGCCTAAAGCGGCAAACCCAACAGAGTATCCACCTCCTTTATTCCCTCAGTGATTGCAACCACACAAGCTAGATAAGGAGTTTTCAAAATTCTTAGAGATCTTCAAGCAATTGCATATCAATATTCTGTTCGCCGAGGCCTTAGAACAAATGCCCAGCTATGTGAAGTTTTTGAAAGACATCTTGTCAAATAAGAAGAAGCCGGGCGAGTTTAAAACTATGGCCCTCACCGAGGAATGTAATGCAATTATACAGAAGAAGCTGCCACCTAAGCTGAATGACCCTGGTAGTTTTACCATACCATGTACCATTGGTAACCATTACTTTGGTAAAGCTCTGTGTGATTTGGGTGTGAGCATTAACGTAATACCGCTGTCTATTTACCAGAAATTGGGTTTGTGAGAGGCGAGCCAACAATAGTTACGTTGCAGCTAGCAGATAGATCTCTCACATACCCTCAAGGCAAAATAGAGGACGTGCTGGTAAAATTGGACAAGTTCATCTTTCCCGCAGACTTCATAGTTTTAGACATGGAGGAAGACAGTAAAGTTCCTATCATACTCGGATGACCCGTCTTAGCAACAGGCAGAACGTTGATCGAGGTGCAGAAGGGTGAGCTGACTATGAAAGTACAAGATAAAGAAGTGACTTTTCATGTCTTCAAAGCCATGATATGCCCGTAAAATGATGAAGAATGCCACATGATAGATAGCATTGGTGATGAAAGTCCGGAATGGGTCAACATGGATCACCGCTATGATAGGTTTGAAATGAAGCCACCGCAAACATTATGTGCAAATAAAAGAACTGATGAGTTGCATATGTATGTTGGCAAACCGCCACCACTCGTAAGAATTGATCCGCGGATGGAGGCATTTGCTGAACCGTTGACAAATCTGGGGGAGAGTATATAGATATAATACTGCCACAAGATACTCAGTTCCTGTCATCATGTGGGCAATGAAGGAGTGAGTATTGAGCGGTCCAATCTCGAGCAACTAAGCTTCTAAGGGAACCACCATGACCAATTGGGTGGTTACGACTGGCTGAAGACGTTAAAGTTAGCACTAGCAGGGAGGCAACCCACGCAATTATTTTTAATTTCTTTATTTTATTTGATTATTTGTATTAATTTTTATTTTCATTTTTATGTTTCTTGTTACTTGTGTGTTTTATAATATTGCATGTGTACTTATACAGATACTGACACAAACCATCCAGTTCGCACAGCCAGAGTTTTCCTAGATATTGAACTAGGAGCGTGACGCGCCGTTACTTGTGGCGTCACGATGTGGGACCTATAGGCGATAAATAATAGTACACCCCATGCACGGTAGTATTGTTCCTCTCTCTTGTTCTTTTCGTTTATTTTACATTGAGGGCAATACAATTTTTAAGTTTATGGGTGTGTGCATGTGTTGTGTTAGTTAATTCCTGCTTTAAAAAAATAAATAATAATAAATTCTTTGTCATGTGATAGTGAAACATAGTTCACATGATGAGTTTGTTTGCTTTATGATGATATCTTAGAAATGATAAGTGCTCAATTTACTTTTATATGATGTCTTGAGTAGGTGATCTAGGTTAGACTCGTATAACTGCATAATAGGTTTCTAGCAGTAAGAACCTAGGTGGTTGGTAAAGTGACTAGTTTGAGAAATTATTTTATGATGAATGACCGTTTGCCTACATGTCTATCTTTATTTTCCAGTGTTATGATGCATGGTATGGTTGAAAAAAATGAAAGAAAAAGAAAAGAATGGGTGAAAAATAAAGAAAACAAAAGAAGTTAAACCACATATAACTGATAAGCGTGAAGCTACCCATGGGCAAGTGTTTGGACCACCATGAGGAGAAATGCTACCTTAAAGGGTAGGTGTGAAAGAAAGAGAAAAATAATAATAATCGTACCATACTGAGCCAAAAAAAAAAACAAAACAAAAAAGGCAAATAAAAAACATATTCTGAGATATCTAGGTTGGTTTGACCCATCATATCTCAATTTTTAAGATAAAATCATTGAGTTGACTTACTTAGGGATTGAGCTGTGACTAGACCTTCAAACACACACTGTGAGTCTAACTTAGATAATTTATTCAAGAATTTATATTTGAGTTGTATTGGGTACTTTGAAGATTCTTGGGTTTCGTTAGTAGGCATTCTCTGATGACAATATTATGTGTAACCCCCAGGATAATTTTATTGATTTATTTAATTTTTACATTTGTGTGTTGAATGACGTTTGTGGCTGTCGTCGCTGTAAGCCCTCACGAGACTATAACTCGTCCACTAGGGTCGCCTAGGGGTTTAAAAGCTTGTCGCATATGCTAAATGCAATCGTGATCCCTACGAAAGTGGCTTAGGTTAATTTCATTTTAGTTTATTTATTTAAGTTTATTTTTAATTATTTTACTCGAGAAATAGAAAAATGCTAAGTTTGGAGGTGTGATGAGCGACCAATATGCATATATTTGCCGCCTCTCTAGCTTGATGTTTTGTGAGTTATATCAGTTTTTTTGAATATTCTGATGTGTTTTGGGTTCATTTTGTAGGTAAAGATAATATCGAGACTCAATGGAATCGACGGGGGATAAAAGCGGCAAAATATAGAGCAATTTGGGAAAATTCAGAGTCAAAACACGTGTCCCGATGTCGGATTGCGCATCGCTACGCATGAACGAAGAAACAAGGCCGAGAGTTGTGCGACGGTGCGTCATGACATTAGCTTTAGCATGTCGCGACCCACCGGTGAAAGTGAAGAGTGCATTACGACGTGAACAACGCGTGTCCCGAAACGTGTTGCGGAACCAGATTCGGTCCAGTCTCGATTTTAAGCAGGAAACACTCCCCGAACCTTCTATATAAGCAATAAATCATCCCAAAACCTAGAGGGAGTTCCATAACCTAATTTTACAGCCACCAAAAGAGATTCTTGAAGGATAAGACAAAAACTCATCAAATGAGCACATCACAAGAACTCAACAGGAAGAAGCGAAGGACTGGCGATCTCGACAGAGTTTCTTCTTTCATTTACTTCCTTAATGTTTTGTTTATCTTTGTTTAATTATTTAGAGTTTCTAAGCATGTGTAATAACTAAACCTCCAATTTGGGGTTGTGATGAAACTCGTATTTATGAACTTATAAATTGATTTTCTTATCTTTTGTGTGATGTTTTGGTTTATTTATTGAATTTTATGTTTAATGCTTCCTGTTGCCTGATCACCAATAGGATGAATGTGGTAAACTTATATGAACTTGACAAAGGAATTTTAGGTTTAGCCTTAGATTCAATAGCATACGATTTCATCTTAGAGATTTCCCTCCATAATAGAAATATACATGTAGGGCGGGTGTAGCCATAATTGGAACTTTTTCGTAATGAGTTTGGGGTGATTTAGTTGACATATAAATATAGTTAATTAAGTTACTTTGGATATTTCATTCGACCATCGAAAGAGGCTTGTGGATATCTTACTGTTCCAGGTTAATAAACCAATATATTACACAAATAAAGGATAATCAATTCATCTTTAGAATAATACTGGGTGAATTCACAACCATGTATGTTTTCTCTCTGTGATTATCTCTATAAACTTCAAATTTATATTTATTTGCATTAGCCTTAGTTCAAACTTAAATTAAAATCACATTTAATTTTAATTAGATACTCATAGGTAATTAGTCTTAATAATTAGTAATGTAGGTGATAAGTCATCGTGAGATCGACAAAATGTGGAGCAATTTGGGGAAAATTCGGAGTCAAAACATGCATCCCGACGCTGGATTACGCGTCACGACGCGCGAACGATGAAACAAGGTCGAGAGTTGAGCGACACGCCGGTGAAAGTGAAAAGTGTGTTGTGAGGTGATCAACGCGCGTCCCGACATATGTTGCGGAACCAGATTCGGTCCAGACTCAATTTTAAGGATTAAACACTCCCCTGACCTTCTATATAAGCAACAACTTGTCCCAAAACCTATAGGGAGTTATATAACCTGATTTTACAGTACCAAAAGAGATTCTTGAAGGAGAAGACAAAAACACATCAAATGAGCACATGACAGTAACTCAACAAGAAGAAGTGAAGGACTGGCGATCTCGACAGAGTTTCTTATTTCCTTTACTTTCTTAATGTTTTGTTTATCTTTGTTTAATTATTTAGAGTTTCTGACCATGTGTAGTAACTAAATGAAGGTTCGGCCCGTTCGCATGTATATTTCGTTTAACGTTTAAACGATTTATAAATAATCATCATTATTCATAAAAGTTACCCTAGTGCTCTACGAGTAAATTTCATTAGTGAGACTCTCTAGATTCAGGTATATCCGTCACAAAATCCAATTTCGTGTCCATAATTTACACACACGTAAATTATGACGACCACGGATAAACTAGCTGAATCATACAGGTTGAGGTCATTGCATACGTATAATCCCTCTGTCATAGGTATCCGGATAATACCAGAGATATAGATGTAAACGTCAAATCTCTATAGGTATTATCCCGTCTACGTATCTATTAGCAATCTCTAAATAACATTCGGAACTTACTTCCGAAGTATACTGTGGCCACAGATTTAACATACTGCTAATCATATATGGACTACCTATGCTCTGTACACAGAACTGACGGATCCTATCTTGATACACACAGGATATCCTGAGGATCGGTCCACACCCAACGAACAGGCGGAGGTCTGATCTAAATAGATCGTGACGTGACTGTCATCTAAGTATGGAGGATGTCTCATACATCCATAGTAGTATCTCAAGTCGAATGACCACTATGCTACTCAACCCGAGAAGATTCTTATTGACGTTGGTGTATCATCCATTAAGAATCTTCGGTGAGTCGTTCAGTATTTATCCACTATAAACACCTACACGTCTATACGAGTCTCCCCAGACTCATAGTTCATTGGGATAAACCTCGGTCCAAGTCTCGATATACGACATGTACTGGTCTCAACAGATTTGACTAACCGACCCGTGTTAGTGAATCTTGACCATGAACTATATCTGATAATATACATTTAGCAGTGACACTTCCCAATGTCAATTACAAACTAGCTTTGTAACTGTGTACTGCATTATATATTATCGGGCCTTTGTCTAATAAATACATATCACTAAACAACATTTAGTTTCAATATAATCATAATCAGATCGAATACGTATATAAAAACAAGACGTGTAACCATAAATAAGTAATATTATGGAAGATGGGATGTTCGTATTCATGAATCAGACATAAATACGGTCTGGATTGGCGCTCTGAGCACCAACCCTAACAGACACATGGCAGGTTCACGTTAGCGGCGCATGATAGCAAACGATGCATTTTAGCAAACGGCGCATTTTAGTAGGAAATTTATATTTTTACCCTTTTTTGTCTATTTTTCGTTGTTTTGGCCCCGAATTGATTCCAGAGAGTCCTGTTATTTTATTTATCTACAAAATAACACAAAACACATCAAAATATTCATAAAACTCAAGAAACTATACAAAATATTAGGTCAAAGAGACTGTAAATATTGATATATTTACTGCTTATCACACCCCCCCAAACCTAACATTTTGCTAGTCCTCGAGCAAAACAACAAATAAAATAACATAAACATCTTTAAAATAAAATTAAACTAAGCCACTTTCGTAGGGATCACAGTTGCATTTAGCATATGCAACAAGCCTTTAAACCCCTAAGTGTCCCTTGTGGATGAGTTTTAGTCTCGTGAAGGCTTACAGTGACGATACCCACAAACGTCAATCTAATGCACACAAAAGCAAAAAGACAAGAGAAAAGAGAATAAACAAGTTAGTGATTAAACAAGTGAAATTTCTTATCCAAGTTAGTAGTTATTTTCTTTCATTCTAAATTACCAAATAAGTAAATTCTCATATTATTTTTACCATTCTCCATATACACAACCAACAAAGTATTAGTCAAGTCATTGTGCCCACGATATTCATAAGTGTAGTTGAAAATAGAGTAATATTTTTGTCCTAAATTTATATCAGAATTCACACCTTTTTATCAATGGAACTTTTTCTGATTTTTTTTTTGCGTAAAATAAATAAAGCAACATCTTCAATCCATGTAGCGAGCTTTGGGCCAGTGACTCACAAACCAGTTGGCTTTATGGCACTAGGTGTTAAGACACCCCTACGGACTTAATTACTCGGATTTCAGATGTCTTTTTTTTATTTTTATAACATCTTTGATCCATGTAGTGAGCTTTGGACCAGTGACTAACAAGCCAGTTGGCTTTAGGGCACTAGGTGTTAAAACATCCCTATGGACTTAATTACTCAGATCTCAGATGTTTATCTTTTTCTTTTTATTTTTTTTATTTTTTTTATTCCATCGTTTTTTTTAGATGTTTCCTCCAATTAAACTAGAGCACTGAATATTACAAACTTTTCAATTACAACTTATGATTGTATGTTACCATGCATGTTGATAATACTTGTCAATTGAGCATATGAATATCCAATTTAATCAGTTTTATGGAGAATTCAGAAATTAAATAATTCAAAAGGAAATAAAAAAAAATTAACTTGTTACGAACTAGGTTATGATACGTCTCAGGAGTGGAAGTTCCTTACACAGCTATCTCACACCAATTTCACCAGATTAGTCAAGTTAAAAACACAAATATAAAAAAAAATTTAATTTTTTTTTAATTTTTTTAATTTTTTTGGAACTTTTTGACTAAAAATCAAATAAAAACAACACAATAAAAACAAGATACTAGTCAACTATTCCCATCCCCCAAACCTAAATGAGACATTGTCCCTAATATCTAAAAAGTAGAAGAAGAGTTTAGAAAATAGTACCTGGTTAGCTGAAATTCTACATCTAAAATGAAAATTAAAAGTTAAGATCCAGATTTATCCGGTGCTTTTGACCACGATCATTATCGGACCAGTTTATCTTAGAAATGATAGGGTCAATTTGTGGTTCAAAGGCTAAGAGTTGGTCAATTAAATCATTGGCAGTTCTAGCAGTGAAGATGATATCTTTTACAGGCTTCGACACGAACCCATTTCTCCAGGCATCATCGACAAACACACAAAGAAAATCATAAAATCCATCAGCATTAAATAGTCATATCGGTTTCTAGTGTATGTTCAAGTTCGCCCAAGATAGTACTGTAAAAATTTCCTCCATTATACCCAAGCTATATGGCAAAGCAATAAAAGCATCAGCACGGTTAATCATTTCCACCAGTCGTTCAGACATATCTGGTACAATTAGTTCCTCTCCGTTTGATGGTTCTATAAGATCCGCCTCCGCCAAAGGGTTTTGGGATGATTCCCAAGACTTGACTGCCTCCTTCATGTACGGCCCTTGAAACTATCCTCATTAGTCCAAGATTGCCATCGCCATATACTAAGTGCATATTTCGTTCAGCTATGACTCGACCCAATTCCTATGTTGCCTCAACGAATTCTGGTTTAGAACCAGCACTAGTACCACAAAACACACATATTTTTCAACTCGTCTTCTTGAAGTTGCTTCCATTTTTTTTTATTTCTCAACTCTGGATGTCTTCAAGAGTGCAATGATGAGCTGAATTTATAGAACCTGAAAAAAGGGTGAGTAATAATAGCACTAGTACCTAGACCCGGCCATGGTTCCGGTTCAGAATCGGAACCGAACCGGTTGGAACCGGAACCATGAATGACCGGTTCAGTTGGGGTTCCACCCCAACGCGAACCGGTCGGAACCGCTGGAACCTTACGGTTCTCAATTTTATTATTCTTCTTACTTATTTATTTAAAAAAAATGGCAAGCTCATCTGAGAACATAATGTCAAATATGACAACCCAAGAGAGCAGCCCTAGTGTCGATGCACAATCACGGAGAAGAGAAGTTAAGGCTCGTTCCTCGGATGTTTTCAAAATTCATTTTCATTTAGACCTCCAAGACGATGATACTTCAAGAGCATTTTGCAACCATTGTGGGGTTTCCTACAAATTTTCTGGTGGATACGGTAATATGATCAAGCACCTAGAAAGACATCATGCGGTTGAACTTGGAATTGATACGACGCAAACTCAAATGGCCAGGTACGCATCATCTAGTAGAGGTACGAGTGCTGTAGATTTATTTAAATATTTTGATGCAAAAAATAGAGAAGAATTTACGAAATTAACTTGTATGCCACATCTTTCTTTAAGCTTTGGTGTAAAACTTCATTTTACTAATTACGTGCATAATGCTTTAAATCATGCTGCATGTAGAATGACTCGAAACACATCAAAACGTCATATTTTTAAATTATACAAAGATGGTAAAATTATTTTAAATGAAATATTTAAATAGATTAAAGGTCGTATTTCTATATGTTCTGATATTTGGAGTGACCATTGGCAAACACACTCATACATGGGTGTGACTTGTCATTAGATTGATGCATTATTTACCATGCAAAAATGACTTATTGCATTTAGATTTTTTGATGACCAACATACTGCACAAAATATTTATAGAATGATGAAGGTAATTTTTGATGAATATGGTTTAGTAGATAAAATTTTAACAATTGGGTTTGATCATGCATCTGCAAATACTGCATCCATTAATGATTTAAAAGAAATATGTCAACCAAATTTAGGGGGTCGGTTTTTTCATATTCGTTGCACATGTCATGTCCTTAACTTATGTGTTCAAGATGGTCTGAAATTATTATCACCTTTCATTGATCCTAGTAAGACGGCACTTAATTGTATTTGGTCATATTCTCAAGTTAGGAGAGAATGGCCAAGTTTTGTAAAATAAATGGTATTAAACCGATTAAATTTTCAAGAGATGTTCCAACACGTTGGAATTCAACATATTTTCTTTTATGTCAAGCATTACAATACAAAGATGCATTATGTAGTTTTTTTCTCAACATGTTCAAAATATCACACTTTTTCCTACTCAATGGGATATTTGTGAAAAAAAATTAGATATTTTAAAAGTTTTCAATGATGCTACTTTAATTTTTAGCGGTGTTTATTATCCTACAGCACATTTATTTCTTCTTGAAAGTTTGAATATTGTTGGTACTCTGGATGAACATGTTGAAAGTAACGATCCTAATGATTTTGTTTTGTTCGAAGCCATTACTGCTATGAAGGTAAAATGGTTGAATTATTTTAGAGAAATTCCTTTACTTTATCTTATTGCTGCTGTTTTTTATCCTAAATTTAAATTAGAAGGTTTGAATAGTGCTTTACAAGCTTACTATGGTTATTTAGGAATATTAAATGAAATTGATATTACAAGAATAATAGTGAGATTAAGAAATGATTTAATTGAGTTATTTAATGATTATATTGTAAGATATAACTTAGGAACATTAGGTGAATCTAGTAGTAGCGAACCGGTAATTCAAACAAGACTTAGTGCAGGGGATCGTTGGTTACTGCAACGAAATAAAAAAGCTAGGGATACGATAACTAATAACCCCGAATTAGATAATTATTTATCTACAAATTTCGAGTTTCCTACTGAAAGTTTAGTTAGTAAAAATTTTAAAATCCTTGAATGGTGGAACCGACATCAAAATATATATCATGTTTTATCAATTATTTCTAAAAAGATATTGGCAGCACTTATTTCCACTGTTGCGGTTGAGCAAGCCTTCAACTTGGGAGGCAATATATTTGAAGCTAGACGATCTTCATTACATCCAAGCACTCTAGAAGCAACAGCTTGTGTGGATGATTGGACTCGAGCTGATCTGAGACAACAAGAAGATGCCCCCGATGATTTCGAAGACTTGTTCGATAATGCATCTGCAACAACAAGTGCAAGTGGAACCGGAGCTGAAGGATCAACTGATAATGATGATTGATAATTACAAAATTGTAAATTTACAAAGGGGAAATATCTTAAAATTGTAATAGAGCTACGTGAGCTTTGATTCCTCTCACCCCTGGAGAATACGTAGGCAACTTAAATTTTTTAAAATTTAAGTTCAATCTCTTCAATTTAATAATTTTATTTATTTATTAAATTAATGTAATTTATTTTAATTTATTTTCGAAATTTAAAAAAAAAAAAAAAAAGTTCGGACCGAACCGGAACCGAACCGCCAGCCAGGTCTACTAGTACCTACCGAATGACAATTATTAGCTAAACAGTAAAATATATCATGAAAGTTAAAAATTTTGGATCCTGTCGGAGAAAATAAAAGAAAATAACCAAACAAATCACAATTATTAGTTAAAGACAAAGAGATAATAATATTTACAAGAAGTAACGACTTGAATGACGTCTATGCGTCAGGGACAAGCTTCCAATCAAATTTTCTTATAAATTGGCAAACATGGTCTTTTAGAGTCAGATTCCCGAGACTTAAATGTTGTCTTTCTTTTTGGAATTGTGCATGTAACATGTGAATTGCGTGATGCTCATATCCACTGGGATGCGTCTCAAGAGTCAATGATATGTCATCCAAAGACTCCTTACTCAAGTCATCCCTAATGAATTTAATTTTATCTTCACGGTTATCAGACACCATTCCTAAATAACGACAACGAGTATTACATATCATGTATGCACATTTATAGCAAACACCCATTCTTTTATCTCTTCTCTTTTTAGCATAGGTGCTTCTTCCTAAACCAGGCAGATATGACACAAAAGATTCAGAGGACTCACCTGCCAATCGGACTCGTGCATCAATAATCCAACGAATGTCAGTAGGAATACCTATGATCATCAAAAGTCTCATTCGTTCCAAGCGAGCTTTGTAGACTTTCATCAGAGAGTTTTGAGGGAGAGAAGGAAATTGCTTGTGTAGATTTGCGAGAACGTCTTCCATCCTGAAATGACTTTACCTGCAAAAATAAAACACACCAAATATAAATATATACACAAATTGCATAGGTTGCCACCCTACTAGCGCTAAGTTTAACGTCGTCAGCTAGACATGACTGCCCGAATGTTAGGCTGGATCTGAAAGTGTGACAATTTCTTTTTGTCGCTCAAATGATTCGCCCCAATAACACGCTGGCTGTTTACCCTGAATGTATTGTTGGATTTTGGGTTGTATATCTCAACAACTCCGTATGGTAACACCTGAGTAATTACAAATGAACCTGACCACTTTAATCTCAGCTTTCCAGGGAAAAGTTTCAACCTTGAATCGTATAACAACACATGCTGCCTTGGCTCCAGTTATCTGCGAACTTTTTTTTTATCATGCCATTTCTTCGTCTTTTCATTGTATAGTTTGGCATTCTCATAAGCATGTAGGCGAAATTCCTCCAATTCGTTAAGTTGGTGGAGCCTTTTCTCTCATGCTGCTTGTAGATCAAGATTTAACTTCCTCAGTGCCCAGTACGATTTGTGTTCAAGCTCCACCGGCAGATGGCACGCTTTCCCAAACACCATTCGATATGGGGATATACTGATGGGTGTCTTGTTGATTCAACGGTTCTCTCCAAGATTCTTTTGATCTCCCTATTTGAAACTTTAACTTGTCCAATTGATTGCGGATGGTAGGCAGTGGCAGCTTTATGAGTAACTTCGTATTTGGATAGGAGTGCATCAAAATATATGTTACAGAAATGTGTGCCTCCATCCAAAATGAGTGAAAATATTCTTTTTAAGGAATTTTATCACCACTTTTGAATCGTTTGATGGCAGTGATATGGCTTCAACCCATTTGGAGACGTAGTCTACTGCAACTAGTATGTATAGGTTTCCGAATGATGGAACAAAGTGTCCCATAAAATCAATCCCCCATACATCAAATATCTCCACTTCCAGAATGTTTTGCAGAGGTCCTTCATTACTCCTCGATATATTTCTCGTTCTCTAGCACCTGTCACATTGAAGAGCAAATAGGTAAGCATCTTTAAACAGAGTAGGCCAGAACAAACCTGATTATAGGAATTTGGCTGCAGTTTTATTTCCGTTGAAGTGTCTGTCGTATAGTGATGAATGACAATGCTGCAAGACACTATTGACCTCCTCATGTGGAACACAACGTCTCAGTAATTGATCAGCACATCGTTTGAACAGCTACGGATCATCCCAGATATAGTGCTTGACTTCTTTAAAGAACTTCTTTCGTTGTTGATGTATCAATTCCAACGGTCATTTTCCTAATACTATGTAGTTTACATAGTCAGCATACCAAGGGACATCGTATTGTTTCATGACAAACAACTGTTCATCTGGAAAAGTTTCTTTGATTATCAGTTCATTGCCAGCTGTTTCTCCATTCTCGAGCCTTGATAAGTGATCTGCTACTTGATTTTCTGTCCCTTTCCTGTCTCAGATCTCCACGTCAAATTCTTGCACTATAAGCACCCAACGGATCAATCTGGGTTTGGCATCTTTCTTTGTGATCAGATATTTGATTGCTGAATGATCTATGTAGACCACCACTTTGGGACCCAGCAGATAGGAGTGGAATTTATCAAAAGCGAACACAACTGCAAGCAACTCCTTTTCAGTGGTTGTATAGTTGAGTTGAACTTCATTCAAAGTTCTGCTGGAGTAGTAAATGGTGTGGAAAATTTTTGCTTTACGTTGTCCCAAAACTACACCTACAGTAAAATCACTAGCATCGCACATCACCTCAAATGGAATAGTCCAGTCTGGTGCTACTATAATGGGGGTAAAGACCAGCTTCTGTTTTAAGATCTCAAAAGCTTCGTGGCATTCTTTGGTGAAGTTGAAAGGTACATCTTTCTCCAGAAGGTTGCACAGAGGCTTAGCAATCTTTGAGAAGTCTTTGATAAATGTCCGAGGAAACTACGAATCCCTTTGACAGATGTTGGTGGAGGTAGTTTTTCAATTGTCTTGATCTTTTCTTTGTCTACCTCTATTCCCTTTTATGAAATTTGATGTCCCAGGACAATACCTTTCTACACCATGAAGTGGCATTTCTCCCAGTTGAGTACCAGGTTGGTATCTTCACACCTTTGTAACACATTTTCTAGATTTTATAAGCAGTGTTCGAACGAATCTCCAAACACAGAAAAATCATCCATGAAAACTTTCATACTTTGTTCTAGCATGTCTGAGAAGATGGCCATCATGCAACGTTGAAATGTGGCAGGAGCATTACATAATCCAAATGGCATTCTGTGAAAAGAAAAAGTACTATACGGACATGTAAAATTGGTTTTCTCCTAATCTTCTGGAGCAATGACAATCTGATTGTACCCCGAGTATCTATCCAGAAAACAATAGAACTCATGTCTCTCCAATTTGGCTAGCATCTGGTCAATGAATGGTAGTGGAAAATGATATTTCCTTATTGCTTTGTTCAGCTTCCTGTAGTCCATGCATACTCTCCATCCAGTCACTGTTCTTGTTGGAATCAGCTCGTTCTTTTCATTTGTGACTACAGTAATTCCTCATTTCTTTGGCACACATTGCATAGGACTCACCCACGTGCTATCAGAGATGGGGTAGATGATGTCGGCATCCAACCATTTGATAATTTATTTCTTCACGACCTCCTTCATGATTGGATTTAGTCTCTGTTGATGCTCCACTGTAGGTTTGTACTCATCATTCATCAGAATTTTGTGCATGTAAAATGATGGACTAATACCTCAAATGTCTGCTATAGTCCAGCCAATGGCTTTCTTGTGCTCTCGTAACACTCTCAGCAATTTATCTTCATATTCCAATATTAGCGAGGAAGAAATAATCACAGGTAAATCAGAAGATTTTCCTAAGAATGTATACCTGAGATGTATCGGAAGTAGCTTCAGTTCCAACTGTGGTGGTTGATGAGTGGTAAATGTATCACTATTTCCCACTCATTTAACTTAATATTTTGTATAGTTTCTTGAGTTTTGTGAATATTTTGATGTGTTTTGTGTTATTTTGTAGATAAATAAAGTTTCAGGACATTCTGGAGGTGATTTGGAGCAAAACTGTGAAAATTGGCAAAAAATGGCATTTTTGTAATTTTGTGCGTCGCGACGCCTAATGTGCGATGAGCTGCTGCTAACGTGCGCCGGGTCCATAGGTCAGAGTTTGAGAAGTTTGACTTTGCTAACGTGCGACATGCCACGTGTCATCATCATAAGCGATCTGCTAACGTGCGCCGCATGCCACGTGTCAAAAATTCAACGAGCCGACTTCAGTCAGCCGCCTTGCCACGTGTCAAAAATTCAACGAGCCGAAATTTTTCAGCCGCCCTGCCATGTGTCCGGTGAGATGCCAAGCAACCAATAAGGTCGTGCCACGTCATCGCATAGCGATGCCAAAGCCCTTGGCGTCGCTACGCCCAAGGTCTACTGGGGCCTATAAATTCAGCTTCAAATTTCAGTTTCAAATGTACCTTTTCCTTGAAATCCTCTGATGTAAATAGGGAGTTTTTCTTCTTAGTTTCTTTTAATTTCAGTTTTGTAGTTAATTTTAATTAAGTTCTGAAATAGTAATAGTAATTCTATTTTTTTAATAGTACTTTTATTTTACTTTTTACCATTTTACTATGCGAGAGTAACTTCTCCATGCTAAGATGAAAAGGTAATTCTTTTACTATTGCTATTTAGATTAATCTCCCTAAAAAATAATGTATAAACTATTTAAAACCTGACTAAATGAGGATACCGCCATACTGGTCGGTTGGTTGTTCAATTTAAATTGGTTTAACCTGACTTAATGAGGATACCGCCATACTGGACGGTTGGTTTAAGTTTATATTTCTGTTCCGTCTTATGGCTGGTATATTTATATTTGACTTAATCAGGATACCGCCATTCCGGACGGTTGATTTAAAATATCACAAGAATATATATTATATTATGGGAGATATCTAAATAGTTAATAGTAGAAGTTAATTCCTTTTACCTTAGCATTTTATTTATTTTTCTGCATTTACTTTTATGTCTTTTACTTACTTGTCCTAATTATGTATTGTAACTAAAGTTAGTTTTCTAGGTTGTGATAAAATCTAATATCACCGGTTTATAAGAGGTTATTTTATAGTTTGAGTAATTTGAAGGTTTACTTATTAAGTCTTAAGCTTAATGCTTCTTATTGTTTGATCACCAATAAGATTGATATGGTAAATCTAAAATGAACTAGACATAGGGATTTTAGGTTTCAACATTTGACTTAATAGCCCACGATCTTCCTTGAGGATAGATAACCCTTTAATAGATTTCCTTACAGGATAGACATATACCTGTCGGGCGGGGGGTAGCCATAATTAGAACTTAAACTTAATGAATCCAGATAATTTGGTTGACATAGACATATAGTTCAACTGGATTAAATTGGGTATTTGTGTCTGACCATCGACAGATGCTTTCACATAAATTCGTGTTCCAGGTTAGTAAACTGATTTTTACACAAACTTAAAATAATCACTTCATCTTTTTAAAGATATTAGAATGATTCACAACCCTAGATCTTTGAGTCTTTTATTTTCCTTAGTATTTTCTTTTATCTTTTATCTTTTGTCTTTTTATTTATTTAGTAAATCTACAAATCAAATCATTCAAGCAATCTATTCCCTTCTCACTCAATTAGATATTTGTAAATAAATAGTATCAACAATTAATAACAATAGTAGAAATTAAGTCCTCATGGGATCGATATTTTATACTACTTGAATGATACGTGCGCTTGCGTTATACGTGTGTGTTTACGCCGGTCAAGTTTTTGGCGCCGTTGCCGGGGACTTATTTTTATTGAGTTATTAATTTTGAAGCTATCTAATTTACTTATATCTAATTTTCTTTATTTTTATTTTTTAATTTTTATTTCTTTCTTTTATTTCAGGTGATTAAAAAATGGAACATTTTGAAAAATTATGAGCTTTACTAGAAAAAGATACACCTCAAATCCGGGAGCAACAGTCCGGTTTTCTGAGGCCTGTTGTCCAGCCTAGCGATTATCACTGGAATTCAGAACCAAGCAATACTACATTTGCTCATCAGAACGAAATATGGAGATGTGTAATATGTGATGGTAACCACCATAGCGATCAATGTATTTACCTTTCAGAATGGCAGAATTATTGGAATCATTCAAGGTACCAAGAATCATCACATTTTCCATCTTATCCACCATCTACCTACGATCTTCATCAAGAACCATAACCATCAGAGGAAGATCAGTTGATTAACATGCTCAAAGATTTGTTCGAGGAACGGGAAGCTCAATTTGATGCAAAAATTCAGAGTCATGCGGCGTCTATACAAAGAATTACAGATCAAATTAGACAATTAACAGAGAACCTGAATCACATATCTCACGGAGCAAATTCAAATAATACTGAAGAAGCCTTTCAATATCCTGAGATTCATCATGACATCATAATAGAGGACGAGGCTAAGCAGTATCAAGAATCAGAGGTATCAGTTCAGGAGCCTGCACCAACAAAGTCTCAATTTGATTGTATTATTCTGACTCTGACGAGGACAAAGAAGCTGAACTATTTGGACCAACTGCACCAACAAATGAGGATGAAATTCTGTATCCTCAAAATGAAGATCTTGGAGACTGTTTTGCACTGATATTTGAAGAAGATTTACCTGAACCAGTCAGATCAGAGGATGAAGACCTAAAATCTGACAATTCTTTTCATCCTCAGGTTGACAATTTTGAAGCATGTATTTCACAAATGACAGATGAAGAGCTGAATATGGAAATTTTCAAATACATCTGTGAAGAAAAGGTGGAGAAAGAAGCAGAGCAAATGGAGGACCAACTGTCTGACCAAATTGAAAATTCATAGCATTCAGGAGAAACATCGCTGTATCGGGGAGTACAAATCAAAGAGATCACCCAGAAGCTTGACAAAATGGAACTTCCATTCAAGGTCAAGCACCATACAAGACCTCCTAATTTTCTTTCTTTCTTTTCAGGAATCACTGGAGCAACAAAGGTTAAAAAGGTGGCACAAGCACTGAATGGGACAAAACTCTTTTTACCACCTTACTGTTGGAAGAGACCCTTCAAAAACAACGCACATGGGAATGTCTTGAATAGGACATCCAAAACGACGCTGAAACCTCCTTGACAAATGGATTTCAGTCACGTCTGGCTAAAGATGAAAATTTTAGCGCTAGTAGGGAGGCAACCCATGCAATTTGTTGTAATTTCTGTTTCATATTTTGTGTATACATGTTGTAGAGTTTTTAATTTTGTGTGTTATTTTTGTAGGAAAAGCACAAACGGAGCATTTTAAAACAGAAGGAATGGTGTTTGGCAATCAGAAAGATGAAAACCAATTCATTAGCGATGGCTGAGTAAGGAATGAAATCTTGAGACACATCCTAGTGGATTTATATACCAAACGAGTGGCGTATTGCGTACATAATTCTGTTGCCTTAATTATTGCTTTGATTTGCTTTTATGTTATAATTATTTTTATTTTCATAGACAGGATCCAGACTTGTTAACCTTTCACGATTTCGTTTGTTGTTTAGCAAACAAACGTCCTCTGGAAGATACTAGTGCTATTATTACTCACCTTTTTCAGGTACTATAAATTCAACCCGTCATTGCACTTTTGAAGGCATCCAGATTTAAGAAAGATACATAAAAAATGGAAGCCACTTCAAGAAGACGAGTTGAGAACATCTGTGTGTTTTGCGGTAGTAGTGTTGGTGCTAAGCCACAATACGTAGAAGTAGCACATGAATTGGGTCGAGTCTTAGCTGCAAGGAATATGCACTTAATATATGGCGGGGGCAATCTTGGACTTATGGGGATCATTTCAAAGGCCGTACAGGAAGGAGGCAGTCATGTTTTGGGAATCATCCCAAAACCATTGGCAGAAGCAAATCTTATTGAACCATCAAAAGGAGAGGAACTGATCGTGCCAGGTGTATCTGAACGACTGGTAGAAATGATTAACTGTGCTGATGCTTTTATTACTTTGTCAGGTGGCTTGGGTACATTGGAGGAAATTTTTATAATACTATCTTGGGCGAACCTTAACATACACCAGAAACCAATTGGGCTGCTCAATGTTGATGGATTTTATGATTTTCTTTGTGTGTTTCTTGATGATGCCCGGAGAAATGGGTTCGTGTTAAAACCAATGAAAGAACTCCTTTTTACTGCCAGAACTGCTCCGGATCTAATAGACCAACTCATATCCTATGAACCACAAATTGACCCTGTCCTTTCAAAGATAAATTGGTCCGAGGATGATCGTGGTAAGAGGCGTCGTGTTAATCTGGATCTTAACCTTTAATTTTCTTGTAGTAATTCAGCCAACCAGGTACTATCTTCTAAACTCTTCTTCTACTGTTAAGACATTAAGGACAATGTCTCATTTAGGTTTGGGGGTGAGGAATAGTTAATAGTATCTATTTTATTGTATTTTTATTTTTAGTCCAAAAATTTTCGAAACAAAAAATCAAAAAAATCAAAAACAAAGGCACATTTAAAGCTATGTGATGGTTTGGTGTCTTCCTTCACTCACTACCTCTCTATAAGGAAAAGCTGTGAATGCACCTAGATAATCATTCACCAGTAGCTTGTTGTGATAGACTAGTTTGGAGGACTCGTTGTTTATTCATGTCATCAAGCGATAAGAGCCTAAGAGGCTTGGGTACTTAAATGAGCCTCGCTCCACCCTCCCTCTGGGGAATCTACAACGGGAATTCCATTCGACAGTTAGTCACACACCATGACCAGTAGAAGTTATTTCTTTATGTTTATGGTTTTTATGTTGACTAAAAAGGTGAAATTGGTAAGAGATAGCTGTGTAAGGAATTCTCACTCCTGATATGTATTTCAAACCCATTTTTTTCGAAACAAGTTAATTTTTGTTTAAATCCTTTTGAATTATTTAATTTGTAAATTCTCCATAAAACTGACTAAAATAGATCTTCATATGCTCAGTTGGCAGGTATTATCAACATACATAGTAACATACGGACATGAGATAAAATTGAAAAGATTGTAATATTCAGTACTACAGTTTAATTGGAGAAACATATCAAAAGGTGATGGAATAAAAAAAAATTACATCTGAGATCCGAGTTATTAAGTCTGTAAGGGTGTTTTAACACCTAGTGCCCTAAAACCAACTGGTTTGGGAGTCATTGGCCCAAAGCTCGCTACATGGACAAAAATGATGAATATATATATATATATATATATAAAGTCTGAGTTATTAAGTCCGTAGGGGTGTCTTAACACCTGGTGCCCTAAAGCCATCTGGTTCGGGAGCCACCGACCCAAAGCTCGTTACATAGATGGAAGGTATTGTATATAAATAAAAAATAGAGAAAAAATCAAAGAGAAAAATCAGAAAAATCAGAAAATTTATTCCATTACTACAAAAGATGTGAACTTTGATAAAACTTTAGGACAAAAATATTACTCTCTTATCAACTGCACTTATGACTGTTGTGGGCAAAAATGAGTTGAATAAAACTTTGTTAGCTGTGTATATGAAGAATAATAAAAATAATTCGGAGAATTTACTTATTCAGTAATTTAGAATGAAACAAAACAACTAGTAAACTTGGAGTAGAAGTTTCACATAATTAGTCATTAACTTCTTTATTCTCTTTTCTCTTGTCTTTTTGCTTTTGTGTGCATTAGTTTCACTACCTTTTTACTTTTATAAAATGTTTGTGGGTATCATTGTTGTAAACCCTCACGAGACTACAACTCTTCCACTAGGGACACCTAGGGGTTTAAAGGCTTGTTGCATATGCTAAATGCAATCGTGATCTCTACGAAAGTGGCTTATTTAAATTTTATTATGTTATTTTATTTTGCTCGAGGACTAGCAAAATGTTAGGTTTGGGGGTGTGATGAGTGGTAAATGTATCACTATTTCCCACTCATTTAACTTAATATTTTGTATAGTTTCTTGAGTTTTGTGAATATTTTGATGTGTTTTGTGTTATTTTGTAGATAAATAAAGTTTCAGGACATTCTGGAGGTGATTTGGAGCAAAACTGTGAAAATTGGCAAAAAATGGCATTTTTGTAATTTTGCGCGTCGCGACGCCTAACGTGCGCCGAGCTGCTGCTAAAGTGCGCCGGGTCCACAGGTCAGAGTTTGAGAAGTTTGACTTTGCTAACGTGCGACGTGCCACATGTCATCATCACAAGCGATCTGCTAACGTGCGCCGTATGCCACGTGTCAAAAATTCAACGATCCGACTTCAGCCAGCCGCCTTGCCACGTGTCAAAAATTCAACGAGCCGAAATTTTTCAGCCGCCCTGCCACGTGTCATGTGAGATGCCAAGCAACCAATAAGGTCATGCAACGTCATCGCGTAGCGACGCCAAAGCCCTTGGCATCGCGACGCCCAAGGTCTACCGGGGCCTATAAATTCAGCTTCAAATTTCATTTCAAATGTACCTTTTCCTTGAAATCCTCTGATGTAAATAGGGATTTTTTCTTCTTAGTTTCTTTTAATTTCAGTTTTTTAGTTAATTTTAATAAAGTTCTGAAATAGTAATAGTAATTCTATTTTTTTAATAGTAATTTTATTTTTACGTTTTACTATGCGATGGTAACTTCTCCATGCTAAGGTGAAAAGGTAATTCTTTTACTATTTCTATTTAGATTAATCTCCCTAAAATATAATATATAAACTATTTAAAACCTGACTAAATGAGGATACCGCCATACTGGTCGGTTGGTTATTCAATTTAAATTGGTTAAACCTGACTTAATGAGGATACCGCCATACTGGACGACTTAATGAGGATACCGCCATACTGGACGGTTGGTTTAAGTTTATATTTCTGTTCCGCCTTATGGCTGGTATATTTATATTTGACTTAATCAGGATACCGCCATTCCGGACGGTTGATTTAAAATATCACAAGAATATATATTATATTATGGGAGATATCTAAATAGTTAATAGTAGAAGTTAATTCCTTTTACCTTAGCATTTTATTTATTTTTCTGCATTTACTTTTTATGTCTTTTTCTTACTTGTCCTAATTATGTATTGTAACTAAAGTTAGTTTTCTAGGTTGTGATAAAATCTAATATCACCGGTTTATATAGGTTATTTTATAGTTTGAGTAATTTGAAGGTTTACTTATTAAGTCTTAAGCTTAATGCTTCTTATTGTTTGATTACCAATAAGATTGATATGGTAAATCTAAAATGAACTAGACATAGGGATTTTAGGTTTCAACATTTGACTTAATAGCCCACGATCTTCCTTGAGGATAGATAACCCTTTAATAGATTTCCTTACAGGATAGACATATACATGTCGGGCGGGGGTAGCCATAATTAGAACTTAAACTTAATGAATCTAGATAATTTGGTTGACATAGACATATGGTTCAACTGGATTAAATTGGGTATTTGTGTCTGACCATCGACAGATGCTTTCACATAAATTCGTGTTCCAGGTTAGTAAACTGATTTATTACACAAACTTAAAATAATCACTTCATCTTTTTAAAGATATTAGAATGATTCACAACCCTAGATCTTTGAGTCTTTTATTTTCCTTAGTATTTTCTTTTATCTTTTGTCTTTTTATTTATTTAGTAAATCTACAAATCAAATCATTCAAGCAATCTATTCCCTTCTCACTCAATTAGATATTTGTAAATAAATAGTATCAACAATTAATAACAATAGTAGGAATTAAGTCCTCATGGGATCGATATTTTTATACTACTTGAACGATACGTGTGCTTGCATTATACGTGTGTGTTTACGCTGGTCAGTGGTTCTTCAATCGAGGGCTTGATTCGTTCCTTTTTTCGGTAGTTCCAAACTTTCCACCTGTGGTGTCGATTTAAAGCGAAATGGTCTGTCAAGATAGTTGATAAATTCCAGAATTTCATCATCTAGCTCGCTGTCAGTCATTTTGGTGATGCAAGATTCAAGTTTATCTGTGGAAATTGGCAGTGTATCAGTATCCTAGATGATACTATCTACGACAGCAATTCTGAAACATTCATCTTCATTTTCATCACTCGGGAATTTCATTGCTTTGAAAATATTAAAGGTAACCTCTTGGTTCTGCACTTTCATGGTTAGTTCTCCTTTTTGTACATCAATGACAGTTCGACCTGTAGCCAAGAATGGTCTCCCGAGGATGATAGGTACATCTTTGTCTTTTTCTATGTCAAGGATAATGAAATCTGCTGGAAGAATGAGTTTGTCGACTTTGACCAGCACATCTTCAACTACGCCTCTTGGAAATGCGAGCGTTCTATCAGCAAGTTACAGAGAGACTGAGGTGGACATTGCTTCTCCAATTTTCAGTTTCCTGTAAATCGAAAAAGACATCAAATTAACACTAGCACTCAAATCACACAAAGATTTACCGATGTAATGTTCTCTTATGGTGCATGGGACGGTGAAACTGCCAGGATATTTCAACTTTGGGGGAAGTTTCCTCTAAATGATGGCGTTGCATTCTTCTGTCAATGCTACTGTCTTGTAATCTCCCAATCTCCATTTTCGTGACAGAATATCTTTCATGAATTTGACATAGCTGGGGATTTCTTCCAATGCTTCTGCAAATGGAATGTTGATATGCAGCTTTTTGAAGACCTCCAAGAATCGAGCAACTGCTTGTCCAGTTTGTTTTTCTGGAGATGTTGTGGAAAAGGTGGAGGTGGAGTGAATCTTTATCGATCATTTTCCTTTGCTTCTTTTTCCTCCATCTGTGGAACTGCTTCTTTTGGAACTTCTTTAATGGATGCCTTGATTCCAACATCTTTGTTGATTTCAGTACCGTTTTTCAAAGTAATGGCTTGACATTGCGCCTTCCCTCTGTTCCTTGGATTTGGTTCTGTGTTGCTGGGAAGATTTCCTTGCGGTCTGTAACTCTGAGCATTGGCCAGTTGTCCCATTTGATTCTCCAGTGCTTTAATAGAAGTTGAATGGCTTTGATTCAATGCTACTTGATTTTGAACCATAGCTGCTAAAGCATCGTATTTTGCTTATTGCTTTTTGAACATCTCTGCAAACCATTCTTTCATTTCTGGTTCTTTCTCATACTTCTAGCTTTTATTTTGTTGTTGGAATCCGGGTGGTGGATTGTTCTTTTTCCCTGAGTTATTGCTCCATGTGGATTTGGGATGATTCCTCCACCCTGGGTTGTAGGTGTTGGAATATGGATTGTTCCTCTGTCTGTTGAAATTATTGACATAATTCACCGTCTCTTCATGTTGGTTTGATTATGATTACGGGGCTCCTCCATATGGTGAACTTGTGGATCCAACATTAACCTTCATGTTAAGAGTTTCCAAATTTTTGTAAATCAGATCTAGCTTGCATTCATTGCTGTGTTGGCTCCAACTTCATAAATTCCTGCAATCTGTTGGATCATGCTCCTTTCTGTTGGCCACAATGAATTGTTGTTGGCCATTTCTTCAAATAAATCTCAGGCATGATCTTCTCATTTTGCCATTAAAGCTCATCTAGTAGCAGCATCAATTGTAGTTCTCATTAATCCAGAAAGTCTATTATAGAAGATTTAGACTTGTAGCAACTTTCCAATCTCATGGTGAGGACATTTTCTGAGCAAATCCTTGTACATTCCCAAGCTTCGCAGAGGGACTCTAAGTTATGTTGCACAAAGGAACAGAGGGAAGGCGCAATGTAAAGGTATCTAACCTCAAAATTAATAGTGAAAGATAAATAAGTCCTCGGCAACGGCGCCAAAAACTTGACTGGCGTGATCACACATGTATAACGCAAGCGCACGTATCGCTCAAGTAGTATAAAATGTATCGATCCCACGAGGACTTAATACCTAAGCTATTAATTTATGAAGCCAAATTTTTACAAGTATCTAATAGATTTGTTGTTTGATTGGATGGTAACTTTAAACTAAAACAAGTAAATAAAATAGCGCGAAAGTGAATTAAAGGTAAAATCAATATTATTAAACTATCTACGGTTTTGAATTCTTCCGATACCTTTTAAAGATGAAGTGGTTATCTCACGTTTGTGCAATATATTTGTTTATTAACCTGGAACAAGAATTCATGCAAAAGCCTCTTCCGATGGTCATATGCAAATACCCAGAATAACTCAATTAATCATATTCCAATGTCAACCAAGTTACCTAAATTCATTAAGATTAAGTTCCAATTATGGCTACCCCAGCCCGACAGGTATATTCCTATCTTGTAAAGAAATTTATTAAGAGTTATCTATCCTTAAGGAAGATCGTGAGTTTTTGAGTCTAGGGCTTAAACCTAAAATCCATTTTCCAAGTTCATTTTAAGTTTACCAAATCAATCTTATTAATGGCCAGTTAATAAGAAGCATTAAGCTTAAGGCTCAATAAATAAACTTTTATATTACCCAAACCATAAAATAACCCCTTATAAACCGGTGATATTGGAATTCATCACAACCCCAGATAACAGGTTTAGTTACAACACATATTTAGGACTAGTAAAAGCTTAAATAAAGTAAATTACATAAAGTAAAAGCTGGAAATTAAAAAGGTAAATAAAACAATAAAGAAAATGCTGGAGTTAGATGATCCACTTTTATTACTTCTAATTTAGATATCTCTCTTATTATAATATATTAACTTTGCGTGATAATTACCAACCGACCATATAGGCGGTATCCTGATTAATTCAAATTTATAATTAATTCCAACCGACCATAAAGGTGGTATCCATTTAGTCAGGTTAAAATCAATTTAATTAAGTCCAACCGACCATAAAGGCGGTATCCCATTAAGTCGGGTTTTAAATAGTTTATATATTTTAATTAAGGGAGATTAATCTAACCCCAGCAGAGGGGAGTTACCTCCTCATACTGAAAAGTAAAAAATAAAAACTGAAAAGTAAAATAAAGAAAGTATTATTGTGTAAAGTAAAAAAAATTAATGCAGAAAACTATAAATAAACAAACAAGATACAATCTTCTTAGTATTCTTAAGGAATTCCTTAGAAGAAAATATGAATTGGAATTCTGAAATTGGCCTCAATTATAGACAAATCCTGGCCTATCGTGTCGCCACACGCGGAACATTGTTGTGGGACACAGAAACTGGGCGACGTATGTTGTCCCGGGTTCGCGGCCCTGTCGGGAGTACGGAGTAGCCACGGGGGACTAAACGGAGAATAATGGAGTCGCCACCCGGTGTGAACAGGGAAAATGAGATTTAAGGCTGCACTCACCCCTCGCAAGGGAAGACCTCAAACCATTGGGTTCGGAATGGTCCCTTACTTATGTCACTTGTAATGAAAGGATTTGTGTAATAATTTATTCAAGCTTAAGTAACACTTATTTCCAAGAGTATCATGCTTCTAAATCCATATGCACAAAAATAAAACTTACACCTAAATTTGCATATATTTCACATCTAAGATTGCATGCTTGAAAGTACATCAAAGTAACAACGAACATACAACTTCATTGGCATATTGTATTCATGGAAACACAAGCACACACTAACCACACAAGCACACATAAAGGCGAATCAAATAATGGCGAACATGTGATTTCATAGACATATCATAAACAAATAGCCATTACATGTCCATGCACAAATAAAAGAGTCAACTAAGAACATAATGCAAAAAAGACACTTAAGGATGCAATTAGGCATTAAAGTAAGCATGTTATGACGTGGTACAAAAAAAGATAACTAATATGGACACAAACACACATGTGAGCACTTTTCCAAGTGGTACGTGGAATTGTATCCCAAGTACAGACCGCATTACCGTCCATTCGAAATCGGCTATGGAATTTATGTCTTGGTTTCCATCCGATATACCGCGAGAAATAATACTCAAATGCTATCATAACATGGATATATGAATTATACTACGTTAAGCAAAGACTAAGGTAAATGATGCAATCAATAGATGAAAGACACGGTAAATATCGTGGTAAAGGTAGGCTTTTAGGCTTTTCTTCCCTCAAATGGAGAACCTTTTAATCCAACACAATAAGCCCATGCGCCTTTCATTACAATGCGTACAAAGACAATGATAACTATATGAAACTTCGTATACCCGATTGAACACATCTTACATTCAACCGAATATACATCAACTGGCGCGGCGAAGTATCGTGGTAAAGGATTTTAACCCCTCAGAATAGGAGACCTTAATCCAACTTACTAAGCTCATGCGCTCGATCACATAATGCATATGAAAAATAAAGACAATAATATCAAACTTAGTATACCCGATTGAACACATCTTACATTCAACCGAACACACATCAACCAGCGCGGCAAAGCATCATGGTAAAGGGTTTTAACCCCTCAAAATAGAGGACCTTTAATCCGACTTACTAAGCCCATGCGCTCGATCACATAATGCATACAAAGAATAAAGATAATAATATCAAACTTAGTATACCCGATTGAACACATCTTACATTCAACTGAACACACATCAACCGGCGGGGTAAAGCATCGTGGTAAAGGGTTTTAACCCCTCAAGATAGGGGACCTTTAATCCGACTTACTAAATTATGCGCTCGATCACATAATTACATAAACAAGTAACATGCGGAATTTAAATGAGGAATAATAAATAAATCAAAGCAACATAAAACAAAAGAAGGTGCCGTTTACTCAAGCGGTACGTGGAGTTGTATCCCGAGTACATATCATACTACCGTCCATTCGGAATCGACTACGAAATTTATGTCCGAGTTTCCATCCGATATACCGCGAGAGTTGACACATCTTTCATTTTATTCCAAGGCCACAACATACAATATTTCGTAATACATGCATATTTATCTACTCAAGGGCCACAACATGCATTTTAACATAATAATCATTCGAACAATACTCAATAAATAATAAAAATAAAACTGAAAACGAGTGTGAAAAATACCCTCAAGTCTAACCTTTTATGTCGACTTTCGGACTCGTGTTTCACGGCCGTCGGAAGGGCTATCGCTCTGCAACTTTTCTGGTTCACTGGTTTGCGTTTTACCTCGTTGTTTCGCTACTCAAGCTACTGTTTTGACTCCGTTTTGCTGATGTTTCCTCGCGGTTTTCTGCTTACTGTTTCAGGTCTATTTGTTCACTGTTTTGGCGATGTTTAGGGGTCTAGGGGCTGCTGTTTTTCTAACTATTTCGGGATGAATTTTGGACTGTTTTAGGGTCAGTTTTTAGGGCAATTTTGGGGTTAATTCGGGGACTATGAGGGCTGGTTTCAGGTTGTTTGTGTGAAGCCGAGAGTGTTGTCTGGTACGTGGGCTGAAGTTCCGTGAGTCACTTGGTTTTATGGGCAGTGGCGGTTTATTGCATGTGTCCGTTTGTGACTTTAGTTAGTGGGTGTGTGTGTTTGATAGGCTGATTGCCGAGTGTAAGTGGGGTCGTGGTTTGTGAACGTGACTCATGTGTGTGGCGCTGACTTGGTTGGTTCGTGTGTGCTTCGAAAGATGGTGGGGGGCCTGAGTCGGTTTTGTTGGCTAAGGGCAGTTGAGTGTGCGTGAGGCAGATTTATGGAGGGTGCAGGTGGCGTGGAGTAAGGCAGGGGCAATAAGGGCTGCTGAGAGTTGAAAGCTTGTGCGTGTTTGTGAGAGTGAGGGTGAAGTGGGCTGGTTGTAATTGTGTGAAGGGAGTCATGGCTTTGGTTAGGGGTTGTTTATATAGAGAAGGGTTAGGGCTTCACCTTGTCTCACAAGGAAGTGATTTGGTGCATTCAATTAGGATATGATTTAGTGTTAGACAAGGAAAGGATTGGATTTGATGGAGACAAGATTGGCTTAGATTAGGAAGGTTGAATATTTGATTGGCTTGGTTTAGGAATACAATTTGTTAGATTAAGAAGTCAATATCTTTAAATTGGTTATGAGTGATTTAATTAGGCATGCCATCTTTTTAATTTAGTATATGATTTTGTTTAGTTAGGAAGTTAATATATTTGATTTATCTAAATTAGGCATGATTATATTTTATGTTTTATTTAATTGGTAAATGGTTTAATTATTTTATTTAATTCAATTACATATTTAATTAATATTTAATTTAATTTGGGTGTATTTTAGGGGCTATGGGCGTGTGGGCCTCTCTTGGTGGGCTAGGTGTTGTGTTGGTTTGGTGAGTGGGTTTGGGCCAAGATTAAAAGGTTCTGGGTTTTTTAGGCTAAAGGTGCTTAAAACGGAGGTCCACCAGCGAGCCCGAAGCTAAACAAGCGAGTAAAATTCGACAAAGTACTGATTTCCATCTTTTCCCTTCCGACGTCCGTTTCCCACGGCTTCCGTGACTTAAAAGGTAGTGCCTCCAAATGAGACTCATCATCGGGTTTCACATGCAAAAATACAATGCCTACAATTATGCGTCGCGACGCGCCATAGATTTTGGACGCGTGGCATGGGCTTCGCAGAGATGGTGACACATGGCGTCGGCAGTGTCGGCATCTGAATTATTGGCTCGGCGTCGCGACGTAGAATGCTTTGCACGTCGCGATGCTGACGTCAGCAATGACATGTTCTGTCGGCAGCATGGGATGATGACACGTGTCTGGCACATGTTAGCACGATTGATGTGATGGTGACACGTGGCAGGCACATGTTAGCAAATCTGTTGTGATGTTGACATGTGGCAGGTTCACGTTAGCGGCGCATGATAGCAGACGGCGTATTTTAGCACGGTGCATTTTAGCAAACGGCGTATTTTAGCAGGAAATTTATATTTTTGCCCTTTTTGTCCGTTTTTCGCTTTTTTGGCCCCGAATTGATTCCAGAGAGTCCTTTTATTTCAACATTAAGTTATGTAATCATGCATCTAATACACAAATGAACATAGCTTAAGAGAATATCAAATATTACCTAGTAATCTTGATGCAAGATCCAATCTACTTCTCCTTTGTTGAAATGGTTGGAGAACCTTCAAGGTGTGCAAGCTTGACTTCACGATCCAACCTTGATTTCCAATGCTAGCAAGCTTCACTTCAAGATCTAATCTTGATTTCTCCTAAATTAAATATTTTATAGACCTCATAAGCTTCTCTAAACACTTCTCTAACTTAGGCTAATCTCTCAAGAATTACTTGTGTATAGCTTACTCAAGCTTTTGCTTATGCTTATACTTATTCTTGTACTTGTAATTAAAACCTTCATTAAGCTTGCTATTTATAGAAAAACTTAGGCAATTTTTTAATTAATAAAAGTTGTAATCAACTTTTAAGTGGGCATAATCTAAATTTTCCAAATATGTATAATTAGGTGTGACTAATCTCAATTGTCTCCCACTTTGATTTAATCCAATTAAATCAAGCCAGGGATTAGGAAATTGATTAGTTAAATGTTTTCCACTTTGATTTAATCCAATTAAATCAAGCCAAAACCACATATTATTACATACTTACAATTACCATAATATCCTCAAATGGTAGAGATAATTATGATTTTACAATTAAGCCATTGTGTAATTATTGAATTAATCCAATTCGGTCAAAGTAAATAATCAATGTTATCCAATAACACTTGATTATCTTAGTTGATAATTATAATATCGAATATTATTTTTTATCAAAAATAATCGGCTACCCAAGTGCTCAATGAGTACACTTCATACTGGGACTCTCTAAGTTTAGACACATTCGTCATATAAGCCTAACTAATATATACGCAATTCGGCCACCTCTGAATTCGCGAAGAAAACGAACGACCTTTCTGAACTATACAAGTCGAGGTCATCACATATGTTTAACAATCCCTCCGTCGTAGGCTATCCGAGTTGTGCTTAGGAAACATAGAATACACCGTTAAGTTTCCAAGCCGCACATCTCATGTCGACATATCCACGATTCCTTACAACTGATGCGATCCACCCTAGGTGATCGACTTTGGCCAATGTCTTTAAGAATCGTGATTTTAGTCACATGGATACCTAAACCTCTTATGGTACACATATGGGTCCACGGATCCTATATTGTTTCACACTTGATTACTGAGTGCATCAGTCCACACCCAACGAACATCTAGAGACCAGACCATGAAAGGTTTCTGACATACATAGCATAAAAGTGTGGGGGATCTCACACAAAATCAATGTTATCCTATAGTCAAAGGATTACATATGCTACTCGACTCGAGGAGATTCCTATTGACGATGGTGTGTACTTCCAACTATTAGGAATCACCTATGAGTCATTCAGTATTCGCTTCAATGAATACCCATATGTCTATAAGAGTTTCCAAAACTCATGGTACATCGGGTTAAACCATTGGACTCCAATTCCAATATACGACATGTGCTAGTCTTCTAGGTTATAGGAATTCGACCGTATTCCAAAACCAACGACTATGAATATTTACTTTAAGAATAGTTTACACCTAGTGTCAAGACTATTCTAAGGTCGATGTCATTCTTAGCATATCTATACATCAAACTAATACGCCTAATGACAATATCATTATACGGTATGAAATGAAAAATATAGTTATTTTATTAATAAATAATAAAATGTACAAATTGGATTGGCACTCCAAGCACCAACTCCATCAAAATCTACTATCAGATTATGAAAAATGTTATTTTCAGCCATAGATCGAATAAGATAATAAAATGGAATTTAGCAAAACTAGTTAAAAAAAAATTATCATTTGCCGAAATGAGTCATAACGTTTGAGTTTTTTCAAAATTATCATTTTATCCAAAGTAAACCTCAGAGAATCCAAAATTCTATGAAATTTACACCAAAATTTTTTTTTAAGTTTTTTTATTTGAAACTACGGAAATCCGAAGTTTTTAAAAAACTATATGAGGCCGAAGTCTCTGAAGTGAACATAATACTATAAAAAAATATATGAATTATCCATTAAGACTTATGATATCCGAACTTGGCTCCGAAGTTACTTAGGATTATCGAAGTTTTCTCCGAACTTGTCTCTAAAGTTATGGCTTGTGTTTTTCCTTATTACTGCTCAGACAATAAAACGTTCACTCGATATCAGAATGTTTGGTATAAACGGCCTATTGTTGGGGCATATGCAGTAGATATAAAAGATATTACTGGATATGAACAGATCGATTTACTGAGCGAGATGGGATGAGACAGCCTTTATACTTTAGACGTCTCAGTATATGCTCGATTATGTCGGATGTTTATCAATAACATCGATCCAGAAATGATTCAGAATCACCATTTTCAGTTTTCTACTTGGTTATTCGGGAGGAGGTTGGATATTACCTCTAACTTGATATGTGAGGTATTGGGGTATCCGGTTGTGGAGAGTATGCAGTTTGGCCTCATAATGGCTGGTAGTATAAAGAATGGCTTGATCAGAGAGCTGTCATGGGTAGGGTATTGGGACCGAGGCTTACGGAAAGTGAGCGTGTCTCGTTTTATGATGGCCAATTGCACGTTTTGAGACGAAGGCACATCAAACTAGGCATTCGACCTATAGAGAATATCATTCAGTTGATCATCGTACCGCGTATCGGTCATGCAGATGAGGTCGATATTTTAGATATCATATTGCTAGACTGCATACTACATGTCATACTTTATATTATACGTATTAATTTATTTTTATATTTTGTATTATAGACAAATCCTAAAAATATATTTTTCCTCGCACGGTCATAAGGTGGACATATGAGCCCTTATTATAGGGCATTGATTTCAGGTTCATGTCCATAGTACGACGGGCATTTCCCATGGCATGGTCATCACCCGGCTCATGTAGTATTTCCAGCTGAATTTAGATGACGATGTGGACTCATTTGAGCATTTGACTGTCATTAACCAAGGATTCCTATGATGGAGGAGCCTATATTATACAAAAGCATACGATATTTTCATGACATGTATCAAAAAATATATAATTTTTTTTCATGATAAAAATTGATAGTGATTCGAGTATTTAATTCTTCTTATTTATATGTTTAGAAGGTCATCATGCTACGCGAAACCAACCATCATATGTTGATCCTGTTACTGGTGATCCTCCGATAGGCTCCAATAACGTTACCACCCTCCAATAGGCTCTGATGGCGTTGACCCATCTCACGCTTCTCATCCCTCAAATGATCCATTTGTCACTTTGTTATGTGACCGTGTGATTGCGATAGATGAGGGTCGACGAGGATCGAGGAGCGACAGAAGATAATCGAGCGGTCACTAAAAGAGGCATTAGAACTTTTGATAAGGATGTCAGCTCAAAGAGATACTAGGCCTGATGATATATTGGCTAACATTGATTTTGATGATATGTAATTTTTTTATATATTATTTTTATTTTGATGTATAGTTAACTATTATATATATATATATATATATATATATATATATATATATAAGTCCCAAAAGAAAAAAAATAGCAAAATTAGTCCAAAAAATAAATCATAAATAAATAAAATATATTTATTAATATATATTTATATGGGAAATATTATATAAAAACAATAATCAAACGAACTTCGAAGATCCGAAGTAATAACTTCGGATCTCTAAATAACTTTGGATATCCGAAGTTTAAAATAAAAAAATTAAAAAAAAAAAGAATTTTGGTGTAGACTTCGGAGAAGAATTTGGATTCTCTGAAGTCTATTTTAGAGAAAATTGTCATTTTGGCAAAGTCTAAACATTGTGATTCATTTTGACAAATGACAAAAAAAAAAAAAATTTGCTAGTTTTGCTAAATTAAAATGTCATCCATTAAACAAAATGGCAAAAAGAATATTGAATCTCACCACTAAAATAATAGATATAGATTCTCATTATAATTCAATCATTCCGTCCTCGTGGTTAGAGAGACAGACTTGAAATTTGTTGGGCTTCGCCCGCGCAGTTTTTAACCCAGCTGTCGACGGATTTAAACATTTTTGGAAACTTTTATGAAGAGCCTTGGAGATCCGAAATTGAGGTCCAGCCCAATCTCTTAACTTTCACAAACCTGGCCCATTCTTCTATAAAAAAAAAAAAATACAATAATGATTTTTTAGTACAAATTATGAGTAATATAAAATCACTTAAATTTATCTAATATGTGTTATTTATGGATAATTATACATTTTAAAAATTACTTCACTCTTGCGAAAACTAGATTTGATAAAAAAAAATTCATTTTAATGAAAGGAAAAGTATTTGTTTTTATATTAAAAAATGAATGAGCATGTAATGGAACTAAACTTTGACTAGAAGAGACTGAATTGAGGCACCTAACTTGAAGATAAAAAAAGTATATCGATAAAATTTGATTATCAATTAAGTCATATTAAAAAAAGACTTCAATATTCTCCATTCTAACAAATGAGTTGCCGACGCTAGTTTATGAGCTTTGACAATTTAGAAGTGTTTTTTATTGTCAAGCCCAGCGACTATACATGACGGACGGTTATGGTTACAAAGCTATCCTATTCAAGCGATTAATCACATATAGTTTTCTTTCAGCGATCAGATTTTGATCATTTTAAATTGATTTTCAGTCGATTTTGGTCTATTAATCAGCCAATTTTTGATTTCCTAAAATCATTCAATTTTATTTTTAATCTATTTTTATTTTTTCAATAATCTTTTGGAGTTTTGATTGAAGTGAAAAATATAATGATTCTATTAAAAACCATAACAAATAATGAGAATATGTTTCAATTTAAAAAAAAATATTACTTTGATAATAACACAACTATCATTAATTTATTATATTTTCTTAAATAAGGATAATTTTTTTGTTTGTATCAAAATGATCCCTATTTATGTTAACTTAACTAAAGACTTTTATATTGTTTAGCATTTTTTTCAACATAAATGAATAATTTTTAATATTTTTAGATGATATTGAGATATGAATTTTCATTTTTATTTTTATTTACAAATATATGAAATATCGATTGTATTATTTTTGATTATTTTTTTTATTATTTTTTATTAAATACAAATTGCCCAAACACAAAGTAAATAATATGAGGTTCGGTTGTCACAATGAGGCTATTTGCACCCTAAAATATACTTTGGATACTCAAATTTAATAGAATAATTGTGGGATCTCTAAGAACTAGCCAATGATCAATTAAGCATAAAACATGTGTGAATAAACAAAGCAAGATAGCGGAAAGTACTCACTTTGATCGGCTATGTAGGATGTGGAGATTACAAAAATTTCAACATTTGTGTAGTGCTCCAAGCTCTCATTTGTTTGTATGTTGAGCTCCAAGCTTTGATTCTTGAATTCCAAACACAAGTGATAGGTTTCTCTAACACCTTTGAATGACTCCTTTTGTGTGCTAGCACTTTAGATTTTTAAATCAAAAATCAAAGAGAATGAACCCTATGTTCACGCCCAAGTGGAGAGAAAATGGGTGATATTCACGCCCGAGAGAGAGAGAGAGGAAGATGAATGAAAAGTGAATTGTGTTATTGATTTTCCAAAAAATAAAAACATATACCAAAAAAGATTTGGTAAAAAGTCTATCACCTTTTCAAAGTTGAGTGTTTGGTAAGTCATCACCAAATACCAAATTTCATCAACATAAAGTGATAAATGACATGTGATGTGACTTGATGTGGGCCCCACTTTGATTCAAAATCTGAGTGGGCCCGCAAACACATTCCGGACTCGGGTTCGTTAATTCCGAATTAACGAATTTTCTGTTGCGACTTAATTAAATCAAATTTAATTAAATAATAATGCCTAGCAAAATTACTATTAAAGTCGCTCGCGAATTAATTCTAAATTAATTCGTTCGCCCGAATTAAAATCCAATTTTAATTCCGTTATGAAATCTAATTTCATTTAATATATCGAATATATTATTTTATCGATTAATTCCGGATTAATCGTTCTCTCTCTATTAATTGAATTTTATCTCAGGTAAAATCTTTCTGCAATTAATCCTAGATTAATTTTTCTCTCTTATAATTAATCTCAGATTAATTATGTTCGAGTCATACGTCATTGATGCATTTTCGGGAAGCGACCCATGAGATCTCTAGATATGTTGGCAGTAAATCCGGTTATCGGACTATCCGAATACGTGGTTACCTTGTACCACGTTTTAACCGATTTACAAGACATGGTTGGCTTCTAGCAAAACATCGTGCCTACCCAATTCTCCATAAATATTCTTTTAAGGAATATGTAATCTGTGTTAGGTGTAGTATACATAGTATTGCGTATTACGATCCAGTATCGATATCACATGCTAGGCCTAGGGCTGGAATTGTGTCTGCCCCGTACGAAGCATATATCGGATCTCTGGTAACTAGTGTATATAATCAGATAATCATGACCTAGTCATATTATCCCGATGACTGCAGTACTTAAGAGTACTAGTTCTGTATCCTGCGCGATCATCATCTCCATATGACTTAAGTGATACTTACATCTTGACATCACACCCAATACACTACGATTCTCAATATACCCAGAAGAGGCGTACACAGAACCTGTTAAAGCCCCGGACGACCATAACCAAAGTATACTGATTGTCGCAAGTATTAGCGATGCAAGTCTCAGGTTAAGACCAAATACACCTACCATGATTCGGATTCCCATAGACACATAGTCATACTACCAATGGGATTCTGAGGGGTCTATCCAGAGCGAAGCTATTCCCGTACCATCGGTAAACACAACCTCCTATCACACTTGCATAAGTATCCAATACTTAAATATATGAGAACTATGTCGTTATGCTCCCACAACGCGCACAAGTGAAATACTAGTATATTCTGCATTATCGATGTCCAGTCTCGATAATACTACGACTATGGATATTTAATGATTAAACCTTAGTGGATTAATATTATCTCATATCTTATTAATCCGGTATTATTCATATGGACTTTTATCATTTATATATCTTGGTAATTTAATTACAAATGATAAAAGAGCAATTTCCTTTGTCACATAGTTTATTTGTACAACAACATCATGTTCTGTACAAATAGTGATGCTATGGGTCATAATTGTCCAACAATCTCCCACTTGGCCTATAGCCAATCACTCAAGTGTCCTACACCTGAACTATGTATGGGTCGCTCAAACTTCTGCTGAGAAACAACTTTCGTCAGTGGATTTGCAATGTTATCATCTGATGCGTTTTATTCGATCATCACATCGCTATGATGTATGATCCGAACGAATCAGATGAAATATTCGAAATATATACTTGGATCGCTGATGATACTGTAATTCTTTAGCCTGTGTTGTAGCCCAGCTCAGCTGCTAACAGAACTATACCTAATCCAATTAGGATTATATAGATCCAAAATTGCTTCTTTTGCTGCCTCGGCTGCAGCAATGTTCCGTTTTTGTTATTTATTCGGCAGCAGTATCTTGCTTGGAAGATTTCCAGCTCATTGTTCCGTTATTCAAACTATGTAGTACCCTTATTGCGACTTACATTCATTTTTGTCGGTTTAGAAACTTGCAACGGTGAACCCAGTCACTTCAAGTTCCCCTTCTCCATAACTTAAGAAATCATCCTTAGTTCGTCTAAGATACTTAAGGATGTTCTTAACATCAATCCAGTGACCATCACCTGGATTGGCCTGATTGTGACTCCATATGCTCAAAGCATATGAGACACCAGGTCACGTACATTTCAAAATGTACGAGTTCTCGGAGAGTGCGAACAACTTTTAGATCTATCCCAGTAGATCATTATTCCTAGAATAAAGGTTGCCTCTCCCAAGTAGTCTACGGAGAATTTTCCTGAAAGCCAAGCTTTCACCGATTATTTAATATGGGAATATCATTTCCAAGAAATAATATGTCATCAGCGTATAGGACAATCATTGTCAGTGCGCTCCCACTAACCTTCTTATATACACAAGAATCATATTCGTTTTGAATGAAATCATATACCATTATGATCTTATCAAAACGTTGGTTCCAAGAACGCAATGGTTGCTTCAATCCATAAATGGATCGATTTAACTTGCAAACCTTGTTTGCTTGTTTCGGCACGACAAAACCGTCAGAATGTTGTAAACATCCTCCAAAAGGTTTCCATTAAGGAAAGCGGTTTTGACGTCCATATGCCATATTTCATAAACGAAATATGCAGCAATAGCAAGCATTATCCAAATGGATTTAATCATGGCAACATGTGAAAAAATTTCGTCGTAGTCGACACTATGTCGTTAACGATACATTTTCTGTATAAGCCTAGCTGTATACATTTGTATGTTGCCATCCATGTATGTCTTCCTTGAAGACTCATATAGTACCAATAGGCACAATGCCTTCTGGTACATCAACTAGTGTCCAAACTTAGTTGGTATACATGTAATCCATTTCGGACTTCATGGCACTTTGCCATAAAATGAGTCGATACCTTGTATCACTTCCTCATACGTAGCCGGTTCGTCTTCCTCAATAAGACTGACATCTACATGAGGTGAGATCAGAAACCCATACCTCCCAGGTTGTTTTCTGACTCTCTCCAACCTACGCGATTCTTGTGTATTTGAAGAGTATTTGTACAGTTTCATCCCTGATGAACTGTTGGTGTTCCGTGAGGACTCGGTGTCTGGAACAGTATTACTCTGATTTTCATCGAGTTTTACTTTTCTCCCACTTACCACTGCATATAGGTATTCATTTTAGGAAAACTGCATGGAGAGCAACAATTATATTATTCTCTTGTGAGTTGCATAAGTACTATACTTTGGTTTCCCTAGGACAACCCACAAATTAGGCACTTATCCGATTTGGGTTCTAGTTTGGGATCATCCAAACATATGCCTAGCATCCTAAATCTTCAGGAATGAGAAACCCGGTTTCTTTCATGTTCATATCTAATATGAAGTCTGTCTAACAGATTTTCATGGAACCTTATTGTAGGCATTGCATTTTTGCATGTGAAACCCGATGATGAGTCTCAGTTGGAGGCACTACCTTTTAAGTCATGGAAGCCGCGGGAAACAGACGTCGGAAGGGGAAATTCAGGATGAGTATGCTATCAAAGTCGTCACGTGTTCACTGTTTCCGTTCGTGCTGCGTTCTTAAACGCGTTCAAACGTCAGGCGGATTGCGGGCGTTCGTCTCGCGTTCGAATTGGCGTTCGAACGGTATCGGTATTTCTGGTTTTGCTGTTAGCCTCATGACCCAAGCCCAAGCCCACTTAAAACACACCCAAATTAAATTAAATATTAAGTTAAATATTAATTAGATAATGTAATTAATTAAATCATATACCAAATTAAATAAAACAAATAAAATCTAAATAATCACCTACCAAAATAATAAAAATACTTACACAAATTAAAGAAATTGCATGCCTAATAAAGATAAATCAAATATGTTATATACCTAAATTAAAAAGATGCTATGCCTAATTAAATCAATCCTAACCAATTAAACAATATTGTATTCCTAAATCAACACAAACTAAATATACTACCTTCCTAATTTAAAATATTTTGTCCCCCCCTCAATCCCTTGCTTTCCTTATCTAACACCAAATCATATCTCTCTTTAATATCAAATATCCATTCCTTGTGAGACAAGGAGAAACCCTACCCTCTCACTATAAAAATAGCACAAAACCAAAGCTCTTGACCTCTCCCACTCACGGCACAAATACACAGAAAATAAACCCTGCTCACGACCAATAAGCCAACAAAGAGTCATTCACCCTTCACACATTAGAATTCACGCCCATAACAAAAAAAGGCAACAAGTATTCCTCTCCTCTCTCATACGGCCAAAAAGAAAAACAGAACAACAAGAATAAGAAACCTTAACCCTCAGCAGCCTTTCACGCCATCACCTTCCTTCAATGCCACATACCCCTTGCTGCATACCACAAATCTGCTCATTCATGAATGCCTAGACACCACGCAACTAGCTCCACACCCACGTAACAGCCCTCGCTCCAAGCCTTCTTCACGTTAAACCTTCACTTCACAACTAAATCAGCACACACTAAGGCACGTTGACGCCTTGCACACAAGCCACTTACGCCCACTGATCATTGCCCTCATCACATCCACAAACACGCACCATAAGCCATTAAACACGTCCCTAAGCCTTCAACCTACGCCACATGCCCCTCTCTGCCCCATAACAACTCACGCCACTCACCACTGCCATAAACACTCCCACGAAGCCACCTATCCTCTACACACATTAGCCTCAACTCACGCACCTGACCATTCACGCCATAAAGCCCATCCAGCCACTCAGACCATGCCTAACGTACCTCTCAAAGCCCATTCAGCCAAGACTTCATGACCAAATAACCACATAACTTCATCGACCCTATCTGCCACTCCACGCCACACAGCCCTCAAAGCCACGCATCAACCCTAAAAACTGACCAGCCGAGAGCAAGCAATAAACCCCTGAAACAGCCCCTGAGACAGCCCCTGTAAAGACCAAAAATACCCCTGAAACAGTCCCCGAACTACCCTCAAAACTGTCCCGAAAATGCACCCTTGAATCACTGAAAACAGTGAACAAATACAACCAAAACAGTAACCAGAAATTGCAGTCCAAAACAGCAGGAAACGGAGCAAAAACAGGAAGCAAAACAGCAAAACAATGAACTAAGACACTAAGCCAGTGAACCAGAAAAGTTGCGGAGTGATAGCCCTTCCGACGGCCGTGAAACGCGAGTCCGAAAGTCGACATAAAAGGTTAGACCTGAGGGTATTTTCCACATTCGTTTTCTGTTTTATTTTTATTATTTATTGAGTATTGCTTGCATGATTGTTATATTGGAATACATGTTGTGGCCATTGAGTAGATAAATATGCATGGATTATGAGATATTGCATGTTGTGGCTTTGGAATAAAATGAAAGATGTGTCAACTCTCGCGGTATATAGAATGGAAACCCGGACATAAATTTCATAGCCGATTCCGAATGGACGGTAGTATGATCTGTACTCGGGATACAACTCCACGTACCGCTTGAGTAAACGACATTTTCTTTTGTTTTATATTGCTTTGATTTATTTATTTTTCGTCATTTGAATTCCACATGTTATTTGTATGCATGAGGCAATCGAGCGCATGGGCTTAGTAAGTGCAATGAAAGATCCCCTATGGGGAGGGGTTAAAGCCCTTTACCACGATGCTTTGCCGCACGGGTTGATGTGTGTTCGGTTGAATGCAAGATACGTTCAATCGGGCATACTAAGTTTGATATTATTGTTTTTTAATGCTTTGTATGCATGATTCAATCGAGCGCATGGGCTTAGTAAGTGCAATGAAGATCCCCTATGGGGAGGGGTTAAAGCCCTTTACCACGATGCTTTGTCACGCCGGTTGATGTGTGTTCGGTTGAATGCAAGATACGTTCAATCGGGCATACAAAGTTTGATATTATTGTTTTTAATGCTTTGTATGCATGATTCAATCGAGCGCATGGGCTTAGTAAGTGCAATGAAAGATCCCATATGGGGAGGGGTTAAAGCCCTTTACCACGATGTTTTTCCGCGCCGGCTGATGTGTGTTCGGTTGGATGCAAAATACATTCAATCGGGCATACCGAGCTCGACATTATTGTCTTTATTCTTTGTGTTGCATGCATCAGGTCTGGTTCCGTTCGAACGCGTTCTAGAACGCTACACGAACGCGAACCTTCTGTTTACCGTTCGAACGCGTTCTCGAACGCTACGCGAACGCGCACGCACTTTCTTAGTCTTATCACGCATCAGGTCTGGTTCCGCACAAACGCGAACCTTCTGTTTACCGTTCAAACGCGTTCTCGAATGCTACGCGAACGCGCGCCCACTGAACTGAGACATCTTCATCACATGTCATGTATAATTGTATCTTAGGTGATTTTTCTTATGAAACCCCATATAGTCATTCTTATCTTTGTACACATCATAATGAAAAGCATGTTTATTCCATTGGTTGCATCATTTACCTTAGTCTTGGTTTAACTTATTATAATTCATATATCTATGTCATGATAGCATTTGAGTATTATTTCTTGTGGTATATCGGATGGAAACCCGGACATAAATTCCGTAGCTGATTCCGAATGGACGATAGTGCGGTCTGTACTTGGGATACAATTCCACGTACCACTGGAAAAGTGCTCACATGTGTGCTTGTGTGGTTAATATGTGTGCTTGTGTTTTCGTGAATCTAATATGCTAATGAAGTTGTATGTTCGTTGCTACTTTGATGTATTTTCTAGCATGCAATCTTAGATGTGAAATATATGTAAATTTATGTGTAAGTTTTATTTTGTACATGTGAATTTAGAAGCACGAAACTCTTGGAAATAAGTGTTACTTAAGCTTGATTAAATTATTACGTAAATCCTTTCATTACAAGTGACATAAGTAAGGGACCATTCCGAACCCAACGGTTTGAGGTCTTCCCTTGCGAGGGGTGAGTGCGGCCTTAAATCTCATTTTCCCGGTTCACACCGGGTGGCGACTCCATTATTCTCCGGTTTAGTCCCCCGTGGCTACTCCGTACTCCCGACCAGGCCGCGAGCCCGGGACAACATGCGTCGCCCAGTTTCTGTGTCCCACACTTATTCAAAATAAGTATTGCACTGTTAAATGCATATCTTGTGAAGGAATTTGGTAGCTCAGAGCGACTCATCATTAACCTTACCATGTCCAACAAAGTTTGGTTTCTCTGTTCGGACACACCGTCAAATTGAGGTGTCCCGGGAGGAGTCCATTGTGAAATAATATCATACTCTTTCTGGTAATCTTGAAACTCATATGTTTAAGTATTTTACACTATGGTCCGACCGTAATGTTTTTAATACTTGTATCGGTCTATTTTCTTACTTCGTGTTGAAACTCTTTGAATTACTCAAAAGTTTCTGATTTATGTTTCACAAGAAACACATAACTGTAGCGCGATGCCACATCCGTAAAGGTTACGAAGTATTCATATTCATCTCTAGCCTAGCTAGACATGGGCCCACTTACATCACTATGAACGAGGGCT